>JBBBDQ010001972.1:807500-1244886 GCA_037127315.1 Ascarosepion bandense
CCTGTCAAGAACACAGAGGAGAATGGCAGGGGCGCCTGACCATATATGGCAGCAGAACTCCATGCACGGACGGATGGTTGATTTGTATATATGCAGGATGGATTCAGGCGGAAAAAACATCTTGGATCGACAGAAGTGACTCAACCTTCTTAGCAGTAGATTTTGCTATGAATTCAATATAGTGGTTCCAGTTGAGGTCTGAGGACAGGGTAAGTCCGAGGAGGTGTAGTGTATTGCTCTCCAGGAGAATTGCTTGATCCATGCTTATGGGAGGCAGGAGAGGTTGCCTGTAATGGTTGACAGACAACAGCTTGGTCTTAGATGAATTGAAGTTGACAAGCCACTTCTTGCCCAGTTCACCACAGAGTGTAGATCCTGTTATCCATCATCCACATACAACTCTGTTTTACTTTTTCACAGTTCAACAGTGTGGCTAGACATTCACTTGCCTCCAACCGGGATTAAATCTCGATCGATTTGATGTTAGTTGGAGTTGCTAACCCCTAAGCAATAGGCACATAGAATCAGAGGAGAGAAATTTTAGCATCTTATATATAAGCAGTGCATAATTTATTTATTTAAACATTATTTTTAACTGATATTTGGATTTGAATGGGTATTCTGTTTCAAATGAAACAGTATATAATCTACTGACCTGAATATTTATGAGAAATGTTGTTGTGATTCCTAACAACATAGAGGAAGCCATCAATTCATCTGATGTGTGTTAGACTGCTCAAACACAAATGATTTTATAGTCTCAACAAAGTCAAATCGAGCCTTATAAACATGATTTTTGAATTTCTCATAAATAATTCTCTCTGCACTAAAATGCATCATAATGTAAAAACATATAAAAAGCTTCTTACAGAAAGTTCTGGAGATTAACAAAATGAAATTAACAACCAACATATTTCATTAATTTGTTTACAAATTATTTTTAATTGATGCACATATTTGAGTAGATATTCTGTTTTTAATTAAACAGTATATTTTCATATATATATATATATATATATATATATATATATATATATATATATATACTATAGTCATCCGCAGACAGGTCTGTTTCACTGTATCACAGCTCATCAGTATGGTTAGACTCCGATTGCTTCCTAACCAAGCATTGAAACCCGACCGAAGCAGCGTCAGTCAACGATTCTACCCCTAGGCCACGAGTATTGAAGGAGCGATGTGTATATGCTGGAGTAGCTACTGTTTTCAAAGCCTCCCACTCTTCCAGATTGCTCAATCAGGGTACCATCAGAATATTTATGAGAAATTTTGTTCAGGAAATGTGTGTCATTCAGCAGGATTCAAATCTGCAACCTCTAACAATATACATATAAAAATTAGGGAAATCTGAAGGGAAATATAAACAAACTGTGGTTGATGTAGATATGAATAGACATTGCTAGATATGAATAGACATTGCTAGATATGAATAGACATTGCTAGATATGAATAGACATTGCTAGATATGAATAGACATTTTCCATGTAAGTAAAGATTGGTGACAGATGTAAGTTGGTAAATGAACAAGACCTTTAGTCATTGATTATTTAATCAATGATAATGATTCTCAAGAGAAATGTTCAGAAAGAATCAATATCCTGTGGTCAGCAATCCTAGGTTCATTCATTTCTACAGAAGAAAAGGAATAAAACAAAAAAAATAAAAATAAGTGTGAAAGGGACAAAGATGAGGATAGTTCAAAACATTCATTGAATATTAACAGCAACTCATCTTAAGTCTCTGACAAAAACAACAACGAAAATAAGGATAGCCCAAATAATTCATTATTAATGTTTTAAACAAATATTTGTGATAAAACTACAAATGTCAGTCTAATTTTTAAACTTCTTCAATCCTAACAGAATATTTTACTGTCCAATATAAAACTCTACATCTTTTACTGGAAGTATATTTTGGTTGTTTAAGGATAGATTCTATTTTGACTGTGTTATCATTTCATTCAATGTTATCTCTTAATCTATTGATTAAAACTTCAAATGAAACAGTTCAGCAACAACTGGGAGGAAACATTTTCCACTTCTCATCTCCCTGAATGTCATCAATAAATCAATGTCTGTCCAAACTTTTTCTTGCTTGAATTTGTTTTGGGATTTTATAAGCCTTGAACTGGGACGTGATCTATCTATTTTTATTCCTTATCTAATGAGCTTCTACTTCAAGAACACATGAAAATCCCTCTTGTGAATTTCTCAGTTAACACCTGAAGCAATAACATTGTTAGCACCCTAATTAACACTTAATGCTGGTCAAATCTCAAATCACGTGGTCACTTTGGCTGTTTGTAAAGTAGAGAATTCAAATTGGCCTTTCTCGTTCATTTTCCCTATGACTTAGCATTTCATTTAATTCCATATCCTATTCTTAGTTATTTTATGTTTACTGCAGATTTGTTTCCTGAAAGTTGTCTTTGATTAAATGTACAAAAATCTCCAAGCGGATATTCCAAATCCAGTAATGGGAGTATTTTTGCAGTATCACGTTGCCTCAGGTCTAATTGACTGTAAATCGAATAGTTATTTTGATAGCTCCAAAACATCTCAGTTTGAAGTGTAAAAAAAGAAAGTAATTAAAACTCTCATATGATGTTTGCAAGACCTTAACCCCAAATCCTCTCAATCACAATTTCAGTCATATAGTTTTGTATGGCATAATGTCAAATGTGACACATTTTCATTAGCTGTTTATAAGATGGGTCTATAGAAGATGTTTTTGTTTTTAATCATTTCACCCCAAGCAAGGCAATAAAGCCATTAAGGCACAAGGGGTGGGGGCGTAAAAGAAAAACATTATTAAGGAGCAAGAACAATAAAATAAGAAATCGAGAAGACTGTGACGATTGACATTGCATTTAAATATTTGAACACTGAGGTTGGCTGGAAAGCAAGAAGCCAGAAGAAATTTCCACAAGAAAAACTATTAGCAAAGACCTTACAGTTACATTTAGCCCGTTCACGTGTAAAAGTATGAGACCTGGTTCCCCTTTTAATTCTTCTTGATGTACTGTCTCCCCTTAGGGATCAAGCCTCTCCACAATTTCCTGTCTTTTGTAGGTCTTGTAAATATAATCTTTTTGTTATCTCTGCTAAAACTTGTTAAGCTCGTTTTTCTTCTTCCATGTGTCATGGACATAGGCAATCATGGCTCTCTCCAATTTTCTGCCCTTTATTGCTCTTAAGAAATTTTGTCTTTCTGTTATCTCTCCTAAACCTTGTTCTGCCATCCATTTACTCAAGTTTGTTTTTCTTCTTCTCTATGCTATGTTAATTTAGGATGTAGACGATCATGGCTTTCCACAATTTCCTGTCCGTTGTAACTCTTAATAAACTTTGTCTTTTTGTTATCTTTCCTAAACCTTGTTCTGCCATCCATTTAAGTTTTTTTTTTCTTCCATGTGTCGTGTCCCTTAAGGACATAGGCAATCATGGCTCTCTACAATTTCCTATCTTTTGTAGCTTTTAATAAATTTAGTCTTTTTGTTATTTCTCCTAAACCCTGTTATACCATTCATTTATTAAAGATCATCAAACATGTTATGCCCTGTTTTCTTGTCCTTAATCTGTCCTATGAGTATCAAATTTTCTAAACCCTCCTCCCTCATTATGCCCTTAAGAAATTTCAACTATATCTTCCTGATGTTAAGCATAATTATCTATTTTCTCTAAAACTTTCTTGTTGCTCACATATTTGGTCCACAGTATCTTCAGCATCCTTCTGTAGAACCACATTTCGGTTGCTTCAAGTTTCTTCCTCATTTTTAAGATTGTCCAACATTCACTGCCATATAAAAGAACTGATATCACATAACAGTCGAGTACTTTGTCTCGAAAATTTTTTTATCTCTTAATAGTCTAAATTTTTGGGATGCAGCTTTGGTCATCCCAATACATCATCAGATTTTTAGTGTCACACTTTACATCTGTTAAAACACTTCCCAGATATATAAATTTTTGTACTTGTTTGATTTTTGTATCTTCAATTTAATTTTTTTCTTTTCAATTTCCTTCATTAACTTCTGTAGGAGTTTCTGCAGTTTCCTTTCCATGTCTGCTTACAACACTGTGTCAACTGCATATCTTATGTTGTTACGGTTGAATAAGTCTGGTGGGGGTCTTACACCCCTTTTTATTTTTGTATATCTGTTTAACTCATTTTCTATCAGGCAAGTTGCTGAGAGTTATGCATTCTTAAGATATTTAAAATGGCAGAATATTTAGCTATTTCCCCACAGGTTATTCTCCCAAGTGCATATATATATATATATATATATATATATACAGTACTGTGCAAAAGTATTAGGACAAGAACTATTATATCTTTTATGAGACATAGTGACAGAAAATAAACACTTTAATTAAAGTAATTTTATTTGATTTACTCAACAAATGCTTTAACAAGAAAAAAGTACTTGTTACAAAATAAATTTAATATTTAGTATAATAGCCTTTTGCTTTGATTACAGGCTTCATTCTGTCAGGCATTGACATCACAAGCTTTTTCAATGTATCTAATGGTATCTCCTGCCAAGCTGCTTGTATTTGTTCCCAAAGTGTGTTTTGTGAAGTAAAATTAGATTTATCAATTTGTTTATCCAAAATGCCCCATACATGTTCAATAGGATCAGGGCTTTCTGGGGACCAATTCAAATTCTGAAACCTTCCTTCCTCTTCCTTTTTAGTTAAATAATTCTTACAAATGTTTTGCTTTTCACCTTGTATTTGAATTTCAGTGAGGTTTTTAGGAAATACTTTTTTTACCGGTAATGTACAAAAGTGTTAGGACAGGGGTGGTTATAAAATTTATTTTGATGCCTCATAAAAGTTAAAATAGTTCTTGTCCTAATACTTTTGCACAGTACTGTGTATATTATATATATATATATATATATATGTGTGTGTGTGTGTGTGTGTGTGTGTGTGTGTGTGGATGACTAATATATTATGCTCTCATTACGATTGAGGCCTCTAGAGAAGAAAATTTTCAAAACAGTTTCCACTTCTGCGATATATGCGTGACTCTTCAGAAATTAATTGAGTTCTTTCAGTGACTGGTGTGTGTATACACTGCTTATATACAACACATTAAAATTTCCCTTCTCTGATTCCATGCACCTATGGCTTATTGGGTAGCGACTCCGACTGACACCAAATTGGTTGAGTTTCGATCCCGGCCAGAAGCAAGTGGATGTGTCTAACCACACTGATGAGCTGAGATACAGTAAAACAGGCTTCTATGTGGATGACTAATATATATATATATACATATATATAAAATAAATAACTATACAATGGTATTTATTATATTATTATAATAGGGTATATATATATATATATATATATATATATATATATATATATATTTCTTACTACTCAACAACATAATTATTGCAAAAAAATAAAATAAGACAGTGTTAAAGAGCAAACATGCTGCAAATTGGTAGTGAACAGAATGAACTGAGCCAGTGTTGCCTTGATATTGTCTCTCTCTCTCCATAAGCATGACAGGAGGGAAATATATATATATATATATATCCATCCTGTCAACGGCCTTTATTATAAGAGTGGGGATCCTTCTCAAATTGTCAAGGGTGATGAAAAGTTATAACAAATTTTTGTGGTATACTTTATTGAACACCTTTGCATAATCTATAAAGCACAGATACACATCCTTCTGCATTTGTATTACTTTTTCTGATAACATTCTGAGTATAAATGTTGCATTACTTGTTCCAGTGTCTTTGACAAAACTGGCCTGTTCTTGTCATTTTTACAGGCTGATTCTATTGCTGCTCTATTCATCTGAATTCAGATTATGAGTTTTGCTATATGGCTTATTGCTTGATGAAGTTCACATTTGTTTGCACCTGGCTACTTAGCCAGTGATAAGAAAATTGATCTCATTAAGTTTTCCAGAATATCTCTACTGTGCCTAAATTCATAGGGTCTAGGTATCATAGTGCTAAGTTAATCAGAACAATTACCATGAAAGTATGTATAGAAAATGTACTGGGAAATGACATTATGGCTGTGGGAAACTGACTAAAGTCAGAATGCCAGGTCAGGCCCAATAACATTGCAGATTTTTCTTTGCATTTTGTCAAAATATCTAAATATATAGAAGCACCAAATGTGGTAGCAATATTTGAAGTATGGATGAATGGCTGATTTGGAAATATTTAAGATAGATTCAGACAACAAAAATTTTCTAACATGACACAGTGAACAGAAATTCAACAATTAAAAACACGTAAATCAATCATACAAATAATAATAACAATGTAAGAAAACACCATTAAACTATTCAACAGGATCCATCAATACAAAAACCAGAAAATATTATAAAAACATAACATACAGATACATGTCAGCTATTGATAAAAATAAACCTATCACTTATTACTTAAATCTAAAAATGCAAATGATCAGCACCAGAAATACAACTTCAATATACCAATAATAATTCAAACAATGTATACATTGGTTATACAACCACTGCATTACCTTGCCAGTTAACTTGCAATTTATCTGATAATAGTTCAATTAAATCACATATAACCAACAGTGGGAGGCAGAGGGTATGACAGCCTAGGGCATCCATATTGGGAAGACATTCAATCAATGAGTGAAATAAAAATTTACTTTATATTTAATTTGAATAAATTGTCTGTTTCATCTGATTTTACATATTTCAAATGTCTCCCTTTCACATATTTCACAGTACTAGGCTGTATAAGCCACCCTACATGTGTCTTACTGGCATATAATTAGGGAATTGGCCCAGAGCATCACAAAAGATAACTGCCATCAATCACAAGAAATTCTTACCAGTAGCATAAATATACTACCATAAATTAGCATAGCAGGAAAAACCAAAACTCTTTGATGGTTGCTAATTTAAAGTACTTAGGCAATGGACAGTTTATATTTAAACTTTTATAATGTTAGTTTTTTGTAATGTTATTCTGAAAGGGACTTTTAGTAACTCGCTATCAGTGAAATATAATATTAGGTATCTTCACTTAAAGTCAACGTACTAAATGAATCCTTCAATAATAATAGACAATAATGCTCTCGGAATAATTCTCTCAAGTAATTCACTCAGAAACAATTTCTTCAATGACTCACAACACAGAACACACTCACACTTCTGTCTGAGTGTTTTATATACTAAATATATATGTTCATATGATCCCAGTAGCACAATTCATTCAACATTACATTTGTTACCTGGTGATCTGTGTTTGATCCCATGTGTCAGTATCAACACTTTCTTCCTACATAACTTTCTTTCTACAGAAACCAAGAAAATAGTTTGAAATAAACAAAAAGGATGAACCACCTGGGTGAAAAGTTAATTTGTTTCATTTTTAATTCTCCATAATTATTCAGCAATATTCTTTTAGGTGTAGTAATCCACATTGTTGCTTTCTTCACATAAACACAGTACAAAGAGAGATAGAGACCTGGGCTCATAGGGTTAGCTTGCACAAAATATGCAAACTGTGAGACTTCCCAGTGTGACTCATGAGGTATCAAACTGTTTATCAGAAAAAATTTGCTAATGGACCACATAGATTATTTTATGCAACTAATCAGAAAAAGTATAGAACTTAGTATAGAGCCTTAATTGATGCCTGTGTTTGTATGAAAGGTTATTGTTGAATACATACCAAGTCCAAAATGAAGTTGTTTTTTTTTTCCAACTTAATACCTCTTTTCTTTTGCTTATCTGCTTTGCAGCACATCTTTAAAGATACATTATCCAATGTCTGAGTACATTTGGCTTTTGTAAGCCATTATCAAACAATTTTTGTTTTGGTGCTATGTTGGTTTTCTCATTTTTCAAATAATCTGTCTTCAGCATCATGTTATTTTTTTAAAGTATTTCATCTTTACCTACGATTTTATGCAATCAAAGTTTTCTTTTTCTTTTTTGTAATTAAATATATTTAGTATATTTGATCCTAAATTTGATAACTTGACATAGGTGATCATGGCCTTCAACATCTCCTTATTCCTTAGTAGCTCTTAACATACTTTCTCCTGTTACCTCTCTCAAACCCCATTCTGCTATCCATCATTTGCTCAAGCCCATCAAGTATGTCATACATTGCTTTCCCCTCTCTCTTTCCCCCCCTCTATCTGACCTGTGAATATAAGATTCTTCCTCATTATATATCCCAGAAAATTTAGCTGTTTTTTCCTGATGTTAAGTATTTGTTTCCTTTTTGTGTCAATCCTCTCCAAAAATCTCAACATTGCTCACATGTTCAGTCCATGTTAATCTCAGCATCCTTCTGTAGAACTACATTTTGGCTGCTTCAGGTCTCTCTGTTATCTTTAAGAAGATTTTCTATTATTCACTGCCATATTGAAGAACAGACATCACATAACAATCCAGTACTCTCTCTTTTTCTCAGCAAAATTTTCCTGCCTCTCAATACTCTACTCAGCTTCTTGAATGCATCTTTGACTATGCTAATTCACCTTCAAATCTCAGTGTTGCACTTTCTGTTATCTGTTGGAACACTTCCCAGGCATTTCTGTACCTGCTTGATTTTAGTATACACAGCCTGTAGTTGGTATTTGAGTCTTCTCTTTTTACTGATGACTATACAGTTTTTTTTGTTTATATATAGTCTTTTTTTTTTATCTCATCAGCTACCTTCTGTAGGAGGTCTTGTAGGTTCCTTTCCGTGTGTGTCATTTGTGTATCCTTATATTGTTCAGATCGTGGCCACTAATGACAAATCCTGGCATGACTTCTATGGCTCCCAGAATTATCTTTCTGCATTTGAATAGATCTGATGAGAAGACACATCTTTGTCTTACACCCCTTTCTAATCTTGGTATATATGTTGAACTCATTTCCTGTCCATATGCAGGTGGTTGGCTGCCAGTAGAGGTTCTCAATTACTGCCATTCCCGAATATGTTTAGGTGGCCAAGCATCTCTACCAAGTCTTTTTAGCATACTTTGTTGAATGCTTTTGCATAGTCTATGAAACACAGATACATGTCATTCTGCATTTGCATTGCCCTTTTTGTTAACATTTTAAGCATAAATATCATGTTCCTTGTTCCAGTGTCCTTGATGAACCTGCATAGTTCTTGTCCTGTTTCTAGCCTGATTCTGCTGCATGCTCTATTCATCAGGATTCGGATGATGAGTTTTATTATGTAACTCATTAAGCTGATTGTTTGGTAAAGTTCACATTCATTTGCATCTGGCTTCTGAGGCTATGAAAATCAATCTGCTTAGGTCTTCCAGTATATTTCATTTATTATTTGTGTACAAAGAATATATAAGAGATCTCTTCCACCACAAGAGAGCAATCAACAATACACAGAGTTACTGACAAACCAGAGATATTAAATCTGAAGTGGAAGCTGCACTGGCCAAATTGAATAGAAACAAAAGTTTGATTTTATATGAAAACTGAAATGTAGTAGAGTGGGGGATTTATCATAAATTCAGTGAGGGTACACAAAACCCTTGTACCAGTCCTGCTAAGTTGTATATTTAGCAGAAATCAAGGACGCTTGGAATTTCTACCAAAAGGAATGAAGATTAATTTGATAAGGTGTTGTGAAATCTTGCAAGCACTCAATGCATCTAGAAAATAAGGTTTAAAAAGAGAACATTTATACATTTTGACAACGCAGTGCTGTGTAAAATGGACAGTTCATACTGGAAATCCTGAAATTCACAGTTGTTGCACACCCTGCATATGGCTCCAGTTTGTTAAGATCAGGCTTCTGGTCAATCCCAAAATTGAAAAAGGTCAACATTACTGATTCGATGCTGAATGTGAAATTACTTTATGGACTTGGATCAAAGGTAAGCCAGTAACTTTCTTCATGGATTGAATGTAAAAAAATCAATAGATCATTGAGAAATAAACTTTTAATATTGATCTTTAGTCTTTTTTTCTGTTCATTTAAAAAGGATTTTGAGCTCAGGTGGGGAGGATTTCAAAATCAGGTGGAAAAGGATTCAAATAAACTTGCTCACCTGGCAAATCTTACCAATAGGAATGTGAGTTCGTTTTTTCAATTTCCTTCATTGTTTTTGAATGGGATTTTAGAAGCAGAGAAACAAAACTTGTTTTTTTTCTTTTTTATTTAAAAAATGAAATCTCTTTGAAAAGGCATTTTCCAGAAATGTAGCATTCAGAACCATGCAAAATTGTTAAATACAATCTATATTATATTGATTGCAATAATGATTGCTTCTTGTTGCAAAATTATTTCACTTTCACTTTCAAGTCATTACTAGCAAAATGTTTGTTCAAATATTCATGACAAGTACTCTTTTATATATATATATATATATATATAAAAGTGTAAAGCTAGAAATTTATTCACTTGAAGAGAGTCAACTTTGAGCTCAAAACACTTCTAGTAAAACAAATACTATTATAGACACTTAATTTATCATATATATATATGTGTGTGTGTGTATTATATATATATATATATATATATATATAATACACACTCACACACACACATATATATATATATATACATATATATATATATATTTTTTTTTAATCATTTCACCCCAAGCAAGGCATTCCACTGCCACTATTGCGCTTGGGGCTACATAGGGGAAGGTAAATAGAAAGAGTGGTTAGATATGGCAAATGTCAGAAGGGGGGGTGATAGATAGTTGTGTGGGTGGGTGGGAAGAGTGTTTGAAAGAATGGAAGTGAGTTAGTTTGTTAGGAGGTGTCTATTGACCTTACATTTAAACTCCTGGAGATTGTAGCCGTCGGGGAAGCAGTCATGTGGAAGGGAATTCCACAGTCGGGAAGTGCGAGAAAAGAAACTGTTGGAGTAGAAGTTGCAGTTGCATTTTATCGGTTTCACTGTAAAAGGGTGGGATCTAGTTGCTAATCTAGTATTTTGTGCAAATTCGAACCTAGGGGGCACCAGTGATCTAAGTTCATCGGAGCAGAAGCCTTGAAAGAGACACAGGGAAGCCACATAGCGCCGGTGAGAGAGAGACTGCAGGTGGTCTGCTAAGTTGGTATCGATCACATTACAGACCCTCCGCTGTACCTTGTCGAGAAGCCCAAGGAGAATAGCAGGAGCACCCGACCAGATATGGCAGCAGTATTCAATGCACGGGCAAATGGTAGATTTATAAATGTGCAGGATATATTCAGACGGAAAAAACCTCCGGGCCCTGCACAGAGAACCGACGTTCATAGCAGCGGATTTAGCAATGGATTCAATATATTCATTCCACTTGAGGTCTGCTGAAAGTGTGAGACCAAGGAGGCGTAGTGTTTTACTATCTGGGAGGCAAGCCTGGTCCATGCTAATAGGAGGTAGGTGCAGTTGTCTATGATGATTAATTCATAGTAGCTTCGTTTTAGAAGCATTAAAATTTACGAGCCATTTCTTTGTCGCCCACACCAGATTTTTGATCGAGGCGAGAATAAACTGTGGTGTCATCGGCGTACATACCTACTTGGGATCTTATGGTATCAGGGAGATCATTAATGTAGATCAGAAAGAGCGTAGAACCTAGGATAGTGCCTTGAGGGACACCCGCGTTCGTATGGTAGTTCTGGAAGGCATGTCCGTTTAATACGACTTTCAATTAGATAGGAATGACTGGATTAGTTCAAACAATTGTCCAGCTATACCATAGCTCCGCAGTTTCATAGAAGGCCAGCATGTCAAGCTCTGTCGAACGCTTTAGAGATATCCAAGGCAACGGTTCGGGCTTCACCATTCCTGTCGAGTGCCTGATATATGTACTCGGTGATGGCCGTTAGCATATCAGCAGTAGACCTGGTGAAGCGGAAACCATAGTGCTTGTCCGAGAGGAGCCTGTGTGCTGTGAGATGCTGAACCACCTCGGCATTGATAATGGCTTCAAACACTTTGCCAAAGATCGGAAGAAGGCTGATAGGTCGGTAATTTGCAGGGTCCGAGTGTTCTCCAGTGTTTTTAAATATAGGAACTACAGAGGAAGATTTCCAACAGGCAGGAAAGCAGGAAGCAGATAGGCAGTATTTGTAAAGCTTAGAAAGTACAGAGGAAAGTTCAGGGGCACATTGCTTTAAGACTATGATTGGGATTCTGTCCTCTCCGCTCGCTTTGTGAGGGTCAAGTTTTGAGATTATCTTAGAGACAAGCGAGGGTGTAATATGGACATCATTCAGTTGAGCATCAGTTCTAGGTGGGAAGTTGGGTGTAGAAACTCCAGACGAGTCCAGTCTTGAATTATTCGAGAATCTGCAGGCAAAGCATTCAGCCTTGTCCGCTGGGGAGGTGAGGACCTCAGATTTGTTTATTAGTGGGGGTATTGTGGACTTGCTCTTGTTAAGTACTCTTTTACAGAGTCACCAGTAGTCTTTGGTGCCGAACTTAGAGGATGCTATGTGCTGCTTCATTCTGGCAGCAAATAACGTCTTAGCTTCGTTAAGTATCTTTTTGCACTTATTACGAGCTGAAGCGAAAAGGTGTCTGTTTTGGTCCGGCGCGTAGTTACGATAGAGCCGGAAGAAATGATTTCGGTGGGCAATGGCGGCCGAGCAAGCAGGCGAGAACCATGGAGATGAATGAGATTTAAGCTGAAGGAGAGGAGACCTCGGATGCACATTTTCGATGGGAAGACTAAAAACGTTGTTCCATGGGACGTCACAGAGGAAGTCTCGGAATGAATCCCAGTCTGCTCTTTGGTAGCAGTATGATACTTGCCTGGGTTTCTTGGGTTGGGTGAGAATGGAATGAAATGTTGACGGAAACTACAGTGTGGTCAGAGTTACCGAGGGGGCAGAGTTGTCTGGTGGTGCAAGAGTTTGGGATGGAAGTGAAGCAGAGGTCTAGCAGTGAGTCCCTTCAATTAGGGTTGTCGGAGAAACGCATGGGGAAGTTCACCACTTGCATAAGGGATTGGGTGATTGAAAAATTCATGGTGTGGACACCAGCAGGGTTGGTGACAGAGTTCTCCAGCCACTTGGTGTGGTGGGCGTTAAAGCCACCAAACACGAATATATGGGCAGAGGGATGGGAAGAAATAGCTTTGTCAATATTGTCAGAGATACTGTCAAGTAACGAACAGTCAGGGGAGGAAGGGGAGCCATAGAGAAAGAAGAGATAGCTAATTGATCTTAGAAGTGAGAGGTGGAAGCACATGAAAGAATGATCCGGGGATTCAAGGGATGTCGCCCTAGCTAGGGGAAGGTGTTCACTGACATACACACCAAGCCCATGCATATGAACATTGGAGTCCTTCCTGAAAAGGAGAAGGTAGCCAGGAACGTCAAACTCAGAAGAGGGGATAGAAGGGTTAAGGTTAGTTTCATATAGGGCCAAGATATCAGGTGAGTTAGTGTGAAGGAATGAATCAACGCTGAGGAAGTTAGTGCGGATACCATGTATGGTAGTGTAAGAGATTTCAAAACGAAAATGACATGTAGGTAAAATCCCAAAACAGATCCTATTAAGATTAATTTCATTAATATTAAAAACAATCCTGGTAAAGGGCTTGATGTAAATAGTATTATCTATTTACAGAGCCAAATATATATTTTCAAATAAAACTCTGAAGATTGCATATGCCATATGCCCATTTCAGCAAGGAAAAACCTTGCTTCCTCAACAACAAAATTCTTTATTATCTTTATCATCATTATTATAATAAAGAATTTTGTTGCTGGGGATGCAAGTTTTTTGCTTGCAGAAATAACCATATGACATATGTAATTTTTAGTTTTATTTGAAAATACATACATATATATATATATGGCAACACAAAAGGAAATCATGAAACAGCTGCTCCTAAGGTATGAACAATAAAAAGTGGTCAATACAACAATCAACAATGAAAATGTAGAGTAATATATATATATATATATATATATATATAAAATCAAAACATTTTTTGTTTCTTCTTTTTTAATGTGTTTTGCATATATAATCTACCCAGTTTCATTTAGCTTTTTCTTTTTTGTTTCCATCTTTAGTTTATGTATATATACATATACATTTATAGTATTAGGAAAGCCTGTATTTTAAATTGTTCCATTTTGTCTGGCAATTGTCTGCAAATGAATTTGATTGGTGGAAAGCTGATTTACATTTTTTTTAAGGTTACAAAATCTCTTTTACAGCCATTTGTGTTGTATGATTGATAATTTCACACAGCTTGTTGCAGTCATATTTTGGTAGTTGATTACCCCAGTAGGGTAACCTGAGTGAAGGAGTGTGATGTTGGGTAAACCTGAAACTCCTAATGATCCCAGTGCAACATCACTGATGATGTGGTACCAGTCATTTTACAGTTATATTTCTAAACTATATATATATATATATATATATATATATATATATTCCCATTGTCTCATGTTTGTTTGCATGTTGTATCAGCATAAACAAATTCAGTCTGAAGTCCTAAAGAGTGAAACATATAAAATGAAAACTTTTTCCCTTGTCATGCTTTTTTCTCCCAAAATTGTTTTTGATATATAAAAATTTATATATCATTATGCCATTTATAATGTGTTAAATTGTGATGATGCTTGGTGCCAAGATTGCTGTCTTTCAGTGGCTTACTGGTAGAAAGGCATTTTGGCAGGCTGTTTTTTTGTTATAAAGTGCTTGGTACTGAGATAGAGAGTGTGAAGAGAATATGGAGAAGTTTGTCACTTAACTGAGCAGTTATGTCAACTTTAAAGTTTCTTGAAGGCATTATTGTGATATTTCTTTTGTGTTCATATAATACTTTATTTAAATTTCTTGAGGTTTCTTTTATATATTTTTCTGACAGTACTTGTGTAAATTCCTTCTTTGAGTTTTGGTTTGTTGCTTTGTATTAAGCCTTATTTTTTTAGATGCAGTTGTATCAGATTTTATTTTGAGTTTAGATAAATTCTTTTCAATTGTAGTTGTGAAAGAGTGAGTCAGTAGAACAGTATATTTTTGTCAGTGTTTTCACAGATTTGGTACTTTCAATGTGTCTGTTGCCGTCAAAACTACTTGACTCACTGGGAAAATAATGATGGAAATTGCATCAGATATGCAAATGGTTTTATCAAGAAGCTAAAAATGTTAATTGCAGTTTTTAGTTTTACAGGTGACCTGACACAAAAATTAAAAAATAAAATGCCAAACTTTTATATTTACATCCATTCATTGGCACACACACACACACACACACACATATATATATATATAAAATAAAATAAATTTTGATCTTCAAAACTGTTGAATGATCATTTCAACATGAAATTCCTAAGAGAGATTTCACATCTCACCGGCAACTACCACATTTCAAAATGAAATAAAAAAGAAATAAAAAAATTTGAAGGTTAAGAATTTACCCGCGGAGGTAAAAAATGTACATTACAAAAAAAATCAGTTAGCAATCAATGTCTATATTTAGTTTTTGGACAATTTTACTTTTAGATTGAGTTGTGTATATATATATATATATATATATATATATTTTTTTTTTTTTTTTTCATTTGGAAACGAGTTATTTAGTCACCAAGGTTTCTACTTTTTGGTGTCTTCAGGCTATTTACAATAACTGATTTTAACATTTTTCAAACACCCACATAACAGGGATCTTTTATGAACATGCAATTTTCAAAATTAGGAGAAGTTACTTAAAGGTCTTAGAACACTTTCATCCATGATTGTATGATCTTAGTAGGTATTTATTGGTATGGTTACATTTGGACATAATTTCTGTTCTTTCATTTAGTAATTTTTTTTTATCTGGTAACAATCGCCAATTTTTCCTCCTGGCATAATATGCATATTTTACCACCGTTGTAAGGTTTGTCTATTTTTACTATACTCCAAGTTATATTGGGGTCTTTTCTATACTTCACTTCTAATTTCTACACATGGCTAGTCAGTTTTGTACAATTTTTGAGGTTTTCCATTTTAAATGTACATTTATGTTTATTAAGTCTGTCTTTGGTAGATCCTAAATGTTTTGCTTTGACCATAAACAATCCCTTTTGTATTACAAAGTTCATTAAGTGGGCATTTATTTTTGTCCCTACAGTTACATTTCTTGTTAATGATGTTGTTTTGTACATTGTTATTTAGGTTTCTGGCATTTTGTTTTTTTTATGTAATTTTCTAAATAACTAGTACAGCTATAACTTAATTTGATTGAGTTCCTATTGAAAATTTTGTTTAATTCTGAGCTTTTTTGGAAAATGTTTATTAATTAGTTTAAAAAATATTTGTCCTATTTTGGTTTTTACTTGTAAATTAAATGGTGGGTTAAACCTGATAATCTTTCAATTTCTATTATTGTTTTTTATTTGCTTGCTTGGCTGGGGTTTCTATTCTAAAATGTTCTTATGGTCAGATTTTTTCATAGTCTTTTCTTTTCATCAAATATTGCTTTGTTTGACAAATTTTTTGATAGCCTGTGCTCTATTCCTTTATAGACGTGCTTAATTATGCTTGTGAAATGGTTAGATTTTGTGTTTACATACTTTAAAATTGCGTTTGCTTTCATATATGGAGAGACACTTCCAGTTTGTAAATTAAATTCTACATCTAAATATTGGACAAACTTCTTATTTATTTCAACTACGATTTCAAAATCTAGATCTTTAAAGATTTTGTAAAGCATTTTTCTTATTCTGTCCTTCTCTCTTTTGTTGTTCAGTGCTATCATTAATCCATCATCTCTGTGTAATCTGTGGATTATTTCATTGATTCCACTTAGGATGTGTATTAAAATCAATTCTGAAATTTCTGCTTTGTCAAATTTCTGCTTTCTTTGATTTTTTAATCCATACTTCCCCAATGTGAAATAGTATGTCATTCCGACAATGTAGAGTTAAATATATATATGTTCAGATGGTATATCTATGTATCTTTTAGTGAAATTTAACACTTCCATTAAACGTTTTTCAGTTATTGATGGGCAAAATCTTTTAATGTCATATTTTATGAAAGTCTCTTTGTTTTTGTTTTGAATTTTTTGAAACCAGGAAATACATCAATTGTGTTTTTCACTGGTTGGCTTGAGTAGCAATTTTCAGTAAGTCAAAATGTTACTTAAAATTTGATAGCTTTGGTTTTTGTTGGGCTTATGATCCACTACAATGCACTATTGGAAAAACCTTCTTTGTGGTCTTTTATTGTTAGGAAAGCTTGCTTACTGGTCAAAATTTGTATCTTGTTGCTTAAATCCAGTCTATGTGTAATAATTTTAGTTTCTTTGTTGATATTTTCAATGTAGGAATACAAAGATTTTTTGAAGATTTGGTGATTTTTTCATTAATCTTTTTTTGTCTTTTCTAATAAGGATATTTTGTGTTTTTTTTTTTATTTACTTCAGTGTTTAATAGTTTTTGGAAGTTGTTAATTTTTTAAAATTTTGTTTGGCATAATATGGAAATAGTATCTTTTTCAAATTTAATTACTTCTTTTATTGCAAAGTGATAACTCTTGCTTTTAAAATTGAAATTATTCACATGTTTTTTTTCTTTTTTTCCCCTTGCATATTTTTTTTTAGGAAGAATAATGTTTTCCATCTTATTCTGGTAAGAAACTGTTCAATTTTCTGTAATAAATATAGCAAATATTCATGTTTGTTTGGAACTGGTATTAAACAGTTAATGGTCAAAGTCAAATTAGACCTTAATGGTCTAATTTGACTCTGACCATTAACTGACAGTTGTATTAAAACTAGCACAATACACATTTAAAGGAAAAATAAAAAAAGTAAAAGAATGATTTAACATGCAGAGTTTTTAAATATTAGGAAGATCAGTTTTTTTACATGGTTTTTACCTTTCAGTATCATCAGGTATTATAGATTAACTGATTTCCTAATTTTGTGCATTCTGGTGTCGTGGATATTGGCTTGGAATGAGAAATCGGAGAGCCGAGTTGAATTTGTTTCATTCACTTATGTGCAAATACCTTTGGGAAAGGTATTAATCTGTCACTTCACCCTCTAATTATGAGTTAAATAATAGGACATATTGGGTCCTGTAGCCTTAGTTAGCAACCAGTCTACCACAGAAAGTAATGGCAACCTACTGCTGGAAAATTTTTTGCCCAGTCAGTCATGTTTTTTTAAAGACATGATTGCCCAAATTTGTATCACTTATGGCACTTTTGAATGTGCAACAGGAATTTTCAAATGCATGACAAAAAATTTAGAATAAGGGGTGGAGTTAGTCAAAACTAGGAAAAAAGTATTGTACATACTTGCATCCAGGTTTGTATTAATCCTAAATGTATTTTCTAATGTGTATACATTCGGACATTATTTCATACTTGAAATTTGATTCATTTTTGGTTGGATTTATTAATCTAGATTGTATCCTATTCTCAAAAATGGGTTTATGATCTTTAAACAGGAGGTAAATGTTTCTAGTACTGACTTTACTTACTTTATCTTTAATGTTTAGCTTGCCAGCAAATTTATTGGTATCATGATCAATCTCGTTAATTATATTTTCCTCTTTGTCTAATCTATATGTGTCAGTAATCTTATTAGTTAGAAGTTTAAGGAACTGGGAAGGGTTAGATTTGTAAATATTTCTAGACTTATCAGCCTTAACCCAAATATCCTTTGAGTTTCTAATGAATTTAGAATCCTTCTCTAACAACATTTGGAAGGAGTTTGAATGTTGTTTGATTTTCATTTTGGATACAATATTAAACAGGTCCTTTTCAAATGGATCCATGAACTTACAAGGAGGTGGCATTTTTTTGGATTTCAAATTGTAGGTATCCACATTTTGGTCTAGGGTGTCAGAGGGGAATAGGTAGAAATGTTCTTTCCACCACAATCTCTTCACAAAGATAATTTTTTCTGTGAGGGAAATGTTGAATGAGAGTAGACTGGGATAAGGAATATTTTTCAGGGAGTATTCTGACCGGAATTTATTTATGATAGGTTGGTGAGGGGAATCTTGAATTCACAAAGGATTAAATCCAAGAGAGCTCAACTATGTTAATAGGAGCATGTAACGGTGGTACCAACCCAGGATAAGAATGGTAAATAATACGGGATAAGGTTGGTAAATAATCCAGGAGCTTCCAAATAATATCATTAGAATATTAAAACTGATCCAATAGAGAGCTCAATATAAATTCATATAATTTACAGAGAGGATATTTATATATTTATCTATAAATTCAGATAAAATTTAGAGGGGAAATAGCCATTTTCAACATGTCAGTTTAAGACATGCATTGTCAACCCCATTTAAAAAAAGAATGAGGAAAAATTCTAATGCCAGAGGTTTGGTCTAGTAAAGGAAAGGGTTGGGGAATATTGGTTTTTATAGGGTTAACTTAGAGGAATCTTAGTAGTAATTTCTTCTATGTAAGTGAGAGGTATGTGGCTTGACCATTGAGTTAGTAGTGGTGGGTAGGGAGAAAGTTAACAGCTTGGCCAAATTTTAAAAAATTATAACATTTCTGGATTTTGGATCCTGGATCTTCTCCAAAACACACAGCTTGACACAAATCCCAATCTGCATCAAGTTCAATAAATGCTTTTGAGATGTACACTTTTTATTTGTCCACTGTGTAGGATTTCTTTCATGAACCTTGTTTTTTACTAGACCCCCCCCCCCCACACACACACACAAAATCTATTGGTGTTAGGTCAGGTGAACATGGTGGTCTTTTCATACTGCCCCTTCTGAACTGATGTGGAAAGGTTGGGTGAAGGTTAGTCTCTTACGGCAAAAGTATAATAGAGACATGCTCCATTTTGCTAAAAGAATATTTCAGCAATCTTAGCTCTGGTTCTGAATTGTGGAAGCATGAAACAGTGAAACAACTATTGGCTCACTATATATATATATATATATATAGACATAGGATTATATATATATATATATATATATATATATATATATATATATAATCCTATGTCTATAGTATAGTTTCACTCACTATGCAGTCATCAAGTACTTATTATGAACTGACCATTCCAGAATTTGAATTTTTTGTTCAAATTTCAAAAATATGTCTGAGTTTCATAAATATATATATATACACACACATTTTTAAAGCATTAATATATAATATCAAGTTACTTTTCTTCTCATTGTATAGAAACTAAATAAAGATTTGATTCTATGTTCACTCAAATAATGGAGGTGGTTAGAGTTTTTCATTTACGTATGAATTACAGCATTTCCTTCAGTGATAATCTCGTCAGTAATTCAATTTCTCTTTTTCTCTGCGTGCATGCTTATCATATGGATGAGAATTTGACTTGAGGTTGAAAAGGTTTCACATTATCAGATCCGTTTAACCTCAGGAGCCCATTAGGAGGCCCACCTGCTTGCTTTAATTATTAATGGTTATAGAAACATTTGCATTGAGATTGTAGCCAATGCCAATTACTTGGCTTACGCCTACCAAATTACAAATGTTGAGTCTTTGGTTTTCGGTTGCCATAGTGAACAATACTATCTAAACATTTTATTTTAAACAAACAAAAAGATTTAAAATGGTGCTCTCTCCAACCTTCCTCACATTGTTTATAGTTCTGAGTTTTATCTTTATTTCAATGATAGCATTTCAGTGATGTGCTTTCAAAACTTCCTAGATTAGTTTGAGTGAAATAATAAACCCAGAAATACCCATTGTCTTCAGAAAGTTGAAAAATGCCTAAACATAAGAAATATTGAGCAAACTTAGATCTTCATGCCAAAAGGATGGTTTTTTGCTTGACTCTGCTGTTATTTTAGTTACCTTGATTCCTTGGCAGTGTTTATTGTTTTAAAATCTGAGGACTAGAATTGTAATATAACCTAAACTAATGGAAGGATTTTTACAGTTTCATTGTTTTTGAGAATTTACAACAAAATTATTAAACATTATTTATTTATTAGACTGTTTATTGGAATGATTGGCAAAATATTGGTGAATTGTCAATCAATTTGAACTTTATAAAATTGTTAATAAGGATTTCCTTATAGTTGGTTCATATATTTTAATAATTTAGTGAATGTTTATCAATTTATGAATAAAAGAATATTTATATATTTATTTTTTATAAATATGTAAATAATATTGCATTGCATTAGTTTTATTAATTGTATTTGGTTTTAGAATGTTGTAAAAATAAAATTATTCTTGCAAATAATCTGATAATTAGTAGTTAATATTTTTGTTATAAATTTTCAAGAACAAAAAAGATGTATAAATTCACTTTCTATAAGTGTTTAGCTTTTATTAAAATTCTAATCATCACTTTCTGAAACAGAAAATATTGCTGAGGAGTGATAGTAGTTAAAATAATAAGTTTGTCAAATATTGTTTATACCTAAGTAAATGCACTGATCAGTAAATTACATTCAAAGCAAGACGCTTTTTGCAAATAAAGTCTTTTGATGTGCATTATGGTGCAGTGTAGATGTGCGTTGTGGTACAGTGGATATCGGCTCGGAACGAGAAACCGGGGAGCCGAGTTCAAATTCCAGTTGAATCCATTGTATTCACTTATGTGTAAATACCCTTGGGAAAGGTATTAATCCGTCTCTTCCTTCCAGTTATGGGTTAAATAGCAGGACAGATTGGGTTCTATAGCCTTGGTTGGCAACCAGTCTACCGCAGAAAGCAATGGCAACCTACTGCGGGATAATCTCCTGCCCAGTCAGTCATGTCTCTTTCGAGACATGATCGCCCAAGCGTGTATCACATATGGCACTTTAACTGACTGACTATGGTGCAGTGGATATTGGCTCAGAAAGAGAAATCAAAGAGCCAAGTTCAAATTTCAGTTGAATCTGTTACATTTACTTGCATGTAAATACCTGTGGGGAAGGTGTTAATACATCACATTTCCCTACAGCTATGTGTTAAATAGCAAGATAGATTGAGTTCTATAGCCTTGATTGGCAACCAGTCTACCGCAGAAAGTAATGGCAACCTACTGCAGGAAAATCTTCTGCCCAGTCAATCATGTCTCTTTCAAGATAGGATCACCCAAGCATGTATCACACATGGCCCTTAAATAACTGACTGAGTAATAAAAAAAGAACAATAATAATATTAGGTTGTTCATTATTTATAATAATTCTAATGCCTATTATTTATCAGTAGTTTTGATTAATCATTCAACAATATATTCCCCTTCATTCTCCTGACAATCCACTCACTGTTCAATTCCTTGATGATAGAAATCACTATGTTTTGATAAAAAATCCATCTAGCCACATTTTAAACTCTACATTGTTATTGAATGAAACACCTCTCAAATTGTTAGAAAGTAGCTGATAAAGATGAGTTTGAAGAGGCTAAGTAGAATATTGTAAGTGTGTCAGAAAAAAAGTGTCAGAACTTTCCAAGTTCTTTAATTGCATGTTTTGTCATGATGTATCTATGGTGGAGGCAGAATATTGGCATTGTTGAAGAATCAGACTGTGTCACAGTTCAGATATTTTCAGCTGAATTTGAGCATATTCATTTGTTCAACATAACATGGTTGTTTTGCAGCATTTTGTCTTTAATATCTTGAGCAGCTTTGTGACCTTGCAAAGAGAAAAAATATTGCACATGCTCATCCATTTATTTTCTTGGCATTCCATCTCAAAGGATTGTTTAATCTGAAATAAAATTTCAGTAATGACAGCAGATTCATTGGAAGAGCAGTGTTACCAAGAAACAAAAATACTATGAAATATTATTCTTTGAGATTATTTGCAGAACATCAGAAAAAAGTGGGAATATATGTAACAACCTAATCATGATAGTGTACATGTACTTTATATATTACTAGTAGAAGATACCAAATGTAAATACATAATATTATAATTTAAGTTCTTGTTTATTTTTTAATTTTAAGTAATTGGTTGAATAGTTTACTGCACATTAACACAAAGTCCCAAAGCTCAATAGAGCATTGCATGCAGTCTACTATATTAAGAGCAATCATTTGTGTTTACTAGATGTTTGTTCAAATCTGCCATTAATTGCTTCTGCATCCAATTCACCTGACCCTTCTTTTTCAATGAATAGCAACATGTAAGATTGTAAATTTCTAAATTGAGGAATTATAATTATATACATGATTCATATTCAGACTTTTGTCATCTCATCTTCGTCATTGTCATTACATTTCATCCATTGTGTCACTCAGCCTTCCTCAGGTGTATATTGATCTTGTAATGAAATCATCTCTATATACAGCACCAATGTCTTGAGCAGCTTTGTGACCTTGATTGAAAGCAAAAAGAAAATGTCAAACATGCTTGTTCTTGTCTAATTGGCATTCCATCTCAAAGGATTGTTTAATATGAAATAAAATTCCAATAAAATTAGACAAATGTTTTACAGGATGAGCAACGGTCATGTCACATTGAATACACCGGTTCCCGCTCGATCACCGAAGTTAAGCAACGTTGAGCCTGGTCAGTACTTACGTGGGTGACCACTTGGGAATACCAGGTGCTGTTAGCGTTCACGGATGTGCGTTGTGGTGCGGTGGATGTCGGCTTGGAGGGGGAAATCGGTGAGCCGAGTTCCAATTTCAGTCGAGCACACTGCACTCACTTGCGCACTAGTACCCTTGGGAAAGGTATTAATCCGTCCGTTCCCTCCAGTTATGGGTTAAATAACGGGGTAGGACTTGGGACCCTGCCCTTAAACAAATCCCAATGAGACTTGCTCCGTCAGGGAGGAAGCCCGCTCAACCCGACTAGGGTGAATGCGGCATACATACATACATACATATACAGGATGAGCAGAGTATCTAAGAAACAAAAAATGCTACAAGATTATTCTTCCAGATCATTTGCAGAACACGAGAGAAAAAAAAAAGAAAAATAATACATGCAATAACCTAATAAAAGATGGGAGTTAATTATTATTAGAACTAGATTGACCATCTAGTTGAATTGGAACAAATGCTTGCTTGCCACTGAAAATTTAATTTCTTTTCTATTCTGCCCGATATCAAATTCAACTATGTTAATATGTTGTGTAACAGTCAGCACCCATCCTCAATTATGGGTTATCCACTTGCTTCCAAATATAAAAATAGGTAATAAAGAATTTGAAGTGGCTGACCTCTAGTGGATATCAACCAGTTAACATCTTATCATTTTTCATATATTCAGTGAAAATTCACAAGGTCTAGACACCAAAGAGAACAAATTTTAAATTTATTCTATTTGGTGTCTAGACCTTGTGAATTTATTTATTAGACAGTCAATCTAGTTTTTATAATAACTAACTCCCATCTTTTATTAGATTGTTACATATATTCTTCTTTTTTTTCTCATGTTCTTGAAGAATAATCTTGTAGCATTTTTTTGTTTCTTTGATACTTTAGTTATCCTGTAAAACTTTTGTTTAAGGTTATTGGAATTTTATTTATTTTTTTTATTTATTTTATTTAGGGCTAAGAATCATACTTACAGCATTTTGGTGCAGATAATGAAATACAATTTTGACCCCTGCTTTGGTTTAAATTCTAGCTAGAGATAACATCATTGTTTCTAATAGCAAAATCTGTTGGAAAAGAAGGGAGTTAATTGATTTTTATTATTATCATTTTAGGAACTAGACTCACCATTTATTTAAATTAACTTCGACAATTCTTTTCCATTATATATATGATTTTTTTAATGATGTGCCACTTTGTCAGACACTCATGATAATCTCGAAGACCTTTAAGAGGATAGTCATTTGCTTCATCATTCTATCAATTTGCAATTCTGGCAACTCTGTTTTAAGATCTCAGCTGCTACATAGAGCTTTTTTTTTGTTAATTATGAATGTCAATTAAATTTTAAATTTGTTCTTTTTGGTGTCTAGACCTTGTTAATTTTTAACTGAATGTATGAAAAATGACAGTTTTAGAGAAAATGGAAACAAAAAGTACACTTACTTATACTTAAAATCAGAAAGAGACAATTGATATTGCTAAGACACATAATGAGGAAAAAAGGCCAAGAGAATTGGACACTCAAAGGACACAGAAGGATGGAGGAACAAAGGAATACAGCAAATAGCTAGCCTAATAAACAAATGGTTGGCAGAACAGGGATTAGTAGAAATAGCAAAAAAAAACATTACTAAGGTCTACAAAGGATAAGAAATTGTAAAGAGCCTTGATCATCATATCCTGAAAGGACACAACACATAGAAAAAAATGAGTTTGTGTAAATGGGTGGCTGAACAGAGATTAGGAGAGATAGCAAAAAGACAAACTTTAGTAAAAACTACAAAGGATAGAAATTGTGGAGAGTCATGATTGCCCACACTCTGAAAGAACATGGCATAGGAAAGAAGGAAAAGACTAGATTGGCAATTAAGTCTCTTTGTTTACAGTAAGTTCTATTCTAATATTCTATAGTTAGATGAAGAAGACATGTGCCACAAAAGTGATAAAAACAAGTGGAATAATGATACCAGTTTTAATAACTTCTTAGATAATAATATTAATTCATCCTTTTTGTTTCCATCAAGCTTTATAGATTTGGAATTTTAATTGGCACAAAAATGAATGTTTATCTCATAAATCCTTCTATGAATCCAATTAATGGCATGCAAGCATTTTTGTCTAAGACCCTTTTGTTCTGGGACCAATTATCTTTTGTTAAATACAAAACTCCTTGTATCTAAATACCAATTAGAGGAAAGATCTCTTGAGCTATTTTTTCACTTGTGAAAACACGTGTTGTGTTTCTCGGTCAAATATATATCATTAACAATTTCTTTATTTTTTTTTTTGCTGTGAACAAAAATAAAACATTGTTCTTTTGATTATGAAAAGAAAGTATGACAAAGGTTTCCCCTGTCCCTGCAAAAGTGGAATATTCCATTGAAATCGTATAAAACAACTACTGTTAAAAATATTGTTAAAAATAGAAGATTATTCTTTTGATTATGAAAAGAAAGTATGAAAAAGATTTCCCCTTTCTCTCCAAAAGTGGGATATTCCATTGAAATTGAATGCAACAACTATTTACATTGGAGATGTTTTGGTGCATTTCCACACCTAGATTAGTTTTTGCTCTGATTTACAATATGGCAACGATTGAACCAATCTATGATTTTTGATTTTGAAAGGTTGTATAAGTTTGACTGGTTTATAGGATGTTTTGGAAAATATGTGATGCTCATCAATTAAGCATTGTCATATTTCAGCACTTCTCCAGGAGCTTAAGACCATGTCATGCTGAAACACTAGTTCCTGTATGATCATCAAAGTTAACATCTTGCTTGGCCAATACCTAGGTTAGTGACCATTTGAGAATACCAGACACTGTAAGCTTTGATGCTTGGGTATAATGGATAACAGCCCAGAATGGTTAATAAAAAATCCAAGCTCCAATTCCTTCTGGGTTCATTGTAAAGGCATGAATTCATCTCTTCTCAACACCACTGATTAAGACTTCTATTGTTAATGTGCACTGTGGGGCAATGGTTGAATTCATTGCATTCACTTACATACAAATGCCCTTTGGAAAGGTATTAATCCATCTATTTTCCCTCCAGCTATGGGTCAAATAGCAGGACAGATTAGGTTCTATAGCCTTAGTTGGCAACCACTCTACCAATGAAAGTAATGGTAACCTCCTGCAGGAAAATCTCTCTAGTCAGTCATGGATCAAAAGAGACATGATCGCCCAAGCATGTATCACGTATGGCACCTGACTGACTAATCACTGAACCATTATCTCAAAAAACAAAAGGAATCACTCAATCAATCAATCAATCAATCAAAAAATTAGCTACACAGACATGACTTAGATTTATTTACATTCTAGAGAATATAAATGTATAAGCCACAAAGTGAAAGATCAGTTTATGATTATAATATAGATTAATCTCCCACTTTATATTCACATTGTGATTTCCTGCTTGTTTATCAAATTCTGGTTAGGTATGAATCCACCTCTTCTTGCCCAGCTATAGGTTAATTAGTAAGACTTATATCCCTAAACAATTATCATAAAAACAATTATGCTTACAATCTAAAATATTTTCTGGCTGTAAATAATCTGAAAAGTGATAATAAGTTATAGAAAATGAATCAAATAATTTTACAATACACACAACAAACCCAGATATAATGGCATATAACACAGGCAATTGAAATATGTTGTTAAAGGAAGATTTAAAAAACGATGACTGACTTTTAACACAAAAGACCAGAAGGATAAAATTGTATAAAAAAGTAATGTGAGATTACCAGTTACTTCTCAAATTTTCAAAAGTTGATTAAGGAATAAAATAGTAAATGTACTTAATAATTAAAAAAATAACAGAAAAATCAATGCACCATTATTAATAAAATAATAAATGCAGAATATCTACAAAACAGATTGCATTAAGTCCTAGCAGCCATTCTTTTTGTTTATACAGAAAAGGCTGTTTGGACATATAATATATTACCTTGAATGACAGGAATGATTGATAAATATATCTGGCTGTGGATGGTGTTGGCGGGACAACAAAGGCAGAAACACAGGTAATAGCTGGCAAAGATAAGTTTGACAAAAATATCAAAAAACAGGCAGCAACCAGCTTGTAGAGCAATAGTCGGCAAAGATTATTGACAGATGTTTTTGGTCATAGATGACGTCAGTTAAGCGACAACTTGAAAAAGCAAAACTGTGCAGAAATTTTGTGGTTATATAAGTTTAGGTTTTTTGGCCAAAGACAGGCTGAGATAAAGAGAGATTCTCACTGGCTGAAGAAGCAGAGACTGCCTAATGATTCCCCGACAGTTTCCTCATATGGGCATGATCTCTCTCCAGCTACTCTTCTACTTCACACAACCACCACAGACAAAGAATAAAAATATAAGATTATATTTTTATATATATGTTTCCCTCCTTGTCTGTCAAGATTATCCTTGTTTTTTACCATAATATGACAGACTTTGTTAAAATTGTCTTAAGGACTTTCAGATGTAATTCATGAGATTTGTATAATGCAGAGAACATTTGCTTATGGTATACCTCAACCCACTGATGGTTTTTAATTGAACTCTGTGATTGCAGTTCTCAATGACTTCAAATTATTTTGAAGTCAACCTTTTCTAATGAACATCAGACCATGCTGATGAAGTCTCCTCTCATGATGATATGTTCTCTTGTCTATATAATCAGCATTGCATTGACATTTAAAAGAATAAATATTTTTTTCTTTTTAATTAATTTCACCCTATGCAAGGCAGTAAAGCCACTAAGACACAAAGAGGTTACAGGGTGTGAAAGAATTATAAAACAGAAGCATTATTAATGAGCAGGAAAAGAAAAAAGTAATCAGGAGGTCAGTAGATAGCAAATGACGCATTTAAACTTTTGGAGATTAAAGTTGGTTGGAGAGTATAGAGTGAGAAGCATAGAATTTATAGCTAACCAACAGTAAATTGATGAGACCCCAATGTTGGACTAGTACTGTGCTTAAATTAAAGTCTAGGTATCATAGTGAAGAGCTTATTTGAATGATCCCCATGAAGGAATTTATAGAAAAGGTACATTAAAGTAGTGAGAGAGTGACTGAAGCCAAGCCACCAGATCAAGATGGATAATATTAATGATTCTTCTTTGGATTTTGTCAAGAAGTTCAAGATTAATAGTAGGAACACCAGACCCTATGTGGAAGCAATATTCTGAGTATGGGTAAATAGTAGACTTATAGATATGTAAGATTGATTTTGGAGAGAAAAACTGTCTCACAGAACACAGTGAACCAACTTTTTTTAGCAGCTATCCTAGCAATAATGGAATTTGTTTTGAAGATGGGCAAATTATCCTTACAAATTTCAACATCAGCTGAGATAAGGAACTTGCTAAAAAATAAACATTTTGAAATATTGGCTTAACAAAAAATTGCATCAGTCTAACCAATCTAAGGTAGTCTTAGACAGGACAATTTTTTTTTCTTTCATATGTGACGTTAATGCAAACATATAGAAGAGAATGTTATTTGTTAGATCAGTTTTGAAAATGCAAAAAAAAAAAAATTCATGTAGATTTATCCTAATTGTTTTTGTTTACCACCATTTTGAATTGCAGGCAAAATCTGTCTTAATGTCTGAGGTGGTTCATAAAAGTGTTGTTAAGTGATATTTTGAAAAGCAGCAGGTTCCTGTATTGTCAGACTTCTGTGGCAATATGAGAACCAAATTTCATGACACCTTCCTGCAGTTTTACTGTTGAAGATTTTGGTTACACTGAGGTAATTAAATAGGATATTCTCAAATGGAAAGATTTTATTAAAAGGTTTTACTTGTCTATCAAAAAATTAATGCTTCCATGTAACTAAAAAGAATTTTTTTGCTTGATTTTTTTTTCATTTTTACTTAAACGCATTCTTGGTGTTTTAAAAATGACCTAACAAATTGGTGGCATGAGTTCTTCCATCTTGTAACCAAATTCTTTTAACACATCTTAGGAAATCTGAAAAATTAATTAGGTTAAATGTAGTAATAAAAAAGGATAGATAAAACTGTTAGTCCAAAGAACTTATGAAACGGTAACTCTTTTTAGAATCAAGTCTTCCAAGCAAGTACGCAGGAGCTTCAGTCAGTCAATTAAGTACCATACATGATACAATGGACAATTATGTTTTGAAATAACTAACTGGACAAAAGATTTTCCTGCAGTAAATAGTCATTACATTTGCAGTAGACTGATTACCAACAAAGGCTATAGAACCCTGGCTGTCCTGATATTTATCCTGTAGAAGGAAGTTAAAACTCAAAAATGATGGTGTCATGTAGAAAGTATAAATGCCAACATGTGTGATTGAACACTGATTGCCAGTGAAAGAATAATACAAGAAAAATGGATTATTCCACAGGTAATCAGGCGATCACTAAAATGACTATAAATGCACCAGACAGAAGTCTGGGGGTGGGGGTTGATATGTGGTTTAGCGTTGTTGAACAATAGCAAGTAACTGGAGTTCAGTGAATAACTAGTCTAACAAGTGAATCAACTGTGAATCTACCATGGATCAATCATATTAGAAGTAAGTAACTGAATGTACCAAGATATACAACCATGTGATACCAACTCCTCAGTAATGTTGTAGGCTACAATTCCAATCTCAACCAAACGAGATTGCAACATTGGCAACAAAGATTTCAAACTCACACAGAGGAGAAGAAAAAATCTTTTTCTCTCTTGCCAATACAACATTGGTGACCCACACAGAAGAAAAAATATTTCCTCTCTCTCTGAAATTACTACAATTTGGTGACAAAATTCGGATTCACATAAAAGTAAAAGAAATATGATTACTACAGGAACTATTATTACAGTATTCACCTAAATAGTAAACTACAATAGAGGAATCAAAAACTGCTACAAATGTTGGAATTACAGAAGCAGCAACAAGAAAAATGTTTGCAAGAGCAGAAGGACCAAAAAGAACAAAACTTTCAGTTGAAACAACAACAACAACAAATGTTGTGAGACTTATTTCTGAAAAAAAAAAAAACGCAGATAAAAATATGGCAGACTCGTTTACTCAAGACGTCATCACAAACTAAATAAATGAATTCAAATTTGAACAAGAGAATGGCATAACCTTCAAAACATACTATAACAGATATGAAGGAATTTTCATGAAGGACTGTACTCTCTGGAAAGATGAAAAAAAATCCTTTGACTATAAAGGAAGTTGGCTTCAGATGAACACAAAAAATGTATTAATTACATTCTGCCCAAAGAGCCTGAAGAAATAAGCTTTAAAGAAACTATTAACATATTTTCGAATATTTTGGGTGAAAGATGATCATTATTCAGTGCAATGTGGAATGGCCTAAATTTATTAAAAAATGACGAAGGTGATTTAAACATATACACAGGAATTATAAATAAAGAATGCCAAAAATTCAAGCTTAATGAATTGACTCCAGACTTTTTTAAGTGTTTAATATTTCTCCTAGGTTTAACAACAAGTGTGGATGCCGACATAAGATGAACCAAACATGAAAGAGACTCAAAAATAACTCTGCAAAATATGGCTAAAAATGTCATTGCATGGTAAATCTAAAGCTGAACACCGAAAGAATAGAGGAAAGAGATAATTATAAAATACACAACAACCGATCATCCAATGAAAAATATTAATGTTTTGAAACTCCTGGCAAAGAAGTAACAAAATACAGAAAACCCTTCTCAATATCAGTTAAAAAACATAAATCTTACTCAGCACCTAATACCTGCCATGGATGTGGAGAAGAACATTATAAATCTGATTGTTTTTTTGTTTTTTTCAGAAATAAGAAATGTTATTAGTGTGGCTGAATAAACCATAAAAGCAGTTGCTGCAAAACCAAAAAATGGAGCTGAAAAATGAAGAAATTCATAAATAATGTAAATGCATTTAATAAAGTTGGCACACAAAAGAAAAAATCATGAATTGAGAAATCTACAAAAAAGAAATCTATTTTTATTACAATTAACAACACAAAAATTAAATTTCAACAGGACGCTGGGTCTGACATCACAATTAGCAATGAAAAAACTTGGAGGAAACTAGGTAAACCTAGATATTAACTCCAACAAAAAATGATCATAGTGGTCTATATGAATTCACATGCAATATTTCTTTTTTTGATCAAAATAAAAGAAACGGTTGTTTGCATGCTAAAAAACATGATGAATTTGTTCAGAACTGATGGCATCACCCTATTCAGTCTGTTGGACCAGCCAATAAACTTGTTCTGTAATCAGATTAATACTGAAACTACAAATAATGCAACAGAGAGGTTCAAATTAAAAAGGAACTTTCTGGAAGATTTTTCTGAAGGTCTTGGACTATGTATGAAAGTGAAACCAAAGTTTAAAGAGGATGCAATACCAGTGTTCACAGTACCTACTGTATACCTAAAGAATAAGAAAAAATATTATGTTCCTACGTATATAGACTCTAAAAAATTGACTCAAGAAGTCAACTCAACAGAGATGTCCTATAGAAGAAAGTAAAAACTGAAAAGGAGAGGTGTCATTTAGAAAGTATAAATGCTGACACATGTGATTGAAGACTGATTGCCAGTGAAAGAATAATACAAGAAAAATGCACTATTCCAAAGGTGATCAGATGACTATAAAATAACTATAAAAGACAGAAGTCTGAGGAATGTGTGTTGAGCAATGAGTTTATAGCAAATAACCTTTTGAGCATTGAGCAAATAGTGAGTAATCAGAGTTCAACAAATAACAAATCTATCAAGTAACCCAATTGTGAATCTACAACTAACCTGGAGTGGTAGCACCTGTTAGGGTCCCAGCTATGGGCAAATAGTTAACCCCCAAACTGGGGTGAAAACATTATGAAAGTATAAAAATAGACTTTTATAGAAATATATACATAAAAATAGATTTTTATAGGACAAATATACATTTTTTAAGGAAAAATATTACCAACAATACATTTCTGAAGGAAAAAATTATTACAAGCAATACATTTTTGAATACAAAGCCATGTCACTATGGTGAGAAAGTGACTGAAATTAAGATGCCAGGTCAGGATTGATTATATTACAAATCCGTCTTTTGATTTTGTCAAGAATTTTGAGATGAATAGCAGAAGCAGTAGACCAGATGTGGCAACAGTATTCACTGCATGGACAAATGGTAGATTTGTCAATATGGAAGATGGACTATGATGAGAAATATTTTCTGGCCTAACACAGAGACCCAACTTTCCTTGTAATAGATTCAGCAATTGATTGTTATAACTTTTGAAAACAAATCAAGAAAATAGAGACACTTATTTTGAAGCAGAAATCTATTTTATATCAATAAATATTGGAATATCAATGTCCGAGTCTAAGTATAAAAAAGAAACAATAAAAAGCTGACAGGTTTTTACTTCAGAATATTTATTTTATTTTCATTTTGGCAAATTTTCTGTCAACTTTATAAGGTTTGTTTCATGCAAAAAGAGTAAGAAAAAAAATTCTGGCTGAATAAGCCAAGCCGAGATATTAATCAATATTGCAAAATTACTGTATCAACATTCATAGGAAATCATTTTCATTTCTAAAGCAGAAACCCTAGAAAAATATTGGTAAAAAGATGGATTCTATGGAAGTTCTCTTGATTTGCTTAAGAATGTACACATATTTCAACACTTGCTTGCATAATTCTCTAAGTATAAAATCCAGTGTCAATCACTTTGCACTGCACAAAACATGTTGGGCTGTTTTATTCATATGTAAGATTATCAGCCAGATATTTTGTATAAGTAACTACAATAGTATTTAGATATTGATCTTGTCTTCTCTGTGCCATGTACTTTTAAAATGTATGCGATCATGGCCTTCCACATCTTCCTATTCCTTGTTGCTCTTAATACTCCTCCTGTTATCCCACTCAATCCCCGCTCCACCATCCATCTACTTTAATCTATCAAATATGACATGCGTTGCTTCCCCTTGTCTCTCTTTCTTTCTATTTATTCTGTGAGCATCAGGTTCTCAAAATCCTCCTCATAACATGTCCCAAAACCTTTGGCTGTTTTTTCCTGATGTTGATGTTTCCTTTTTGTGTCCATCCTCTTCAAAACCTCATTGCTGTCTCTGGCATCCTCAGCATCCTTGCATAGAACCACATTTTGGTTACTTCAAGTCTTTCCTTCATCTTTAATGAAATTGTTCAGACTTTGCTGCCATTAACAATCCAGTACTTTCTTCTTTGTTTCCAGCAAAATTTTCCTGTCTCTTAATACTCTAATCAGCTTCTAGAATGCATCCTTGGCCATGCCAATACACCTTCAGATTTTTGTATCACACTTTCCATCCTCTATTAGAACACTACCCAGCTATTTAAACTTCTGCATATGTTTGATTTTAATATCCCTAACTTCTAATTGACTCTTTTTACTGATTATCATACATTCAGCTTTCTTGTAGTTTATATATAGTCCTTCTGCTTTCTCTAACTACTTCTTGTAGGAGGTCTTGTAGTTCCATTTTTGTATCTGCTATCAGCACTGAATTGTCTGTGTATTTTATATTGTTCAGATTGCAACTGCCAATGACAAATCCTGGCAGGAAATCTTGACTAAATTGCAAAAAGTGTAGCATGATGAGAATACTTTTTCATTTCAAATTTATAGAATGAATTAAATATTACTTTATTATTATTAATTAAATAAGGCAAAATATTGTCTATTTAATTGCTATCAATTAAAAAGATTAAAATATTGACTATTAAACTATTATCAATTAAAAGTATTAAAATATTGCCTATTAAATTGTTATCAATTAAAAAGGATTACAATGCTGCTTATTTAATTGCTATCAATCAAAAAGATTAAAATACTGCCTTTTTAATTGCTATCAATGAGATTAGAATATTACCTGTTTGTTGCTATGAATTAATCCTACATTTGTGACCTCAGACTTCTACAAATAGATAGTCCCCCAGTCTATCATCTGCCTTCTACTACATCTTGGCTACAACTATGCCACACCCTTACTGAGTCAAGAGAGTAGTGAGAGGGATAAAAAGAAACAAGTTGTCATCTAGTAATTATGAGCACTTTAAGATTTTGGCTGTAACAAAACACCCTATGTGACTAATGCAGTTTAAGCAGATTCCAATATTCCTGATTTTCTCAATGACAGTTTTCCTACACACAAGCTGAAGATAGATCTTTTTCCGAGCTTTGCTTATCCCATAAAGGTTTCCATAATGTTTCTCCTGCAAATAATCCATGAAAGTAATTTATTAGCTATTTCTCTTTAATCTTTTTTAACATTTAGTGTTCTCTTTTTTTAAGTTTTTCTTATAAAATCTTGCAGTTTACCTTAGGGGATGTTGCAAATGGCAAAATATTTAGCTCTTCTGAGACTATGGCCTGCTCATATACAAGCACAGATGCAAAAAGATAGGCACTGAACATGTAAGTTTTTCATTATTGCATCCCAAATGAAAATAGTGATGGAAAATGACATTTCATTCTCTCACTCTGGTGGCAAGATTACTGATAATGAAGCTAATATTACCATTATTATTAGAGATGAGGAGAGCAGATACTACACTTTGATTCCATCTTGATAGCCAGAACGTGATGAAAAGTGTTACTTAAGTAGCAGTTGCTGCTTGGTCAATGAATGTTGAATGTTTCCTTATAAGGAAAAGGTTAATATTATCATTATTATTAGAGATGAGAGCAGGTACTATGCTTTGATCCCATCCTGATAGCCAGAAAGTGATGTGAAAAGTGTTACTTGAGTAGCAGTTGCTGCTTCGTCAATGAATACCAAATGTTTCATTATAAGGAAAATTATATTGTCATTAGAGATGGGAACTGATACTACACTGTGATGCAAAACTTAATAGCCAGGAAGTGAAGAAAAGTATTAATCAAGAAGCACTGGCTGCTCGATCAATAAAAGCCTAATGTTTCATTATAAGGAAAATGCTAATATTACCATTAGAGATGAGCACAGATTATACATTTTGATTCCAACCCAGTGGCCTGAAAGTGAAGAAAAGCATTGCTTGAGTAGTACTGGCTACTTGTTCAATGACTTCTGAATATTTTCTCATAAGAAAATGGCTAATATTACTATTAGAGTTGTGGAGAACACATACTACACTTTGATCCTAGCCAAATGGCTAAGAAGTCAAGAAAAGCATTGGCTATGTGTTCAATGAATGCTGAATATTTTCATATAAGGAAATAGATAATATTAGCATTAGAGATGAGAACAGATACTACACTTTGATCCCCGCCTAATGACTAAAAAACAAAAGTGTTACTCAAGTATATATTGTGATAACTAATTATCAATAATATTGATAAGTCAAGGATGATTTTTGAAAATCTGTGTTTAGTGTTAGGATACTTGAACAGCACTGTTTTCTCCAGTTAATGAATGTTTCTTTATAAGGAAACAGCTAATATTATCATTAGTACCTCTGAATTTTAATAGCTAAACATCTAGGAACTTAACGAAGACCAAACTTTGTGTGTGATTTCAGTCCAGACAAATACACAATGAAACTGAATTGTTATGTTTCTATAAGGCTTATACCGTTACCAAATCTCCTCACATAGCTATCCATTCATCTGAAATCAAATATCATATTGGAGAAGATTACCTCTTCCGGGATCCAAATGAGATGTTGGATGGCAATGATGAATAGGATATTTTGTTTTTGATAACTGAAGGAAGAATAATGATTTACTAAGAATAAACAGCACTTGCTAATCACCTGGATGGGTAGATATGTGCTAGCAGATTATGGATAACTGTTGATTATAATTTGGCTGATTGATCCGTGAATTAATAGATAGCTTGAAAGATTTCATTTGTTGCTTTTGTTCTTGCATCAAGAAACCATTTTTTTCCAGCAGACAAAGGGATAATCTTTCCTTTTACGTGATTAACGACAAGAAATAAGAAGTGACTTCTACCATTTGGGCAATTAAACAAATTTGAAGTCGTGTGCAAAAGACCCTTATTGGTTACAGTGGATAATAGTGTTAAAATCCTTAAAAGTAAATTGCAAACTGGTAAAATCAGTTAAGAGTTAATCTTAAGCAGATTCCTGATAGAATCCAAGTGAGAAAAAAAAATTTAAACCAATCACAAAGTAGCAAATTTTACTTTTTAAAATCTAAGTCCTCAAAGACACATGGCCCAGTAGATAAAAGTATTGGTTGTATCCAGTGACTTGACCCAAAGAGTTGTGAGTTCAATGCCTGGCTACGGTAGTGTTCAACAAAAAACTTAGAGAGCTGAATTAAATGGAGATTGCTTTATATATGTAAGTGTATCATAACTCTAGTTTGTTTATTTGGAATTCAGATGATAATGTATATTTGTAAGTATATCTCTATTAAACATTATGTTTAGTGATTTTGTGCATGCTGATTTGAAATGTCTTACATACAAATGGTTTGTTTTAGAGAAACATACATTAAGAATGGATTGAATAAAGGTTGGTGATGCTTTTGACATAATTATAGTTGGTAATATTATTATTTGCAGTCCCTCAAAGTACATTCTGTGTAAAGAATTATATTCTTTTTAATTATGGTAGAATTTGTAAAATCAAATTTATGACCAGTTTTGTTTTTCTGACCTTGCAGAGAAGATATTAATTTAATTTCTTGGAACTTTCCAGTGACATATTGTCTTTCCTTGAATTAAGAACACAATAAATTATACTAATGTTTAACAAGTCAAATGTACATGATATATGATTAACCAATAAAAATCAAACAATACAAAAGTAAAAATGCCAATTTTTTTCTTTTTCTACTTATCTTGTTCTCTCATGAAGCTTTAATAAAAGTGAAATATGTTAGATTGATACTTTTCTTACTTTTTTTTAATTTTATTATATATATATATATATATATATATATATATATATATATATATAATGTTCATTGATGTAAATGACAAGTTGATTAATGATCATCAGAAAGTCTTGTTGAAAGTTGTATTGACTTTGAAAATTTACTTGAGTGTGTCTTTGTTGACAACTGTTGACTTGTCAGGTTTCTGTCTATCTCTTTTATCATGTAATAAAATAAACTACCAGATAGGATTGGTCAAAAATGCTAAATTGGATTTTTGATTGGCCAAAAATGATAATCTGTTTTATGTGAGAGAGAAAGAATATTAATCTGTTTACAACTATAAATAATATAAGGTGTGTTGAATGCCCTGCTTCTACATACCCACATTCAAAACATTATGGTGACAGGTTTTAGAGCAACAAGCAATTATCAAAATATATTCTAATCTTTCATTAAGTATTTTTTTTTTTAATCATTTCACCCTGAGCAAGGCAGAAATGCCACTGATGTGCAGGGGGCTACATAACTGTAAAAAGATTAATTAGAAAAGAGTGAGGAGTACAAACTAGTTAGAAAGGAGCAATAGAAAGCTGAGAAAACAGGTGCGATGACAGATATATAGGTGGAGAGAAAGGGAAGGTTATACGGGGGTGGGGAGAGAGCTAGTGTCCAGTGGTTAGTAGATGAGTATTGACTTTGCATTTAAATTTCTGGAGGTTGTAGCCATCAGGAAAGCAAGAATATGGGAGCGATTTCCATAGGCGGGAAGTGCGAGAGAAGAAGCTGCAGGAGTAGAATTGTTGTCTGCATTTGGCTAACCTGACGGTGAATGGGTGGGACCCAATTGCCAGTCTGGTTGCACGAGTAAATACCTGTTGAGGAGTATGGCATTCATTTCCTTTTGAATTTTTTCATTTTTATTTTCTTTTAATCAATTCACCCCAAGCAAAGCAATAATGCCACTACAATGCAAGAGGATACTGGAAATGAAAGCAAATAAAAAAACTTTAGAAGAGACTGGAAATCTAATCCTAAATCAAGGATATAATGCTACTAAGATGCAAGAGGATACTGGAAGTGAAAGAGAATGAAAATGCTTTAGAAGAAACCAGGAACCTTAATAATCGTTTAAATTTCAGAGTTTAGGTAGAGATGTTAGAAGCGCGAATGTGATCTTTGCAATTTGTACCTAGACCTTTTTGAATTTAAGCACAGTTTAAATTTAAGCTGGTTAGATGTAACTATAAGTTCTGTGCTAACAGTTTCTTTTCTTGTATTTTTCACTTTTGGAACTCCTTTCTGGCTCAGTACATTCCAGCCAACATTAATCTCCAAAAATTTAAATGTAGTGTCAATTGCTATCTACTCTCCTCTCAATTACTCTTTTCTCTTCCTGCTCATTATTAATGTTTTTGTTCCTAATTCTTCCACACATTGTACCCCTTGTGTCTTAGTGGCTTTACTGCCTTGCATGAGGTGGTACTGATTTTTAAAAAAATGAGATTTAACATAAAATTTAGAAAGAACTGGAAACCCAATCCTAAACAGGAATCAAGGAATAAATCTCGGCTCTTGTTCAAAAGACCAGAGAGGAGTGTGAACTAGACAACATCTACTACTCACTATTTTCATGTGAGGATCTAATTGAATGGTTTTAAAATGGGGATTTCATTTACAATATATGTATAATTCTAAAATTGATCTTGATTTTGTTGCCGGGAATATGATTACCAATTTGGACCCTGATTTTTGTGCTTTTTTACATGAATAGGGCTGCAAAGAAAATACAAAAGTTACTTAAAATAAAAAGGCATAGAAACTCGTGTAGCAATCATTAAACTTTTTTTGATGAGTGTAAAACCCTATCAACAGAAATAATTATCTATATTTGAAGAGGCTCATCCCTTGTTCCCTGTTTAGGATGTGGTTTCTGGCTTTCTCTTTTCTCTTTTCCAATCTTTTCACTCTTACATAGCCCCCTGCACATCAGTGGCATTACCGCCTTGCTCGGGGTGATATGATTAAAAAAAAAAAAGATATGGGTTCAAATTATATCCTTTTCTGATTCACTTAGATTAATTGTTTTTTTGTGTCTTCAGTTTTAATAAAGATGTTTCATCATTTTCTGAGATACTTTATAAATCACATTGACAAGGTGTGACATAAAGGATTACTGCACAAACTTTCTCACTATGGAATCACTGGAAGAGTGTTTTCAATTATAAAATTCTTTCTAACTGAGGATAATTGTTAACAACCAGTCCTCTGAGGCTCTAGCAGTCAATAGAGACATTCCCTTGGGGTTAATTTTCAGACCAACCCTCTTTTTACTTTATATTAATAGTTTGCCATAGAGTGTATCCTGCTCATTTGTGAACATCTATGCTGATGATACAACAGTTTATGAGTGCATATCCCAAAGACTAGATGACCAGAGCTTGGCAGCTGATCTTTCCCCTGATCTAGCTCTAACATCTCAGTGGGGGAATAAATTGGTGGGTTAACTTCAATGCCTTGAAAACCGAAATTGTTAGATTCCATCATTGCCAACTGGACCCTGAACTACCATCAGTCACGATGAATGGATGTCCTTTCAGGGTGTTCCATTCCATGAGCAACTATTGGGTATTAAACTCAACCCAGAGCTCAGGTGGAACTCAAGCATACAATCCATTGATAAATAGACAGGAAAAATGATCAATTTTCTGTATCACTCCAGTAAGTACCTGACTCCTCCTTCTATCCATTGCCTTTACAAAAGGCCAAAAATTGAATACTTCTGCTATATGTGGTCATAAGCAACACAGTTTTCACTTTTTAGCCTTGATAGAGTACAAAAGCATCCACATGTCATTATTTTCTACCCTAGAACCCTTTTCTCAAAGCTCTATCACTATTTCCATGAAAATTGTTATGACAAACTACATTTCTTATTTCCACCAGTTCTAACCTTCATGGCTAATACCAGCCATAATATATACATTGTAATGAACCACTCTCATTGCCTCCATTTTCCACTCAATCAAGCCTCATCTCACAAACTGCTCAGATAAACTATATTCTTTAGTTCCACCAGTTCTAACCTTCATAGCTAACTTCTTCTTCTTCTATGTGCCTTGTCCTTTCAGGATGTAGGCAATCATCGCTTTCCACATCTCCCTGGTGGCTTTTAGCATGCTTTCTTCTGTTTCACCACGCAACCCCCGTTCTGTCATCTACCTGCTGAGGCCCTTCAAATATGTTATCCATTGCTTTCTCCTGTCTCTTTTTTCCTCTATCTGGCCAGTTAGTATCAGGTTCTCCAAGCCCTCCTTCCTCACTGCATGTTCCAGGAACTTTAGCAGTCTCTTCCTGATGCTCAGTATTAATTTCCTTTACATTTCCATCCTTTCCAAAACTTCATCATTGCTCACATGCTTGATCCATGATATCTGTAGCATCCTTCTGTAAAACTACATTTCAGTTGCTTCAAGTTTTTCCTTCATCTTTGATGATATTGTCCAGCATTCACTGCCATATTGCAGAACTAACATCACATAGCAATCCAGTATTCTCTTCTTTGTTTCTAGCAAAATTTTCCTGTCTCTTAATACTCAGCTTCTAGAACACATCCTTTGCCATGCCAATTTGCCTTCGGATTTCTGTGTCACACTTTCTGTCTTCTTTTAGAACACCTCCCAGATATTTAAATTTTTGTACTTGATTTTAGTATCTGGCATCTTGGGCCGCTCTTTTTGCTGATGACCATGCATTCGGTTTTCTTGGACTTTATTTGTAGTCCTTTCTTGTCACTCTCTTCAGCTACCTTCTGTAGGAGGTCTTGTAGTTTCCTTTCTGTGTTGGCTATCAGCACTGTATCATCTGTGTATCTTATGTTGTTCAAATTGTGGCCTCCAATGAAGAAGCATGGTATAACATCTAAGGTTATCAGAATATTCTCGCTGTACAAGTTAAATAGATCCGGTGAAAAGACACCCCCTTGTCTTATACCCCTTTCTATCTTTGTATATCTGCTGAATTTGTTACCTGTCCGTATACAAGCAGTTTGCTGCCAGTAAAGATTCTTGATTACTCTTAAGTCTTTCCCAAATATGTCAAGGCTGCCAAGCATCTCCATCAATTTTTTGTGGCATATTTTGTCAAACATCTTTGCATAATCAATAAAACATAGGTACCACCAGTTCTAACCTTTATGACTAACTACAGCCATAATATGTACATAGTAATGAACCACTCTCATTGACTTCATATTCCACTCAATGAAGCTTCTTACAAATTGCTGCTTTATGGAACCAACTCCCAAGCGGATGTTTTCCCAATTATTACAATCTTAACCTGTTTGAGTCTCATATTCTGCCCCTAATTTCCAAAAAATATTTCTATATTCATGGAATACTGCGAGAGGCTAGTCCCATGCCTTAAGCACCTATTGGAACTTGAACTTATATATATGATCCACCATTAAAGAAGCAGGTTCCCTGTAAGTTTTTCAGTAAGTACCTGACTCCTCCTACTATCCTCTACTTTTACAAGAGCCAGATCAGGCTGAAAATAGAACACTGCTACCATATATGGGCAGAAATTCTCCAGTCTTCACTTTCTAGTTTTGATAGAGTCCAAAAGCATCTCTGCATCCTTGTGGGTGACAAATTATTTTCCGCCTTACAACCCCTTTCTCTCAAACAAGTCATTGTAAGCCTCTCACTACACTATCGCTAATTCCAGGGAAAAGTGCTCAGGTGAACTATATTCTTTAGTTTCACCAGTTCTAACATTCATAGATAAGACATCCCATGCTATACAAATTGAAGAAAACCATCCTTGTTCCCTTCATATTCCATTTGTGCAATGTAAATTCCATTTGTGCAGCTTCATCTCACAAACCATTGCTCTGTGGAACCAACTCATAAGAGTTTGCTTTCCCCAATTTTTACAATTTTAACCTTTTTATGTCTAGAATTAACTATTATATTCTCTACATATCTATATAAACTGTGCCTCTGATTCTATAACCCTCCATCTAGAGTGGATCTTGGGTATTGTGCAGGGTGATCATGACAATAAAAACATACTCAAATTTAGCAAAGCTTAAAGAAGTAGGTAGGATGTTGTGAATAAAAAGCAAATAAATAATTATCAATTAATTTTGGACAGTAACCACTTTTTGTAAGGAAAAAGGTCTTGGAAAATTTGTCACACACTGGAAATATTGAAGACTAGAGAAACAGAGGAAAGCAACAAGCAATCTACTTAACAAGCTTGTCTAAACGAATATCAGAACTAGGTTGAGAAGATATAGTGAAAAAACAAACTTTACAAACAGCTCCAAAGGCTAGGAAGTAATGGAGAGTCATGATCACCAATGTCCTGAAGACAAGTCAAAGGGAATATGAAATTTCCCAAGTGGAATGGGAATGCAGACCTTTGATTGCTTTTTCTTTTGCATTGTTAACAATGATGCTACCCAGTCAGTTAAGTGTCATATGTGATACACACTTGGGTAATCATGTCTCTTTCAAGTCATGACTGACTAGGAAGAAGATTTTCCTGCATTAGGTTGCCACTTATTTGTGTGGTAGACTTATTGCCTACCAAATCTGATCAGTTCAGTTATTGAAATCATAACCAAGGGGAGACAAGGTGAAGTCAGTCACATGCAAGATGTTGGCAAGTCAGTTAAGTGCCATACATGATACATGCTTGGGTGATCATGTCTCTTTTGATCCATGACTAGCAGAAGATTTTACTGCAGTAGGCTACCATTTCTTTCTGCAGTAGATTGGTTGCCAACCAAGGCTATAGAACCTAATCTGTCCTGCTATTCAAACCATAGCTGGAGAGAGAACAGATGGATTCATACCTTTCCCAAGGGTTTGTGTGCATAAGTGAGTGCAATGAATTCAACTGAAATTTGAGCTCTGCTCTTCGATTTTGCATTCCGAGCCACAATGCACATCTGACTGAGGTTACCCACACATTTTAATTGTGTTGTAAGCACTGACATAGAATTCTTTCTTTTTGGTCAATCAGGGACTACCTTTTGTTTATTTTCTCCAAGCAAACCTTGGCATATATAACTTTTACCCTTTACTTTTTTTACCCTTTCTAGATCTTCTCCTTCTTAGCTATTGTTCAATTGTCCATTTGCATAAAGATCAAAAAAGAGTTTGGGAGGAATGGTGAAAAGACAAAGCTTTCTCGGGCCTACAAAAGATAGGAAGTTTTGGAGAACCATGATTTATCATGTTCTTATTTCTATAACTATTCACCTTCTTCTTTGAGAGAATATTCCTGCTCACTCACTCAGTTATTTGAGGTGAGAACTAAATCACACTCAGTATTTGTTTATATTTCTGAGATGAGGTAGTATTTACACTATTTACATTATTCAGATTATTGTCCTCATCTTTGTTGCCATTTGTATATGTTTCGGCTGGTGCACGCTTTGGCTTTCTTCAGGTGAAGAAAAACAGTATTGTTCTGAAACATAGAAATTTTTGTGTTGTTATATAATGCTTTTATAAACCATTATATCACAGAAATAATATATATGTGCAATGGAATGGTGTTTCAATGGGCTCAGTTCTGGGGTCAACCTTCCAAAACTTCTATATGGCTAACCTATAAAATAATATATTTAGCACCACTACAAAACCCTTCATCTATGCACAATATGTAAATAATATACTTATATTAGTTAAAACCATAGAAGAAATAATAGAACTAAAAAAAAACTTTTTAAAAAATCACTCGTCAAGTTCACATACAAACTTATAAAGATAACAAAATACCTTTCCTTGACATTTTAATAGACACAAACAATAACACATTTATTACCTACCCATATAAAAAACTGCACTCTCGACTATAAGAGTGAATACCCTAACTACTACAAAATAGCACTTATACAGAATTTAATTAACCGAACACATATTAACTCCTTCACAAAAAAGTTTTTTACTCTGAACTAAAAAATATTAAGCAGACTCTCATTAATAATGACTTTCCTAACCACATTGTGGATGAACAAATAAGACGATATTTCTAAAACCTCAACACACATCAAACAGAATATAGTACTTCCACAAAAGACTTCAAACATATCAAACTCTTTGTCAACTGTTACATCTGAAGCAAGAAGAAAATTTTCAGTAATTTTTAGCAACACAATTTTTGTGGTTATTTTTTTGTTACCACAACTTACATCCCGGAAGATGATCTTAGAAGGATATTGAAAGTACTTTGGAACATTGAGAAATGCATAATAAAATCAACTGTTAAAATTGCAGTGCATTTCTAACATCATTCAATTATAATATGCGAAAGATTATTGATGAGTATGAATGGATTTTATTAAAAATAAGCAGACACAATGTTTGCGATTTATTTAATATATATATATATATGTGTGTGTGTGTCATTGTCTATGATGTGTGTATATATACTTCAACATGTCCTATTAAAGAGTATAGACATTTTGTCTCTATTGAGTTTGTTCAATTTTCTCTCCAAATTATGAATTATCATTCACATAATAGCAATTGTTAATGTGCAAAACTTACAAAATCCTTCATGACTTTAATAAAGTCATTATAAAAGTTTGTGAAAATTTGAAGAGTAACATTGGCAAGCTCAATAGACACAAAATGTTTTGTACTGTTCCGTAAGATATATAGTCAAGCCAGAACACACTACACATAAGCTAAAGATTGTGATCAAGAATGAAACAGACTATCACCACAACTACTCTTGAGAAGAAGCTCCAATCAGTTATTAAATAGGGCAAGAAATGCTTCGTAACTTTTAACACTACCATATAGAAACTGCTTTCATTTAATCACTATAGAGAACCTGTCCTGCCTGCCTTCAGCTTAGCTGAGTCTAACCTTGAGGAGAGCAACATGTGCCATCTTGGCCTTATATTTCCCACTGAAGTGAAGTGAAGTGACTATATCAAATTAATTTTGGTTCACTATATTGTACAGACACTATCTCTTGTCAGAATCCATCTTGCACATTTATAAATCTACCATTTGCCCATGTATTGAATACTGTTGCTATATTTAGTCTGGTGCTCCTGCTGTTCATGTTGCAGTTCTTAACAAAATCCAAAAAAGAATCTGCAATGTAATCGATCCTGACTTGGTGTCTTGAATTAAGACACTTTCTAAATATTATAATCAGAATAATTTTGTTGCACAAATTCGGTAAAGTAGCTGCATCTACTGCAAAGAAAGTTGGTTCACTTTGTTGTGTCAAAAGTTTTTTTCATCGGAACTGATTCTGCGCATAAGTAAATCTACCATTCACCTGTGTATTTGAACACTGTTGGCATATCTGGTCTGGTGCTCCTACTGTGCATTTTGAGATTCTGACAAAATCCAGAGAAGGGTCTACAATATAGTCAATCCTGACCAGGAATCTCATCTCCAGTCACTTTCTCACCGCCATGATATGGCTTCCCTCTGTCTCTTATACAAATATTTTTACAGCATCCACTCAGATGAGATTTTTCCCCTAGTGTCCCAACTAATTAAATTTTGTCATGCTACTAGATTGGCAACTAGGTCTCATCTATTTATTGTTGAAATAGTTTGATGGATCCACCACTTCTACTCTAACAGATTTTTTTTCTCATACTTCTCACTTATGCAACTCTCTTCCTATTTCTTACTCCCCTGATAACTACAATTTTCTGAAATTAAAATGCAATGTCAATTACCATCTTCTGTCTTCCTGGGCCCTGCTTTTTGTGTTTTTTGTCCTTTTCTCAATCATCCCCATTTTCAATCTTCTCCTTCTCTTTCACTTTCACACCCTGTAACCCCCTGCATTCTAGTGGCACTGTCACCTTGCTACAGGGTGAAGATATTATATATATATATGTGGGTGTGTGTGTGTATGTGTGTGTGTGTGTAATACAGTGGAAGACCGTAAACAACCGCTTCTGAGGGTATGAAACAATAAAAAAAGTGCTCAATACAATCAGAAGAATGTAAACTGAAAATCAGTCACTTAAAGTGCCATACGTGATACACACTTGGGCGATCATGTCTTGAAAGAGACACGACTGACTGGGCAGAAGATTATCCCGCAGTAGGTTGCCATTGCTTTCTGCGGTAGACTGGTTGCTGACCAAGGCTATAGAACCCAATCTGTCCTGCTATTTAACCCATAACTGGAAGGAAGAGACGGATTAATACCTTTCCCAAGGGAATTTGCGCATAAGTGAATACAATGGATTCAACTGGAATTCGAACTCGGCTCCCTGGTTTCTCATTCCGAGCCGATATCCACAGTACCACAAACTGAAAATATACTCCCTAATTGAGGAATCAGCACCAAGCTACCTGGGTTTCAACCATTAGATATCATTGTGCCTGATAATACCTAATGCTTGAAACACAGGTAGCTTGGTGGTGTTTCTTCATTTAGTGAGTATGTGTGTGTGTGTGTGTGTGTGTGTGTGTGTGTATTGTCACATACCTGTCCTGACAATAATCATCAAGATGTTTATATGTTGATTTGGGTATATTGCATTTGCACATCTATAGACAGATACTGGTCACTGTCCCAGATCATGACAAATGGACAATGATTTAAATAAGAAAATAATAAAATAAGATTGCTGTTCGATTTGTAATCGAATGGCAATCTTTTCCCAGGTCTGCTTCAATATTCAACACGGGTGCTGACAACAAATCAAGGATGAACGTCGAGACAATATAATTTTGACATTAAATTTTAATGAATAAAGATCAAAATAAAAATAGAAAAAAAGAAATCTAAGTATGAATTAGAATGTCCAATGACCTGAACCTCAAAATTACTTTTGGATACCCAATGTGGTCAAAATATCAAAGTACAATACAAGTGCAAGCTAGAATATAGCTATAATGAATTGCCATTCCTAGACATACTCATAAAAAACTAAAACAATTACATCATCACAGACATTTACTATAAACCCACAGACACCCAGCAATACCACTATTTCAAGAGTCACCACCCTAAAAGTTGTCTAAAATCCATCCCCTACTCTCTAATCTCTCCAGAATAAAAAAAACAAAACAAAGATGAAAAAGAAGAAACCATTCTAGTATATGTTCCCATACACAACAAAAACAACCCAGAATTAGTTATAAAGATCAAAATGCACATAGAATTACTCAAAAAAATGATAAAATAAAGGAAATCTTAAGAACAACTAAAATAATTAAAAGCAAACACCAATCCAAAAATTTAAAAAACAATCCTAACCTCATCAAAATTCAAGCAACACACAACACACAACACAGGGGGTCAGAAATGCAACAAAAAATGTTGTGGGGTATGCAACAAAATTATAGAAGGACAACACTTCAAGTTTGAAAACACATTTACATTCGAAATAAAAACAGATCTGATCTGCAACTCTAAAAACATAATTTATGCTCTAAATGTGATTAATACACAAAAATATACATGGGGTGACACAAGGCCTGAATAAAAGAGTAGCCCTGCACAGAAGTAACATTAAACAGGAAATTGTATGTCTCCCACCAGTTACATGAATGTATTGGAGGTAAATTAAGGTTAATGCCTATCTACCAAAATGTAGATTATGATATACTCATGATGCAGGAAGAAATAATTATAAAAAAAATACCAGCCTTCCCTCAACAAAACCACATGAAAAACCTGAGTCCCATACACAGACACACGAAATTCAAACATGATAAAAAACACACACACACACACACACACACACACACACACACACACACACAAAATTCAAATAACATCCTAAAAACAACAAAAGAACTAGATGACCCGTAGAGTAGAACTGAATCAAAATCACTGAAAACAATTTTGAAGTATAAAGACGAAATCAAATTTCGCAAGTCAGTAGCAACACAAATAACATTATGAACACTTAATATGTAACAATTCTAGATTATTTTCAAAAACTAACTTTTAAGTTTAATTTTGATCTGTTAAGTGATATTATACCTATTTTTTTTTTTTAAATCAGTTCATTTCTCTGGTTCAAAAGCTCATTTGATAATAGACTCACCCCACAGGTTAAATGGAGGATCATTAAATATGCTCACACTCCCAACAACTTCAGGGACAGATGTAATCTATGCTTGGAGGAGAAAATAGCTATTATCGAATAGTTGGTCTGACGAATGGTAGAGCCAGCTGCAAAATATATTATTTCTAATGGATTTGTAAAAATATCTAACTTTTGTTTCCTGATTATAATACTCTGTTAAATTTAACAGTAAATTTTAATATTGAGTTCTCTTTAAAGTTTGTCTCTATTGGAATTTACCTTACCAAATTTCAAGAATTCTACTTTATATATATATATATATATATATATATATATATATATATTTTCTAAAGAAATTTATGAAAAAAACACCATTCTTTTGGTATGTAATTTCTATTTCTCTAGAAATTGAAATCAGCAAGGCAAGTTCAAATTCCAGCTTAGCCTGTTATGTTCATTTTTGCATCAATGCTCTCAGGAAAGGCCTGAATCCAACTCTCCTTCCGCAAGCTATGAGTTAAATAGATCAAACCGGACACTCTGTTGTTAGATGGCAGCCAGTCTAGAAGAAAGTTAACTTCAAATTCAAAACCTTAGAGAAAACAACAGGAAATCACATGACTCTTTCTTAAGAAGTCATAGCATTTCAGAGATAATAAAGAAAAGGAATGTGTGGAGAGCCATGATTATCGCCATCCTGAAAGTACACAACATTAAATAAACATCTTAAATCAGTGGAGAGTCCTGATCACCTCCAACTTGAATGTACATGGCATTAAATAAACCACTTAGGTCATTCGTTAATCAATTTGAAATTGGAAGCTCCAATTTTTGCCCTCAGCAAAATCATCAAGCTTACAATTATCTTACTGATATGAAAATTAAAAAAAAATAACAAAAATTAAATTGGTTTTGAGGAAAGAAAGACATTCTACCTCTCCATGATGTCAGTTCAGTAAGTTAACATTTCAAATGTCAATGTGACACTGACTACATAGGTAGAATTGTTCAGAGTCGGTTAGAAAAAATTATTCAACACATATTAGCTAATATTTGGTAGAATAATTTGGACAGATGTGTTGTGGTGTAATGGATATCAGCTCATAATGAGAAATCAGAGAGCTGAGTTCGAATTTCAGTTTATTCACTTACACACAAATATGGTTGGGAAAGGTATTAAACCATTGATTTTCCCTCCAACTATGGATTGAATAGCAGGACAGATTGAATTCTAAGCCTTGGTTGGCAACCAGACTACCACAGAATGTAATAGCTACCTACTGCAGAGAAACCTGCCCAGCCAGTCATGTCTCTTTAATAACATGATCGCCCAAGTGTGTATGGTAATTAACTGTGTATAAGACGACTTGTCCAGTGATAACTGCACCTTTTATTAATTGACAATCAATGTGTCTGGTCCTACAACTGACATGTTTTAGATACCAAGGAAGACTCACTCAGATTTTCACATGAAGGTTTTAGTGTCAATTTATATCAAGTTCTATCAGCCATCTTTCAGCAAGCTGAGAGTGTTTCTCAAGTTTCAATATAATCAACCTTAGATTCTTATGTATTAGAATTTGTTTGCAACACAATAACATGTCAAATCTTCAGAATATTTAATATTGTTGAAATTATCACTAGCATTTTTGTCGAGATTTGTTGAATTTTGCAAACTAATCAACAAAATTTAAATAAGATGATTTGTTTGGAAAAATACTTTGCGGTTTTTACATATCCGAGTAAAACCAACTATTGTTTGTACCCTCTTACTTCTCCCCAAAATTTGGTTTTGATCAGACAATTTATGGCTATTTTAGAGGGTGTGATGGAAGTCACTGGATTTTATATATTGATAGATTTATTATATAACATCCAGTCTTTGAGTTTTTCTTTTAGTAAATGTACTAATTTATCATCCCCAGTTACAGTCTAATGATAAAAGTGTGATAAAGTGGTTAAGCAGCTTTTTTGTTAATAGCGTTTTTTGTATTTTGATATTTCTTCTTTCTAGTGATGTAAACCTTTTTTATGAAATGCTTCTTTTTCTTCTTGTTCTTACAAAATGTCTAAATTAATTATTAAGTTTTAAAGAAAGAGTTTCAGACTCTTAATACTCAAGGTATGATGATAAATTACATCCAGGTCCTCAGTATGATGATAAACTGCATCTGGCAGCAAGACCTCTGATTGGGAGGTTTTGAGGAACATGGAACCACCTCTGGGTTTTTAAAAGTAAAATGAACACACAAAATCAATTTTGTCAATTGGTATTGTTGCTGTTGTTTCTTCTTCTTCTTCTTCATCATTGTCATTGTCTTGCAGCTGCCTCTTTCCCTTATATCAAATTCAATCTCTGTTTCTGCCTCTCAGATCTCTTGGCTTGTCTGTTTATTGATGCCAGAGTCTATGCAGTCATTCATTCATTTGGACATATGAATTAAACCAAACATTCTGGCACCTGAATTAAACTAAGCGTCCACATTATACTTGAGTTATGTTTCTCATATTCAGAAAGATGGAGGCTTGATCTTAAACCAAAGTCCTACATACCAGATAAAGTCTAACCCTTTTTCTTTGAGAATATGGTAAGCCCTGTTCATTTCTTCCATTCAAGTCATGTTCCCCATCAACCGTTCTCTGTTAATTGCTGTTGTTCCCAGATTTACCGTGACCCAGTTGGGGTCCCACTATGGGAAAACTGGGGTCAAAACACTGTAAAAGTATAAAAATATACTTTTTTATAGTAAAAATTTCAGCAATACATTTTGAAGAAGAAAATGTTACTTGCAATACATTTTAGAAGAAATTTGAAGAAAAAATATTACCAGCAAAAAATACATTAGACTCAAAAAATACATTAGACTCAAAAAATACATTAGACTCAAAAAATACATTAGACTCAAAAAATACATTAGACTCAAAAAACTACCAGACAAGTAACTTAAAAGACCTTTTTAAACAAGAAAAAAGAAAACCTCTTTCATAAAAATCTGACAAAATCTATCTTTACACTATAACTGAACATATAAAAAAAGATAAATACCCTAAAAACACACCTTTTATAAATAAATATTGTGAAAAAATCAGGAATTTATGTATTTATATGATTTAATTTGGCTTTTTCTGACTGTAAATCTCTTTGTGATCAAGTGGTTAAAACATGTCAGATCAATTGATGACTTTCCCTAGGTCTATAGGGGTTGCATGTTTGAATCCTGCCAGAAGATACGTATTTTCCTAACAAGATTTCTTGAATATTCAGAGTGCGAAATATAAATAAATATACCATATAATTATTAAAAAAAAACAATATTTACTCAAATATGGGTATTCATTAAAAATAAGGTTTGAATAGATAAATTGAAAATATGTCAGTTAATTTCATTTCACAATATTTTGCAAAAAATGTATATAAAAATGGAATTGATACCACAGAGCATAAATACTGTTTTAAATAGACAGGAAAACACATTTTTTTTTACTCCTTTGATCTTTATGAAGATATTTATTTGTAAATTCTTTTTACAATAAATTAATAGTGTTCCAACCTTGTCCTCCTTTTCCAGTATATCTCCATGATTAGTCTTTTGCCTTATGTCAATTAACTTTGCCTACAGTACCTTTTAAAGAAGTATTGGCCAAAAGGATGCTAATGGTTACAGAGGGAAAAATGTCTTCTTACCTATTTAAAATAATATATATATATATATATATATATATATATATATATATATATATACACGTGAAAAAATCACAAGATCACCAAGACCTACCGCGGTTTTGCACAACGGCTCGTCAGGGCAACGGCAGACCAGGGATTAACCAAATAAATAGACACACCGAGCAAAGACTAACCAACCAGCATACCCAACTGGGGAAGGAGGGGAGGTTCGGAGGAAAAAAAAAAAACAAAAAAACAATTAAATTTCGGAGACACAGTATTGTTATAGACACTAAGCAAGAAATTTTGCCTTATGAAATCTGCACCTATTCAGTATTTCAGTTTTCGCGTTAATAAGTTTGTTGGCAGGTTCAAATTTAGCTATTGCTAGCTTCTCCTCATCACATAACCTACAAAATTTATTGTCTTTATTATAGTTAGGGCACTTTATATATATATATATATATATATATATATTGTTTGAACATTATTTTTAATAGATACTTATATTTGAGTAGACATGCTGTTTTTAATTAAACAGTTTATTTATATACATCTACCAACCTGAATATCTTTTTTAAAAATTGTTAGGAAAATGTGTCATTCAGCAGGATTTGAACCTGCAACCTCTAGAAGCACAAAGGAAGCCAACAATTGCTCTGATAAATATTAGACCACTCAACCACAAATGATTTCTCAGTTGAGCTGAAGCAAAATCAAGCGTTATAAGCACAAAGTTCTGATTCCTCATAATATTCATCTCTGCTCTGAAAGTGTCTTAATGTAAACAAACGATATTACAGAAAAATCTGGAGATATATGAAATCGATTAACAACTGGCATATTCTAATTTATTTAATTGTATATTACTTTTAATAGATACTTGTATTGGGGTAGATACTGTTTTTATTCAGTTGTTTCAAAAATAAATGTAGAAATGTTGAAATTAGTCAATATACAAGCCTTGGGCATCTCTGCCATTAATTAACATGATTATTTATTCTTCTTTGATAAAAAGTTATTGGTTGTGATGCAACAAAATCTTTGAAAACTGATTCCACCTCTGGTTTTAGCTTAAAAATTTTACCATTTAATAATATGCTTAAAAGTGATAATCAGTGGGTGAAAGATAAGGAGAATATGGAGGATGTGATAAATTCTCGTATTTTTAGTCTGTGAGTTTCAAAGTTGTAAAGTCATTCTTTGAACGTGTGATAGCACAACATCATGGAGAAGAACTGAACCATGTTGATTCTTAAATGCAGGTCTCATTTTTTGCTGGTATGCATGCATTTCAGCAAGTTGATTGCAGTAAAGCTCTGCATTGATACTCTAAACAGTCACCATAATCTTTTGCTGGTGCAACTTTGGCTTTGGGAAATATTTGGGGGACTCATCACGATGAAGTCACTGACCTGATCATTTTTATGATTATTATAAAGGATCCACTTCTCATCACAAGGGACTATTTGGTCAAGAAAGGAATCACTGACATTACACAGAAAGTGCATCAAGTGCACTTCAAAATGTCTAAGTTTTTGATTTTCATGAGGAACACATTTATTGAGCTTTTTCACATTGCCATTACTCAACAAATGGTGTGAGACTGTTGCAGTGCTGACACCAAGCATCTGAGACATTTCTTTGACATTTTGACATAGGTTTTGCTCAACAACTGCTTGCAATTGTTCATTGTCAAGACTGCATAATCATCTTCTACCTTCTTCATCTTCAAGACTCTCATCATCAGTACAGAATTTCTGGAACCACTTTTGTAATGTCCAATCATTTGTGGACCAATCTCCCATGCTCTGTTGATATTGACAGAAGTTTGGGAGGAACTATGCACAAGTTTGAACTCATTGAAGAAAAGTAAATAAAGATCTTGCTGTGTCGATAAAGAACACACATTAATTATGTATACCAAAATTCACCTAATATAAACCATAAATACTGTCTTAAAATGGCTTTTCAAAATACAACACTTTGAGTGGCCATTATTTTTGTAACAACCTAATAATTAAAGAGTATACTGATATATTAATTAAAAAATGTATCTACTCAAATAAGAGTATCTATTAGCAATTTTGTTCAAACAAATAAATTAAGTTGGTTATTAATCTATTTTGTAAATATTTGGATCTTTCTAATGTGTTTGTTTGGTTGCTTGCTTGTGCATGTGTGTGTGTGTGTGTGTATGTGTGTGTGTGCGTGTGTGTGTGTGTGTGTGTGTGTGTGTGTGTGCTTAATGTATTTTGATTGAGCTTACTTAGTGGAATAGATTATTAGACATTTCCTCCTCATTGGCTCCAGTGTTTTGTTCAAACAAACTGAAACTATTGTTATTGCATATTTTTTCTGTATGAATCTGACTCTGTTTACCTTGTTTTATGTCAAATTCATCTTAAGAAGATTGTATAGCAACATAAAAATCAAAGATCAGATATCTGAATTTTGTATCCTGATCTTGATTGATTTTATTTTCATTGATTGGAACTCCAGGAAAGCAACAAACCAGTGATGTCCAACCTGATTTTGGTCATACCTCACCTGTACATGCATAAATGCAAATATTTTTATGTATGCATCCTGCAAATGCATCATAGGTTTAAATCATGCTTACACAGACTTGCTAAGAAAAAAACCACTGTTAATAACTCATTTTTGAATTGCTGAACCATGGCAACAAACAAGACATTTGATGTCTCAGTTTTATTTCTAGATTCATCCATATTTTATTTAATTTAACATTTTAGATAAAAATTTCCTTCTTAAATTTTGCTTGATTTCCTTCCTTAAAATTTAAAGTAACTTTAAAATTTGAATATCATGCAAACTTTTCACATCTTTGCTGTTTTTCTTGTTATTCAGGAGATAAATTCTCAAAGTCATTCAGATCCATCATATCAAATTAATTCTGAAATACTTGATCATAAGATAAATTGTAGAAATGATATCTTAAAAAAGAAAGAAAGGTATCAGTTTCAAAAGTTGTCCGTCTTTGTAAACACGATGATTCCTAAATGGGAATTCATTGAAGATTCTGTCAGATGCTAACTAAATTCGGCATCTCTGATAACTTGCGGAGAAATTTAATCACCATGAGTATCTCAAATGACCATCTTAATGAATTATTACATTTAGAATCCAAGCAATTGACAAGAGCTTCCTTACAGCTCAATATGAAAAGAAAAGACATCTAAAATGTGAGTGTTTTAAGGATATTATTAAAAAAATAGAATGAAAATAAATTTGAATCAAATTTTTGAGCAAATTTGAATTCTTACAAAATATTTGATTTCAGTTTTAAGTTATGCCGCTTTAGCAAGACTAATTTGTTGTGACTAGAATTATTTATATGTACTTAAAGGTTTTGAGTAAATGAAGTCAGAGTGTCTTGGCAAAGATAAACCTGCTTGAACTGTGGGGACTGGTGAGATTCACAAAAAAGAAATAGACCAAATAGCAGAAATCATATCACTTCAGTGCTACCAACAGCAGCAACAACTAAAATGGATGGTCCATAAAATGTAAAGAGAAAATTACAAAATCAAAATGTTGATATTCCACACTACTTTAAATAAAAGGTTAGGATGGAAACATCCATCATTACTAGAAAGAGCAATAAAGGCTGTTGGACTTGAGAAAACTAACTTCATCAAATATTTTTTCAAGATAAAGATTTTTAAAAATTTCAACCGAAAACAATACTAACTGTTCGGTCAGTGAATACCAAATTTTTCCTTCTATGGAAAAGGCTAATATTACCATTACCATGGCTATTACTGTCTTTTCCAAGAATTATGGCAATTTGTATATAATAAGGAGAAATCAAGAGAAATAAGATGAATGAAATACTAGTCAAAAGTGAATAATAATTGCCAATGCTTCATCTAAGAAATTTAGACAATTTAAAATTTTTTCTACTTGTTGGAAAAGCAAGAGAAATTAGATGTAAGAAATACTAGTTAAAAATTAAGAAATAAAATGAAAGTTATAAATGAATTGCCAATACTTAATTGAAGATACTTTGTAAAATCCTTGACTTGAAATCCCTAATTTTGCTTTTGAAATTGATTTATTTTTACTTTTATCAACTGGAAATATTTTTGCCAAGTTTGTTTCTTCTCTCATTATTTTGCATGCAGACATGATTCCTGAAACATTTTGATGCTATAAAACAATTCACATTATTTTCACCTATTGTATTCCTTTAGACTGGCTAATGCTTCTAATTCCAATCACTTTCTAAAATGTCAAGTCTTGGATTTTCTCTATGAGTGCATTTTCTAAATGTTGGTATTCTGAATGAAGAACTTATTAACCTGCCTACATACTTTCTAAATGGTAAACTGAAAATAAACAAGATGAACTCTTGGAGACAGCAGTCTTGGCAATCAGTCGCTATATTTCCCTGGTCATGAATCCAGTGAATTGATTGTCTGCTGAATTAAATGGCAATGTACAAAAGCCTGCTATGGATTTGTGCTGAAGTGGTAAAGAATACCAGAAAGAATGTTCACAGAAAAAAAAAGATTATTTGCCATAAATTAAAGAATCAGGTATTTTGTGGTTTCCATGTAATATGAAATATTGCAAATATTGTACCCCTAAACATACACAAGTTTCCAAGAATCATCCCTGACTTATCAATATTCTTGATAATTAATTATTGCAATATATACTTGAGTCACTCTTTTGTTTTGTTTTTTTGGCCATTAGGCTGGGATCAAAATGTACTATCTGTTCTCCTCATCTCTGATGCTAATATTATCTATTTCTTTATGAAGAAACATTCAGCATTCATTTCCTGGCCATTGGTACTAGGATCAAAGTTTAATATCTGTTCAACTCATATACATTTGGCATTCATTGACCAAATAACCAGTGCTACGCAAGTAATGGTTTGCTTCACTTTCAGTCTACTGAGCTGTGATCAAAGTATAGTATCTGTTCTCCTCACCTCTAATAGTAATGTTAATATTATCCTTTTCCTTATAAGAAAACATTCAGCATTCATTGACCAAGCATCCAGTGCTGATCAATTAATACCTTTCTTCACTCTCTGGCCATTGGGATGGAATCAAAGTGTAGTATCAGTTTTCCTCATCTCTAATGGTAATATTAACAGCTTCATTATAAAGAAACAGTCAATGACCAAGTAGCCACTGCTTTGGTTTGGGTTGGATATCTAATGTTATGGTCATTGTGGTATGTGTGTCACAAAGTTAATTTTGTGGAAATTTGGAGAGGGGATAACTTTTGTTATTGAGTTTGATACAGATATTGAGGTGAAGAGTTTTGCCTTATCTGCCGAGAAGAATGTTATCTCTGGGCCATTTATAATAATGGGCATAGTCATTTTGCCTCTGCTTAAAATTTGGTTGATTATCTTCCAGAATTTGCGAGATCCAGTTTGTTTCTTTACAACCTTGGCTTAGACAGCTCTTGTGTAGCTGCACTTTGCCTTTTCCAGAACTCTCTTACAGTCATTATGGGCGAATCTGAAAGAAGCAAGGGCCACACTATATCGTTCCTTGTGATTGATTTTGAAGTAGCAGTTCCAGTGAACTATGGCTGCAATGCGTTCAGGGGTAAACCAGGGCTGACTATTTGGTTTTTGCTGAAATTCTTTTGTGGGTATAAAACACTACTCTAGAAAGGATCTATTCAGAGATTAGGGTAGTACTTTTGAAGGCAGCATGTTTGAAGAATGTTGGGAGAGGAGCTTCTCTCATATAGGAATGAAAGCTTTCCCAGTCTGCCTTTTCATAGCAAAAACTGTTCTATGGAACGGTAAATCAGGGGATGCAATTGATTTGGAATCAATCTGGACACTGGCTGGGGATGTGTCAATGCAAAGTAAAACTTTTTCAGAGCATTTGTCAGGATAGGATGTTAGAAAAAGGTTATGAACTGTTGTCTGCTCTTCCATCACATCCAGGACTCAGGTAGGTTCTTCAATTATCTGGGTCTGCTCATAAGTGATGGAGAAGTTTCTGCAATATCTGCCTTCTTCATCAGCTTTGTTACAGCAGACTAACCACATTTATGGTGAACATTGAAGTCACCACATTTGTGAAAATTGGCTGAAGGAAATTTGGTGAGGATATTGTCAATCTCCTTTGATATTCAATCGAAGATTACCAACCCTTCAACTTGAGGATGATACAGGGCAAAGACAAATGAGGTACTATTGATAAGTGCTATGTAGAAACACAGATACAAGAGATTAGGGTTCTCATTTTTTGTGTCCCTGTCACAGGGAAACTCAGTCTTGTGGCACCAAGACTGTAACTGTGGTGGTTTAGGTGGTCATATTTTGTTATAATGGGTAAGTAACCCAGGATTGTGAGCAATGCAATGAGATTGAGGTATTGATACCCATTTTAAACAGGAACAGGCTTAGACTGAAAAAGATGGACTTCCACTTCTAGAAAGATGGAATCTAAACCCCTTTCTTTGGTGTAGGAAATGATATTCTTTTTTGTGGTTAGGTTTTCTAGTTTTGTTAGTTTTCAATTTCATTGATTTCATGTTTGCTTTTGGTGGATTACTAAGTGACAGTGAAACAGGCACCCATTGGAGATGCATGCATAGATAATCTGAATTTACTTGCTCAGTGGTATTGCCGTCATAATACCTATCACCATGACAGTGGGAAGACCCACCAGAGGCTGCTGAATAGTCCAGAAACCATTCACAAAATGGCAGTACAATAGATCCAACATTATACACCTGCTGATAGGATATCCCCCTTTGAAGTTTAGAGAAATCCAGGCAAAGTTAAGTTTTATGCTTCTGAAGTATAAAGAAATTCAAATAATTTAAAGACTATTATATCTACTACTACTACTAGATGGTAAACCAACAATATAATTTAAATTGGCAATTCCCAATGACCAGGCCACAATACGCTAATGTGCTGTATAACCCTTTTAAGTGTACTGCAAAATGCTTTCACAGCATACATACTGTGTGTGTGTGTGTGTGTGTGGAAGTAGTAATGGTACAGCATTACCACTTAGTATTTGAATAAATGAACAAGTATTAAACATTTTCTTCAAATAATTTATTTTACTATTCTTTGATTGTTATTTTAAATATTTTGTTTTAATATCCATTTTTAACAAGTATTTTTACTTTTTAAAATTTAACTTTATTTAAATAAATGAATATTAACATTTTTTTATCCTGATATCAAGAGGCCCCACTGGAGACTATGCAAGGTTATAAACCATTAAAAAATGGCAGTACAACAGACCAAATATTATAAGTTACACAAAGGTTTGGATCCCTGACTGTTATAAAGTAGCTAGCACTCCTTTAACACTCTAATCGATGGACTATCTCATAGCCTGTAGAGTCTACGAGTATGTATTTAAAGTGTCGTTTTTAATAAGTTGCGACAAACAGATTAATATTTGAACTGATTTACTTTGTTGGCTATTCACCATTTAGACCCTCCTCTTTTTTGCTTGTAAGTTTGTCTTGTCAATTGTTTGTAACTTATTGTTGTGTATTTTTTGTATTATACTGTGTTGAATAAATATATTAAGCACTCTTTTTTCTCTGTGTACCATTCACCTTGATGATACAACACTATCAGGTGGATAGCACCAAAACTCAGATGAGGATAAGATTTCTATCTGATTGCAGAATACATTAGAACTCAGTAAGGAATACAGAAATATTTCAATAAAGTGAAAACAATAACCAAGAAGACAATAGATAGTAACTGACATTGCATTTAAATTTTTGAAGATCAAAGTTGGCTAGAAAGCATGGAGCCGGAAGAGAGTTTCACAAGTAAGAAGTGTGAGAAATAAAACTCATAAATTCATGCTTCCATAGCAAAAAGCCCATATGAACAAATGCCATGAAAGTATTTGTAAAAAAGGTGGTGGGAAAGTGACTGTAGCTGAAACACCAGATCAGAACCAATAATAATTCTTCTTTGGATTTTATCAAAGATCTCTAGAAAGTGAAACTTATACAGTAACAATATTATAAGTATGGACAAGTGGTAAATTTATAAATATGTATGATAGATTCTAGTAAGAAAATTGTCTTGCATGACACTGAAGCAACTATCTTAGCTGTAGACCTAGCAATGGATTCAATATAATCTTTCCATTTCATGTCAGCTGAGAATCTAAGCCTAAGAGGTTGGTGTCAGCCATGATGAGGAACGGCAAGAAAGGGGTCTTTCAAATAATAATAATAATATTCTTCTTCTTCTTCTTCTTCTTCTTCTTCTTCTTCTTCTTCTATGTGCCTTGTCCTTTCAGGATGTAGTTGATCATGGCCTTCCATGTCTCCCTATCTCTGGTGGCTGTTAGTATGCTTTCTCCTGTTACACCATGCAACCCCCATTCTGCCATCCACCCACTCAGGCCAATCAAGTATGTTACATGCTGTTTTCCTCTGTCTCTCCTTCCCTCTATCTGGCCTGTTAGTATCAGATTCTCCAAGCCCTTCTTCCTCATTGAATGTCCCAGGAACTTTAGCAGTCTCTTCCTGTTGTTCAATATTAATTTTCTTTTTGTTTCCATTCTTTTCAAAACCTCATCATTGCTCACATGCTTGATCCATGATATTTGCAGCATCCTTCTGTAGAACCACATTTCAATTGCTTGAGGTTTTGTTCTTCATCTTTGATGAGATTGTTCAGCCTTCACTGCCATATTGAAGAACTGAAATCGCATAGCAATCCAGTACTTTCTTCTTTGTTTCTAGTGAAATTTTCCTGTCTCTACAAAGAATACTCTACTCAGCTTCTGGAATGCATCCTTTGCCCTGCCAATTTGCCTTCAGATCCCTGTGTCACACTTTCTGTCTGTTATAACACTCCCCAGGTATTTAAATTTTTGTACCTGCTTGATTTTGGTATCCCCAACCTTTATTTGGCATTTTGGGCTGATCATTTGGCATTTTGGCTTTTTGCTGATCACTATGTATTCAGTTTTCTTGCAGTTTATTTGTAGTCTTTTCTTATCACTCTCTTCAGTTACCTTCTGTAGGAGGTCTTGTAGTTTCCTTTTTGTGTCTGCTATCAGCACTGCAAACCTTTTGTTATTCAAATTGTGGCCTCTGATGACAAATCCTGGTATAATATCTAGGGTTCTCAGAATGGTCTCACTGTACAAGTTGAAAATCCCAATTATTGGCACCGACTATATGTGGCAGTAATATTCAAAGCACAAATCAACTTTCTTAGCAGAAGACTTAGCAATGGATTCAATTCTAAGCCTGAGATTAGTCACTCTTCTTTTCATTCCTAACAGAAAAAAAAAAAAGAAAAAAAGAAAGTATGTATTCTTTAAAAATAGAAACTACTGGCCAAATTTCAAAGTGAATCTTTATTCTGATTAGTTAAAAGAAACACAGACATAAATTTTAGGTCTTCCCACATACATAACTAGCAAATGGATTGTTTCTTGTATTTAAATGTAAATCATTTTCACAACTAAAATCTAACATTTCCTGATGATGAGATAGAAATCTTGAAACATAGAAATTTCTGTCACAATATATTTTCAATTCATAATGATATGATTATATCATGCTCTACAATATTTATTACATTGAGAACTTTTTATAAAAGAGTAAATGTCAGGGAATTCAAAATCATAAAACATTGAGTCCTCTTTAACTGGATTTATATATATATATATATATATATATATATATATATATATATATTCTTCATATTTTAAAAACTTTGTTTCCATTAATTTATTTATAATTTTGTCTTTCCTTCATATTTATTTCTTTTTCATATCTCAAGTGTTCAGGCACCTTTTTTCTGATTATGTGATAACTCTTTCATTAAAAGTTATCAGATATAATACAAAAAGTTATCACATAATTACTAAATCCTGTGATGACCTTTATTTTATTTTATATTCTAACCTTTTATAATTTTTAACTGTGTTTGAATTCAGTGCCATGAAAAGAGTTGAAATATGAGCAACATGATTATTTACACTGTCCACACTATTGCCCATATTGTTACTGTTACATTCACATTTCAACTGTTATACACTCTGCCATTCATCAAGTGATATTTATTAGAATTTCAAACTGTCATTAATATATTCCAACAAATATCACCTGAAGAAGGTCAGAGTGTACAATGGCTGAAACATTACTGGATGAAAGTTCGATTCATAACTTCTCAATTGAGGCCAGTCTTTATTATTTATTGTTTAATAAAATATAAAAAGAGGAATAGCAACTGAAACACACCTCCTCACTAAAAGTAACCTTCAAAGTAATATGAAATAATTTCAAATAAAGAATCCTTTCAGAAAATTACTGTTGTTTACACTTTGGATATGAAACTGAATCTAGCAAATATAAGTTCATAGAAGTTTCAACATGAAAGACGACTTTTTTAACAGGTTATTTCTATTCATCAGGATCTGTGACCTACTTCTGCTTAAGAAATGGTTTCCCTGAGGAAAAAAAAGAAATGCAGGCAATAATGGCAATCCCAAATCTCCAGTAAATGGTTTTATCAAAGCAAGTTATCTTTAGGAACTTATTCTGATTATGGAAACAAATAATTTCATATCAAAAAAATTAAATCGTTTTGATAATTTAATAGAAAACATTTATTAAGATATTTGCAGACTGAAATTCTGTCCTCATCATATTTCCGTTCACAAGTGTGATCCTTTTTGACTCTAGTGTCATCAGTTGTGTTATGGTTTCTTAACCCCATTCAAACTGAATTGCTGCAGTTCCAAAGATCCAACTGAAGATCTATCAAATTTACGACTAGAAGATTTGCCACATTTTAAACTTCAAGACAATTTCTTTTTTCAGAACAAATTATGTTCATCACAGAAAACCTTCTTTCAGCCTCTGCGGAACTTACAACAATGGTATTAATTATATTTTTAGCTATTGTTTATTGGCTATTAATATATAATATTATTTTCAGATAATCCAACAACTGGTTCACTAAGCTTTTATAATTTTAAGAATCTGTTTTAGCAAACTTGTTGGATGCCATTGGATTCAGGTTCAATTCATGTTGGAAGCAAACTTTTTCTTTTCTCTCAGAATTTACCTGTTAAAAAAGTCGTCTTTCATTGTTTAATAAAATAAAAAATCAGAATAACAACTGAAACATATGTCCCTACTAAAAATAACATTTATAGCAATAAGAACTAATGTCAGATAAAGAATCCTTTCAAGAAATACTTCAGGGAATAACAAGAACTTTATCTCTGTTAATATTTATCAACGCATCACTTACAATAAATGAAGAATAGGAGTCACATATTGCAAGAATATATTTATGGGTTTGGCTTGCCTGATTGACTCAGAGATCTTTATTGTGGAATGAATATGATAAATTTGCAGCAACTGAAATGTCAAAGAACCTTGGCATTGACTATTTTTTCCATTAAAAAGAAATATCAGCAAAAGCAAAGTATCTGTGAGATGGACACCAGGGAAATTTAGAAATTAGCAGCAGACATATATTGAAGGGACTCTGTCTCCACTTCATAGCTCTGGGCCAAGTTAAGTAGTACTTAGTAGTTGTTGCAGCTGACTGAGAAGGCTGAATGTATTCTCTCTCAATGATCAATGTTTATGCTCAGGAGCAAGTCAGATTTTTAAATTTAAATTTTGCTGTTTCTTCTTTGGACTATGGTGCAACACAGTCTTCCTACCTCCAAACTCAATCATGATCATCAGTTGCTTACTCTGCGTTATTACGGACTGTGCGTCAACATGTGATATTATTCTCTTTCTTAATTGTACAATTAGGATGCTGTTTCCGGTTTTCTCTTTTCCAATCTTTTTCACTCTCTTTTATTTTTTTTTTCAATTGGAGTAGATAGACTAAACTATCGCCCGGTTCACACTCCACCCACATCTATTGAACAGGTGAAGAGGCTCATCCCTTGTTTCCTGTTTAGGATGTGGTTTCCGGTTTTCTCTTTTCCAATCTTTTCACTCTCTTATTTTTTTTTTTTTTCAATTGGAGTAGATAGACTAAACTATCGCCCGGTTCACACTCCACCCACATCTATTGAACAGGTGAAGAGGCTTGTTTCCTGTTTAGGATGTGGTTTCCGGTTTTCTCTTTTCCAATCTTTTCACTCTCTTATTTTTTTTTTTTTTTTCAATTGGAGTAGATAGACTAAACTATCGCCCGATTCACACTCCACCCACGTCTATTGAACAGGTGAAGAGGCTCTTCCCTTGTTCCCTGTTTAGGATGTGGTTTCCGGCTTTCTCTTTTCCACTCTTTTTACACTTACGTAGCCCCCTGCGCATCAGTAGCGTTATCGCCTTGCTTGGGGTGATATGATTAAGAAAAAAAAAAATTTAATTTGGACTAAAACTTAAACGTTAGTTCAAATCAAATTACATTTTACAATTAAAAAAGAAAATAATTAAAAAACAGTGTCCCATAATTATAACATATAACTTTCACGAACAACACGAGAATCAAAAATTAAAATCTTAGAATGGTCATTTAATATGTGCCTAATGATTGCATTGTGCATGCAGCTTTGAATCGTGTTATAGATGTAGAATAATATGTATATTTATTAATATACAAGTGAACCAGTGCTGTCAAAAATGACAGCAAAATATTTGTATTAATATGCCATCTAAAATGACGGCAACATATATATTAATATACCTACATCTTACATTAAGCCATCAAAAAAAAAAACAATAATCCAAATCCTGAGTGTGACAGGAGGGAAATAAATACACAGCAACCTTTATTATAATGGAGAGGACATGTGTTCTTCACTACTCCACAACATAATTATTGCAAAAAGAAATGAAATAATAAGCCACTGTTAAAGAGCAAAAATCTGGCAAGAGCTTTCATAACTGGTAGTAAAAAAAAAATGAACTGAGCTGACACTGTCTTGTTACTGTCACACTAATGAACTAAGTTGATTCACTACTTTGCTATTGTTTCTCTATTTTCAGGAATGAAATATGTATATATATATATAACAGTTTTTATTATAAGAGAGAGGATACTTTATTTATTGCAGCAAGCACAGATTTATTAATGTCAGAAAAATATTTATATATGTGCACGTATTTGATATATATATTTGGGCAGTAACCTTTCTTTTAAGCAGGTTTCTTTGAAATTGACCAACAAAGAAGATTTTATAAATTTATATTTAATTTTTTCAATATTCTTAAATGTTTCCTTTTCGCTGGAGATGAGAAATGTAAAATTGTTCCGTAATTATTATTGTTCTAAGTGTTTTCAGCCACTTCACTTTCACATCAGAAGCATAACACCCTTGAAAATGGACAGTGAAGTGGCTGAAAACGCTTCGAAAAATAATAATTATGGAACATTTTTACTTTCCTTATCTGCAGCAATAAGAAAACTGATAAGAATACTGGAAAAATTAAATAAAGAATTATTAAAAAACTTTTTGTAGGTCATTTTCAATGAAATATATATATACAAAATCTGATGCAGGTTTTCTTGAGGCATTTTTTTAACTATACAGTTTGCCAAAGCTTATGTTCCTTGAGATCAGGTGCATGTATATACAAGAGGAATGCATCCTAAAAAATTGTCAGCACAAATGAAACATCAGAATTAGCTATTAAATCTTTTCTTGATTAGATTGAGAACATTTCAGCCCAATTTAAATATTAGTATTATTATTGCATTGAATGTCATGAAATTTTTGTATTATGTGTATATACATGCACACACATATCTATGGATATATATATATATATATATATATATATATATATATATATATATATATAATATGAGAATGTGCATTGTGGTGAAGTGGATGTAGACTCAAAACAAGAAGTCAGTGCTGAGTTCGAGTTGAATTCGTTGCATCACTTGTGCACAAATACCCTTGAGGAAAGGTATTAATCCAACTTTTCTCCCTTCATCTATAAGCTAAATAGCAGGACATATTGGGTTCTATAGCCTTGGTAGGCAACCAGAAAGTAATGGCAACCTACTATGGGGAAAATCTTCTGCACGTTTAGTCATGTCTTGAAAAAGACATGATCATCCAAACATATGTCTCGTATAGCATTTAATTGACTAAGATATATATGTTTCATTAAAAATTACAGACAAAGTATTATGGTTAAAGTTTTTATGTAATTTTTCATATGATCTTATGATGTTTTTCTTTTGAGTATATGAAAAATGAAACATGGATAAAAGAGACATTTCTGTCCAAATATACAATTTATATAACTATAACTTTATATATATCTATATATATATATATATATATATATAAAGGAAAAACTCAACACATCATCTAAAGTGCTTATAAATTATAATTTATTTCAACAAGCGAATTTGCACATCTCTTCAGACCATGATTTCATTTGGTTCAAATTTTCTCAGAGCATTCAAAAAATTTTCAAAGATATAGGAATTCAAGTAATATGACCAAGAATAGAAATCTTTAGTTTTATCTTCTATGGATCAATAAGGTTACAGGAGAAAGTTCATTGGCCAGAATGAGTGACCATAAAATAAGTACACACACACACACACACACACACACACACACACACACACACACACATATAATATTGTGCATTTGAGCAACAATCTCTTGTTTATACAGGTTTCATTAAAAATGACAGACAAGGTATTATTATTAATTTTTTATATAATTTTATGTAACATCGACCAATTCAAACAAGAAAATTAAATTAATTATCTATTATAAAAAATTAAAAACTGCAAATCTCATTATCAATAATAATGATTCACTTGCAAAATCTAAACTGCAGAGAACCAGTGTCGTTTATGAATTTACATGTCCTTTGAAGAACTGTGTTCCTCAACTGTCCAAATCCATAAACAATTACATTACCATAAAATTGATGAGAGAATTGACCAGGACCTATCTGTGATATTGTCATTAATGATACATACATAATAGCATCGTCCACATGCAAAAGAAGATTAAAAATAATGGAGCCATTACTAATAAAAAGGAGAAATCCTACACTTAATAACATCAATTATGAACACAGTAACAATGTGCTTACTGTGTCAAAAGTGCTCGAAAGTATAAAAGCTTTGGACATTTCTTATGTAATTTGCATTCCAAAAAGAAAAAATTAAACACATGAAAAATTATATAAAAAATTAATGATAATACCTTGTCTGTCATTTTTAATGAAACACACATATATATATATATGTGTGTGTGTGTGTGTGTGTGTGTGTGTGTGTGTGTATGTATGTATGTATGTAAATGTGTATGTATGTATGTGTATGTATATATATATATATATATGTGTGTGTGTGTGTGTATATATATGTATATTGAAATTATTTGTTTGAACATTATTTTCCATCAATACCCGTATTTGAGTAGGTATTCTGTTTTTAATTAAATGGTATATTTATATATTTATTTCTACCAGCCTGATTATTTATGATAAATTTTGTATAAAAATGTGTGTCATTCAGCAGGATTCAAACCTGCAACCTCTATCAACTTAGGGGAAGCCACCAATTGATCTGATGCATCTTAGACACTTCGACCACGAATGATGCCACAGTCTAAACGAAGTCAAACCAAGCCTATATACCACAATTTTCGATTCTAGGCAAATAACGATCTCTGCTTTGAAATGTATCATAATGTCAACAGATGCATCAAATGGTATATTTATGTATTTATGTGCATCATTCAGCAGTATTTGAAATAAATATATAAATATACTGTTTGATTAAAACAGAATATCTACTCAAATATGAGTATCAATTAAAAATAATGTTCAAACCAAATAATTTCAATATGTCAGTTGTTAAAACCATTTTGTTAATCTTCAGGATTTTCCGTAACATATATATGTGCGTGTGTGTGTGTATATATATATATATATATATATATATATACACACACATCCATATATACATACAAATATCTTAGGGATACATACACTCACTTATGAAGGCCAGATATACATGCATATACACAAAATTAATGCATACACAAATATACAAATGAATTTCATATATGCACAAAAAGGAACTACATTTAAATAAATGCATAACAAAAAGTAGTCATACACATATACAGGCATATATATCAAACATATTGGAAAATTTAACTACCATTTCTTCATTATGCAAAAATTATCAAAGGATAATTGACTCAAAATGAAAGGTAATCTACAAGTGTGATAGTGGGATCATTTGAATTTTTGTACCAACACATATACACACAACTATACAAACTAAAAAAAAGCACCTACATTCAATTACATACATAAGACCAAGTAATTGTACAAATATATAGGCATATATATCAAATAAATAGCAAAAATATAACCATAATTTTCTCAATACACAAAAATACTACTAAAGAAGGATTAACACAAAATGAGAGTGAACCCACAAGCATGATAGTGGGATAAACTTAAAATTCTATTTAACAGGTAATTTAAATTTATTTTTATGACTGCATTTAAAGATGATTTCATTTCTCTGCTTTAATAGTTAGCTAGTTTTTCTGAGTTTGACTTTAATTTTTTCATCTAAGCATAAATTACATCTATTTCTGAAGCTACTAAAGGTTTAAGATTTACCTATAATCTTTCATTCAATCTGTGAGGAGAAATTTCTGTCTTAACTTTTCTAAATATTTCTGAGAATTAAAACGCAAAAATGTTACCATTATAATATGAGAAAAAGAAAACAATTAAGGAGAGATAACAAAAAAGAACAAGAATGAAAACAGAAGATAAAGATATTGCATTTAAATTTTTGAAGATCATATTTGCAGTAAATGAAGAAGCTGGAAGAGAGTTCCACAAGCATGAAGTGTGAGAAAAGAAAATGTTAACATTCATCTTCTTACATACATCTCACTTGCATATCTCTCTTCTGGCTTTTATCTTCCAATTCAACTTTGATCTTCAGAAATTTAAATATAATGTCAATCGTAATCTTTTCAATTCATGTTCTTTTATTGTTCTTAATACTCCTTAATACTGTTTTATTTTACTCACATCTTCTCGCACTCAGTAACCCTTTATATCATAATAGTTTTATTGCCTTGCTTTGTGGTGAAATGATTTTAAAAAAAGAAGAAAAAAAACATCTTTCCACCAACCATCCACTGATTTTTATTACATCTCATTGATCAGCTTTTCACCCTGCCAACTCCTCACCCCTCAACATGTTCTAAGGTGCGGCTAGCAATACATACATATAGTGTTGGAACTACGCAGTAGGCAAGTCTATCTCTTGCTAAAGCAGACTAGAACTGACTCTCCAATGACCAAGCATAACTATTAATAAAGACCAGTACCCAGATGTGCATTTGTGGGTTAGTGGATATCTTCTTAGAATGAGAAATCGGAGAGCTAAGTTTGAATTCCACTCAGATTCATTACATTCACTTACATGCTAATACTCTTGGGAAAGGTATGAATCCATCTCTTCTCCCTCATGCTATGGGTAAAATAGTAGGACAGACTGGGATCTATAGCCTTGGATGGCAACCAGTCTAAAAGGAGGAAATTCTGAATTCAAACCAGCATGAGAGTGTTGGGCTTCGTCAAGCTTTTGTGCCCAAAGAAACACCACTTCTACTGTGGCTGCGGTACATGTGGTGCTCCTACAGTCACGGGATATCTGGATTTGGTATTCCTTAAATCAGGCTTTAAATCCTTAAATCTGGCTTGCTAACTTGTAACCACCACCCATATTTCTCCATGAATCCTGCTCACGACTCTTCAGGAGTAGGCTGGACCTTCACAGCCATCTATGTCACCACCACCAGAGGGGAGAAAGGGAATAAAGAGAGGGAATGGTGATCCTGATCTTTGGATGCAAGTGAGTGCAGAAGGCAATGATTATTGTCAGACTTATTACACTGAGCAACTAATGTAGTGAGTGTCAGTCAGAAAGTTAAGTTACATATGTGATACATGCTTGGGCAATCATTTTTTCATTTACAGCATACAATAAAACATATAAGCAATAATCAAATCAACAAATTACAACACAAACTCCACACTTTTTGTGCCAATGGCAAATGGAAATACCTTCAAAGACCAGACCTGATAGAGATTTGATCAAATATAAATATATCCAATACTGAAGTGGAAGCCTTCAGTTTTTGTTTAAAATTTGCTTTCATGATTCATAAAGGAAATCTAGTTGATACTGTTAACTGTGCCAATTCTTGTGATCCTACCTAGGATTGAATTCTCCATCCTTGGCTAACAAATTTCTGAAGATCTTACACTCTTACTCCTCAGTTTAATGGATGTGTTCTAAGCAGTAGCAGTATCTTGTCTCCCTTCCTGCCAAATTGAATTCAACCTTTAGGTATTAAGTTTACTGAAATTTCTTCTCACTATTAACGTGTTGTTACTCAGTTCATTGAGCAAGATCTTGTTTAACATCTGGTAGCAGAGCATAGTTCATAAAAAAGGACAAATGGCTACAAGCATTTATCCTAGAAAAGTGCTATCTTGTAAAAAATAAATTAAATTCCTGGGAAATGGCAACAAAAAGAGTTCCAACTGTATGTTTGAGTCATAAAGCCAGAGAAACTGCTTGAATTAGTCCCTAATAAACTAAATACTGAGGAAGGAATGAAGTTGATGCATGAAAGGTTAGACTCTCTGTACAATGTAGATACTAATCAAGTGATTCTCATGGCATACTTAGCTGAACCTTTGGATTCACAGACAGAGGACATAATGTATAACTGTGTCCACAGAAATTTGTTAGCCAAGGATGCTTGCTTCAATTCTAGGTAGGACTACAAGAATCAGCATAATTGTTCTTCTTTTCTCTTTTCATATATACCATAGTGGTAGGTTTTTATGACACAGATCAGTCAATCAGTTAAGTGCCATACATGATACACGCTTGGGCGATCATGTCTCTTTTGAGATATGATTGACCAAACAGAAGATTTTCCCACAGTAGGTTGCCATTGCTTTCTGCATATACTGGTTGCCAAACAAGGCTGTAAAACTCAATCTGTCTTGCTATTTAACCCATAGTTGAAGGATGATGCAACAGATTATTACTTTTCCCAAAGAAAAGTATGAAACAGATACAATAGTTAAAAGTCATAAACACACAGATAGAGAATTTATCAAAAACTTCATTCGAGGAATAAATACTGCCACTTTGAAATGAACAATGAAAGAAATTTATCAGAGACTCATTTATGTTCTAAGAAACCTTGCAAAAACTAAGGATATCCTCATTACCTCTTCAGACAAGAGAGGTGGGATTGTTATCATAAAATTAATTTACTACTTAATGATACTGATACATAAAAAAATAAATGAAAGCAAAATAATTTCTGAAACCCCAAAATTTAACTGATTAAAAAATTAATTAATTATGAAAGCAAATCATAGTATTGACTTATAAATTATCACCCTAGAATACCCAATCTTTATGGTCTGCCTAAAACCCAACAAAGCAGTTATTTTTATATACCTTGTTATATCAGCTATTGGTAACACTCCTACAAACTGGTAAAAGTCATAATAAAGACTTTAACCCCTGTCCTCCAAACAATCAAATGTCATCAACATACCTTGTGTAAATCTCTGGTTCATCAGTTGTTGTAAACACTTTTTTTTAATATGTGACATGTCAAAATTTGAGAAAGTAGGACCCAATGGATTTCCTATACTGACACCATTAGTTTGTATGTAGATGTTACCATTATGGTCGGAAAATAGAGTTTGTTTGGTGCACATGGTAAGTAATTTCCAAAGAATTGCTGGTTAGATTTTTGGAAGAGGGATAGATATGTGTTTGTAAATTCAGTCCCTAATTATTGTCAATATCCAATGAAGCTAGAATGTTACCTTTGGAATTGGTAGCTTTTAATATATGTAGGTAGGTATTTGTTAGTTGATACAATACTGTAATTGTTAGGTATGTATGAAGCAATTATATGGTTTAAGGTTTTAAATAGTTGGTATCCTGGTGTAGGTATTTGTGATGATTCTGAGAGGAAAACCTGGTTTATGAGTTTTTAAGTTACCATAAAGATATCCCGGTTTGATAATCACTGATAATTTTCTTGATTTTTAAACCAATAATATATATATATATATATATATAAGGAAAAAATAGGAACATTTATAAAAATGATATATTTTTAGAGGAAAATTTTGATATTTTTAATTTGCATGTTTTTTTATTGATTGAGAAGACATATATTCATGTATATACAGGAGTGTCATAATTCTAGTTTGTCTATATGGGATTATGATGATTATGTTTGTGTGTGAAAATGTTTAGTAGTCATTTTTATCTGGTTGATTTGGGTTCATGCCTTTTTTTTTAAGGAAGTTCGTGTATAGTAAACAGAAACAGTCTTAGCTATGTTTGAGTAGCTGCTATTTTTCATAAATTCAAGGAGAACTGTGCTCATGAGAATGGGCATGTAGTGAATAGAAACAAGCTCAACCACATTTTGAATAGATTCCATTTTACATATGTGCAGGGAGAAATGGATGCATGCCTTTCAGAAGAAAATTAGTATGTAGTGAATAGAAACATCTTCAATGAAACTTTGAATGTCTGAGAGTGAATAGAGAGTTAAATTCATGTTTTTCTTAAGAAAATTTATGTATAGTAAATAGAAACAGCCTTAGCCATATTTTAAATAAATTTAATTTCCCATTGGTTCAGAGAGAAGTGAACTCATACCTTTACTAAGAGAATGGATATGTAATGAACAGAAACAAACTCAACTAAATTTTGAATAGCTTCCATTTTATATGAGTGGAGGGAGAAATGGATTCATACTTTTTGTAATGGAATTGGTATTTTTTTTTTTTTTTTTTTTTTAATCATATCACCCCGAGCAAGGCAGTAACGCCACTGATGCGCAGGGGGCTACGTAAGGGTAAAAAGAATGGAAAAGAGAAAGCCGAAAACCGCATCCTAAACAGGAAACAAGGGATGAGCCTCTTCACCTGTTCAATAGATGTGGGTGGAGTGTGAACCGGGCGATAGTTTAGTCTATCTACTCCAATTGAAAAAAAAAATAAAATAATAAAGGAAAAGAGTGAAAAGATTGGAAAAGAGAAAACCGGAAACCGCATCCTAAACAGGAAACAAGGGATGAGCCTCTTCACCTGTTCAATAGATGTGGGTGGAGTGTGAACCGGGCGATAGTTTAGTCTATCTACTCCAATTGAAAAAAAAAATAAAATAATAAAGGAAAAGAGTGAAAAGATTGGAAAAGAGAAAACCGGAAACCGCATCCTAAACAGGAAACAAGGGATGAGCCTCTTCACCTGTTCAATAGATGTGGGTGGAGTGTGAACCGGGCGATAGTTTAGTCTATCTACTCCAATTGAAAAAAAAAATAAAATAATAAAGGAAAAGAGTGAAAAGATTGGAAAAGAGAAAACCGGAAACCGCATCCTAAACAGTAAACAAGGGATGAGCCTCTTCACCTGTTCAATAGATGTGGGTGGAGTGTGAACCGGGCGATAGTTTAGTCTATCTACTCCAATTGAAAAAAAAAAATAAAATAATAAAGGAAAAGAGTGAAAAGATTGGAAAAGAGAAAACCGGAAACCGCATCCTAAACAGGAAACAAGGGATGAGCCTCTTCACCTGTTCAATAGATGTGGGTGGAGTGTGAACCGGGCGATAGTTTAGTATGAAGTAATTAAAAACATCCTCAGTCAAATTTGAATTTCTAATAGTGTAGGGAGAGTTGGATTCATACCTTTCCTAAGAGAATTCATGCATAGTAAATAGAAACAGTCCTAACTATATTTTGAATAGATTCTATTTTAAATGAATGCAGGGAGTAGTGGATACATGCCTTTTGTAAAGGTTTTGTAGAAATTGAACACAATCTGCCATAACCAACATTTGTACTCAGTTTCTAGAAAACCTTTCTAGAAAACCTTACACTGGCCACTTAGTCTTTTTTTTTTTATCAAGGGTCATCATTATATGAGCACTCAGTATAAGTAATCTTGATTGTTGAAGCTCACATCGTTAAATCAATAAAGGCTAAGTGTTTCCCTTTTGGGGCAAAGAAAAAGTGTCTTAGAGGTCAGTAACTCTTCTTTAATGGTTAAGGTCAACAGATTTAGTGAACAATCCCTTTATGCAAGTTAGGATTTAGGGTAAAGGTTAGGGGTGAGGAAAAAATTTACCTGTTAGGGTAAACAAACAGGATCTTAACACATGAATTAAATCTGACCTTAAAAACTGCTCTCATTTATTACTTGATGTAATGAACCAGTAATAACGAGGGAAATCATACTGAATTCTTTTCACCTCTTTGTAAACATTCCACTGAGAGCAAAAATGGCTTCATCCTTTTTTGTCATTTTCCATTCAATGTGAATGGATAATTTTTTGCTACACTGACATTTATATATAGGTCAGAGTTAGCATTGTCATGTGATCATAACTGACATATCAATGTTGGTGAGTGATAAAAAACCCAAGTTCAACATCTTTTATAAACAGTTGAAGAAGAAAAAAAAAGCATCATCCTAGTTACTGGCCATATTTTCATTATGATGTAAATATAAAATAGCACAAGACAAGCTGAGCTCTTTAGATTATGATGCAAGGGTCAGAACCTCACCATTGGTGCATTGGATATCGATTCAGAATGAGAAATCAGAGAGACAAATTCAAATTCCCATTGAATTCATTGCGTTCACTTACACGCAAATACCTTTGAGAAAGATATAAATCCATCTCTTCTCCCTGTAGCTATGGGTTGAATTGCAGGACAGATTGGGTTCTATAGCCTTGATTGGCAATCATTCTACTGAAGAAAGAAATGGCAACCTATTACGGAAAATCTTCTGCCTAGTTAATTATGTTTCTTTTGAGACATGATTATCCAAGCGTGTATCACATAAGACACTTAACTGACTGAATATAATAGTTGTATAGTAGTAAATAAAGCTTCTACTGGGCATAAAGTAGAAGATCTGTCTTCTATTGTCATGAAGTAATAAACTGATACTCCTAGAATTAGTACAAATTAATATAATTGGAAACAAATACAACTAAATCTTCTGTTGGACATAAAGTGGGGTGTCTGGTTTATATTGTTTTGAAGTAATAAACTGATCCACCACTAATTACTACTTATTAATATAATAATATATTCCATCTCTTCTCCCTCAGCTAGGGGTTGAATAACAAGACAGATGGGGTTCTATAGCCTTAGTTGGCAAACAAAGAAACAGAAACCTACTGAGGGAAAATCTTCTGCTTAGTCATGTCTCTTTTGAGACATGATTGCCATAGCGTGTATCATGTATGGCACTTAACTGATTGACTGAATGTGATCAAAATTGGAATATCAATAATGATGAGTAAGAACAAAAAAATAAGCTTTTTGTCTTTGATAAAAAATTGAATAAAACCTATGAAGCAGGGATGCAAGTTGATGGCTAATTTGTTTCTATTAAAAACTATTATATATCAGTTAACAACTGCCTCAGGGACCTATCCTTTAGTAAGGAGTTGATAATTTAGTAGAGTCTTTCATAACTGAAGAGCTTATGCAGCAACCTACTATGCTATACCTTGTCAAAGGCCTTGGAAGTATATAATGCAATCATTCTTGAGATGTATGTTTTTGTCTAGTGTAATTATAGAGAAATAAATAAGAAGAAGACCAACGAACCTGTAATTCAACCAACCAATCAGAAAATTCTTACAATCAGGGTACAAGACAAAAAATAAACAGATAATTACAAGGAGACCAAAATTTTCCCTTTCCAAAAATAATTCAACTAACCAAGCAGAAAGCTTTTACACCCAGGATATAAGCCAATGATAAGTAAGAAGCTTTTTCAAAGTAGATTTATAGTTGATTTTTAAGCACCACTTAGATGTGGCACAATGCCGAAAGTATGGGGTACCCAGTGAGGATCGAACTCACTACTCAGTTGTCATAGGTTCTACCAAGACAGGCTTACTAACTATTACATCATGCCCAGGTGCACCTATAGATGTGACAAAAGTAAAAAAATATGAAACTAGCTATAACAAAAGAGTAAGAGAATATATATATATATATATATATATATATATATATATACACACACACACACACACACACACAAACACACACATAAGAGAAAACCATGAAAATGAATGTACCCCAGTAGGGGACACTCATGAAGAACTACATATGAAAGCCAGAAATGAAAAAGTTATTAAATAGGGGTATAAATGTATGTCTTTTTATAAGCATGATATATCCCGGAAAGAAATATCAGTGAAAAATAAGTGTAAGAATGATATTTAACTTGGGAAATAAATAGCAGGGATTTATTATATGAAGGTACAATAAACCATAAGGTATACAATAGCAATCAACAAATAGGAGCGGAATAATCTATAAAGTAGAGAATGCCTTCGCCTTTGATGGTTCACCTCTAGTCCAGCTTGTCACTGTCCTTTATAGACTAGATCATTCCATTATGGGGTATGCTAGGATGTTCCACTATAACAAAGTTTAATGAGCATCATTGGCCTATAGACATATTTTTAGCAAAGCCAAGTGGGATAGTCCACAATGGTAACAAATAAAATGGATATCATACGTAACTCAAAGAGAAACTATTACTATTTTTTGCTTAGCAACATATCAACACCTTATGCATCAATTAATGCAAAATTAAATTTTCTTGGGTGTATTAGTAATTGCTTTTACAAAAAAGTATTACTGGCAATTTTTTTTCATAAAAAATGTATTGCTGGTAATTTCTTACTCTCAAAATTTATTTTTATACTTTCATTGTGTCTTTATCCCAGTTTAGGGGTTGACTATTTCTCTATAGTTGGGACTTTTTCAGGTGCTACCACCCCTGGTCAGAGTGAACCTGGGAACAACAGCAATTAAAAGGTGGTTCCACACTTCTCAAAACCTTCAATCTTCAGATCAGAGGCCTGGCTGCCGAAAGGGTGGACCTGGGAACAATAGCAATTGCTGCTGGATCTTGTTTATTGTCATATCCACGATGCTCAGAGATAAAATAATGATCATAATCAAGATGCTAATGACCCTCATTACTTCAAATGAAAGGTTAGGAAGTGAACCCTTGATCAATATTGGTAAGACTAATGTTTGCTACTGAACTTCAGAAAATTACTTTTTCGAAAGTTGTTCTAAGAGAAAGATTTTATAAATTTTAACCAAAAGCATTCACTGACTACTCAGTCAGTGAATGCTGAATGTTTCCTTATCTAGATGCAAATGTCAGTTTTTTGTTTCCTTTAATCACTCTGTGATATTCACAGTTGCTTCCCACACAGTAAGATTTAAAAAAGAAATGGCAGGATAACTGTCAAATGCACTTCAACCAAACAGAAACAAAATGGAAATTCCATTTGCTGGTTTTGTCCATTTGTTTTTTCAAACTGGCTTGATTTCTGCCAGTGCTAAATGATGAGACAAACCCACAAAAGCCTAAATCAAATTTACTATTGATGACTCTCCTAAATTAAGCAAGTAAAAACAAGAGACACTCTTCAGTAAAGGAAACAAAGAAAGTCTACACACAATCAGCAGGAGATGTTATTCAGTGTAGCCATGTTGAATGCATCTACCAAATATTCAATGAATTTGAATAGATTCCATTTAATTAAAAATGTATCCCTTTTCTGATTAACTTTCATCAACAATAGAATCAGTTTCTGTTATTTTCTTTATTCAGGATTTTTGTAAATATTTTTTATCTATTGATGTATTGCTTATGTATTATGCATATATCTGTAATGTTGACTTGAATTTCCATCTAAAACAATCCCTTTCTAATACATTTTCAATTAATAAAAAAAAATATAAAAAAGTCCTTATGAATGCATTAACATTATACATAAAAGATGAAAAGAACAGATACTACACTTTGATTCAAATGTTAAGGTTTCACATTACTTTAAACAAAATGTTAGGAAGGAAGACTCCATTAAAACTTGCAAAATAAGGATAATGGTAGACTTGAGAAACCTATTTTACAGAAATATATTTTAATACAAAAATTTTATAAATTTCAACCAAAAGTAGCACTGGCTACTTGGTCAATGAGAGAACAGCTCTTACACTTTGATCACAGCCTAATAGCCAGAAAGTGAAGAAAAGTATTAGTCAAGTAGAACTGGCTGCTTGATCAATAAGAGCCAAATGTTTTCTTATAAAGAAAAGTCTAATATTACCATTATCATTAGAGATGAAGAGAACTGTTACTACACTTTGATTCTTGTTCAATGGTCAAGAAGTGAAGAAATAGCATGTGGTAGGAGGGGTCACTACTGTAGCTGTAGGGATGGTCAGCCATATCTGGTACAAGGCCAATTCACCAACATAGACAACAATTCCTACAACTGAAGGTTTTATCAGATATCATCGGAATTATCAGCAGGTTATCAGCAGTTGGATTTGTGAAAGAATAACAGTATACCTTTTATATGTTTAAACAGAAATTTATTAACAGAAAAGAATAACATGGATTGGTAGAAGTTAACCGTACATGAGAAACAGTAGTAAGGAATTAAGGGTATTAAGAATTCATAGTAGTAACTTGTGTGTATGTATGTATGAGCATTATTGTTGGGTAGGAATGTCTTTGAAGTTATCGCTCATTCTTAAAAGGTTCTGTTCGGTTATCAAGTACGGATGAGTGAATGATGAAGAGGAAGGAGATGTGAGGTAAGAGAGAAAGAAAGAGAGAGATAATAATAGCAATTGCTTGACGTTTGTCAAGGGATGTGTTAATTATGCTCATCATTTTCTCTCTGGCGACAGGCGAACTTGGCTCATCTTTAATTTCATTTGTGGGGCTCAAAAAGGTCATTTAGAAATTCACTCCCGGATGTGATTTTGGCCTTTCCATTGAATGACAAACAAAGTTTGCATCGGCTCGCAAAAAAATCCGTAAAAGAATTTGTTTCTGATAATTGAAGATTATTTGAATTTTGTTTTTAGATGTTTCCTAGTTTTCTATTGGCTGAAAAACATTTCACATGAAGATGTGAAATTTCATGAGCTTTGTTTTGGATTCACTTTAATGTGAGTGCTAAGCAAAGTTTGTAAATTGAAGTCTTTTTTTTTTCTAGCAAAATCAATGAGTCAGTGCTTAGCATTTGAATTTTAAATCTAGATTTTGTGTTCACTACAAGCACTGGCTGCTTGGTCAGTGATGACAAATGTTTCTTTACAAAGAAAAAGGCTAATATTACCACTATCATTAGAGATGACGAAAACAGATACTATGCTTTGATCCCATTCCAAAGGCCAAGATGTGAAGAAAAGCATTACTTGAATAGCACTGTTTGCTTTTCTTAAATGAGATATTTTTCTATTTTTAAAAATAAAAGATAAAATTTCACTAACTACAGTGTATTTGCTTTCATTTTTCTCACTTAATTATAAAACTGATCTTACAACAAAATCATATTTTGTTTTCATCAATAAAACCACCACCTACCTTAATTCCTGTTTCACAAATTCTTGGAATACTTTCCAGCAATTTTTAAAAAAAAGTAGCTAGCTGAGCTTCCCAAGCATTCTTCAAGCTCTGAAAAAGTTCACTCTCACTCTTTGGACATTTTCTTCAAAATATCCTATCCAATTCATCCCATACTAATTCAATAGGAGATGTCAGCCACATCATAATTTTTTAAATTTTGTTCCATTTTTGACTCAAAGTAATTTTGCCATAATTTAGAAGTACTTTGGATCATTGTCTTGTTGAAAGATGTTTTTTTTCAGTTATGCATAAAGCAGATGGCATAGCATGCCTTTGCAAAATCAAATGTTATTGTTCTTTTTATATGATTCCCTTGACTTGAATCAAATCTCCAGCCCTCTTTTCCCAACCAAACACACCCATACTATTACAGATCCACTAAAATGCTTAACTTTGAAACCACACATCCATAATTCAGTCTTTTGCTGGCTTTCTTCTCTCATTGTCTCTCCACTTAAGATCAAAGTGTTCAAATTTAAACTTGTCTGTACAAAACAATTTGCCACTCTTTCAATGTGAAGTTCTTATTCTTTTTGTCCCTAACAGACTTTTTTGATTATTCACTGTCCATAACAAGAGTTTCTTGATGACTATGCAACCCCTGAGTCGTGCTGATCTAAGTCAATTTTTCCCAGTTGGTATTGAGAGGAATTAATATCAGTTGTCAAGCCAAGAGCAGCTTTCCTTCAATTTCTTTTGCTCTCAATAATCAAGTGTTCAATAATCTTCAGAAATAATTGTCAATTTGCTGTTCCAACTCTTTTTTGTCATTATTTGTGCCTGTTTCTAACTGCTTTTGTAAAAAATATTGCACCCAATGTTTAGAAATCTTCAACTCCTTGGTAATTTGCATTTGAAAGTAGATTTCTTTGAATAAAATTTTCATCTGTGCCCTCATCTCAATACCATTTTATGCAACTTATTCAAATCTTTTTAATTTAAAAATCCTATGAAAATATTGTTATTTTGGCACAATCATATTTTTTCAAACAGAAATAGCTATGCATGTTTTGTTTATAAAATGAGTTAGTGTTGAGTTAATATTTACAACCATTGAGAGACAGAAAAAATTTTTTGAAACAAAGAAAACAGTACTGGACTGTTATGAGATGTTTGTCCTCCTATATGGCAGTGAATGCTGGACAATCTTCTCGAAGATGGAGAGACTCAAAGCAACAGAAATGTGGTTCTACAGAATGATGCTGAGGATACCCTGGACCAAACATGTGAGCAAGAACAATGTTTTGGATAGAATGGAAACTAAAATGAAACTTATACTTAACATCAGGAAGAGACAGCTGAAGTTTCTGGGACATGCAATGAGGAAGAGGGCTTGAAGAATTTGATATGCACAGTGAAGGTAGAAGGAAAGAAAGACAGGGAAAACAGTGTCTGACATACTTGATGGACTTAAACAAATGAATATCAGAGCAGAGTTTTGGGGAAATAACAGGACAACATATATTAAGATCAACAAAGGACAGGAAGCGATGGAGGGCTATGACCACCTACGTCTTAACGGGACATGGCACATAAAAGAAGTAACATATTGAAAATTTTGGTAACCTCAAAAAATCAAGAAGGTTTTTTATTTCTTTTAAGCTGTTTGGTAATATAAAAATGATGTTGATATACCTATATGTGGGTAGGGGTTTGGTTTAAAATTCTTGGAGATTTTGTTTTTGCCATGACATGTAGAAATTAGAGTTGGTCCAAGACCTAAATCTATCATTATGTCATCAATTTGTGTATAAGTGCTGCCATAGTGCTTGCAAAATTGTACTTATGTCGTGCAAGATAGTTCCTTATTGATGTGAACGAGAGGTGATTGTATACGCCCTGCAAGACTGTCTATAATTTCTTTGGTAGATTTGTGAATAAGCTTTTAATGTCTAGTGAGGCTAGGATGCTGTAATTTGGTTGTTGGTTGATTTTGTTTAGCAGCATATCAACACCTCTATGGGTTATTTAATGCCGAAATCTAAATATTTCATATGTAATTTTTATTTCAACTGCAGATATTTTGTACATAATTTTATACTTTCAGAGTAAAGATATGTCTTTTAGATCTACAAACTATATATAGTTTGTAGATAAAAAATTTACTTGTGGTAATTTTACTACAAAAATTTATTACATTTTTTTACTGTTGCATTGGTTGTCATTTTGTTACAAAAATGTATTGTTGGTCATTCTATTATAAAAATGTACTGTTCATTTCTATTTGCTACTATCCAGGGTTATGGTGGACCGGGGAACAACAGTAATTTGTTTTGTTAGACTGTAATTTGCATGTAGAATTTGCACTTAGGATTTTTTTACTGGTCTGAATATAATTAGTTTAAATAATGAGAACTTCTCATCCCAAAATCTCTTTCTTTTCCCCACAAATATTAACAACTTTCATAGTTATGCCTCTGTGGTTTTATCTCCCTGCATTTTAATGTTTTAATTTTTTGATTTTATAATTTTAATTTTTTTATCTTCATATAGTCTTTGTCTATTTAAATTTCTACTCTTGTTATTAAAAGGGAGTAATCTAACTTTATAAAATTTAACTCCCATGAACATTGAGTGAACTTAAATTCAAATCTATTAAACTGTCAGTTTGTAATATGCACCTGATGATTGCAAAACACATGAAACTCAGAGTCGTGCCAACAATGTAGAACAATATATATATTTATTAATATATATGAAACAGACATTTTATTTATTTCTTGTAATTTGTTTAAAATTAATTTTTTCTATTCTTTCTTTACTTTGCAAAATGTCCTATCTCTAGCGGAGTTGATTTTAAACAAATTTACATTACATTTTTGGCTGACAGAAGAAATGTCTTTGCAATAAACTGCCATTCATAATTTTCCATTGTATAACAAACATTTCAATATGATTTCATTAAATGCTTATGGAGACATAACCAAGAGCTGATATTTATGAAAAAAACAAAAGTAAATCTTTTAAGGTAATATAAAGTCTAAAATTATCGTATTCTTGCATCCACTAAAAGCACCCAAGCAAACTGGGAAAATAAAATGTCTTGGAACTTTATGGTAAACTTGGAACTTTAATGGTAATGTTAACTGTTTCCTTATAAGAAAACATTTGGTATTCACTGACTAAGTAGTCAGTACTGCTTTCAATTGTAATTTATAAAATCTTTCTCTTAGAACAATTTTTCAGGAAAATAGGTTTTTCAAGTCCAGTAGCTGTTATTGCTCTTTCCAGTATTTTTTAAAAAAATGTCTCACCCAAAGCAAGGCAGGTTAACTACTAGTGCAAAGGGGGTCAAAGGAATGTAATATGTCAGTATACATACCATGGAAACAACGACAGAATAACAAGCAATTCATGCTTGACTACATTTTCCCTTTAAAACAACCTCATTAAATAATCTACCTCAAGTGATTCTTGGTCCTTGTTTTGTATGAACAATGGTATATAAATTTTAAAGTTAAAATGTCATAAGCATAAAGCACTAGTGCACAGAGGGTTGTAGTAAGAGAAAAGACTGGGTACAGAGGGTATTGAAGAAAGGATAAGAGATCATAGATAATGGCAACTGATGTTGCATTTACATTTTGGGAGATTAAAGCTATCAGGGAAGCAATTAAATGGAAGAGAATTCCACAAGCACTAAGTACAAGAAAAGAAACTGTTCAAGTAGAAGTGATGGTTACATTTAACAAAATGATTAATTTCAACATTTGAAGTGATGAGGAATGACAGCATCTTGATTATATCATTTTTTTCTTATCTTCAATTTGCAAAGGATATCCATTTTATCAGGTCCTGGGTATGATAATAAACTGCATCTAGCAGCAATACCTCTGATTGGAAGGTTGTGAGGAGTGTAGAACCATTTTTTAATTGCTGTTGTTTCCAGATTTACCCTGACACAGGAGGATAGCACCTGTTAGGGTCCCAGTTTTGGGCAAAGAGTTAGCCCTCAAGCACTATGAAAGTATAAAAATGTACTTTTATAGTAAAAATTCTAGGAAGACATTTTTGGAAAAAAATATTAGCATATTTGCCTATATTTCTGAGATAAGACATTTGCATTATTTACATTTGTGGACTGTTGTCCTCATAGACAAATGAAGTCTAGTTGACCACATTTTGAGGGGGGAAGGGAGATCACCATTCCCTGTGTGATGAAATTGAAATAATGGATAGAGAACAACACTGGAACATACAAAACCTTTAAAGAATCAGTGCATATGCTAGGCTATAAAAATTTCCTAAGCCGATCAAGCATAGAAATGACTACAATCAGAGAACTAATAATACAGAGCACTAAAGAAATAACAATAAAGATGAGGACAACAGCTGAACAATGTAAAAAAAATATTACCAGTAATACATTTTTAAAGGAAAAAAGTATTACCAGCAATACATTTGACACTTAACAAAACCATTTACAGAAATACATCAATGAAACCTGATCTATGATATGATGAAAACTGATTTCATATAAAGAATACATATCCTATTCATATGAATCTATTGTAAAAACAATTTGTTGGCATCGAGGTTGATATGCTGTAAAACAAACTAAACCAGACTCATTTGAACCTGAAGAAAATACCACCAAATGCTTCACATGTGGCTGCAAATTTCATTAGAATTACAATTGTCCATACATTGATAGCACTAGTAATAGGAGTCAAAAGGACAACTACATATCTGTAGCCAATATTGTGCTGATGGGTTAATAAAAGTTGGGATCCTTTTTAATTGATGCTGCTGTTGAAAGTCCCCAAGTGCTGTGGTTTCTGTTATCTGGTACAGTTCTTTGTTTAGGATTCTGTAGCACCAGTCCACAAGACTCGAAGAAGGATAGTCTTCAACAAGACACACAGGCATCACTAAGTCAAAGATATGCAAATATATTAGGCAGTTTAGTGATATCCATTTTAGTTGTTGCTACTGTTGAAAGTTCCTAAGTGATGTGGTTTCTGTTATCTGGTACAATTCTTTATGATTTTGCTGTACCAGTCTATGAGAAGTGTAGTCTTTACCAAGACTCACAGGTTTTACTCACTCAAAGCATTTTTAACCATTGATTGAATGATTTCATTTTTATAAAACTTCAAAGCTGAGACATATTTTACATTGTATGAATGATTCTTTTATAAATTTTTGTTAGTAAATATTATATTAACAATTTTATTTTTAACAATAACAAAGATGTTTCCAGATACAATTCCTACAGTTTAACTCATAGCAGGGGAAGGAGATGGATTCATAACTTTTCCAAGTATGTTTGCACATATGTCAATGTAATGAACTCGAATGAAACACCCAAGTTCACACTCCAAACTGTTAGCCATTACACCATCTGCACATCCACAGGAGAGAAACAAAGATAAAAACTCTAGTTTGTATAATTTGTTGGGAGGGGTAAAAATTTTCATCTTTTACCAAACTTGACTGCATCACAATACTCTTTGCCATTGCACCCATTAATTCAATGAAGCTCACTATTTTTTCTACCTGCCCTGATGGTTTCATATATATATATATTATTCCATTAAACATTCATTCAGCTAAATATAAAGCATTTTGTTGCACAACATTTCTTCTTCATTTTTTCTTTAACTTAAAATATTCATAGTACAGGATTCTTTTTCGGTCCCACCAGCCTGACTTTCTCAGGAGGAAGATCTGCTTTTGGGGTGGCTAAAGTTTGCTCATATTGCTCACCTCAGGATCTTTTTCACAGAAGGTTGTTGTAAATGATCCATTTCTTATCACTAGTCACAATTTGCTTCAAAAAGGTTCATTTTCATTGCTTTTATGCAGCAAATCAGATAGAAATGCAATCCAAAAGATTCTTTTCACTCAAACATTGTAACAATTTAAGTATCTAAACTTCACTAAGTGCTCATGGATGTTGGATTTTGATAAATTTAGTGTTTCTGCTAATTCCCACATTGTGTATGAATAAAAACCCAGAATTGTTAAAATTTTTACAACTTCCTAATTCATGTGAAATATGCATCCAATAGAAAAAGACTGGGTTCTCATTAGAATGATATTTTAATGAAAGCATTGCTATGAACATAAAAGAAATTAATGGAAAAGAATATTACACCTAATTGATTATAGTACAAGATACAGTATTGGAGTTAGGATTCCTATGAAGGAAAGTTCTGACATTCTTAGTGCTATATTCACACACTGGATATTATATTTTGGCACTCAAAGATCTGTCCTCATTGACAATGCCTTAATGTTCAATAACCAATCATTTAGGGACATGGCACAGAACTACTGCTGCTGAAAGTCCATGGTGCAATGGTTTGCATGAATGACACAATGGGATACTGGTAGAAATGGTGAAGAAAACCACTGAGGTCACAATTGTAATATTGATGTAGCACTTGCATGGGCCATGTGCCAAAATACACTTCAGTGTCTGTGGTTATAGTCCAAACCAAATTGTTTTTAGCCAAAATCTCAAGCTTTCTTTTTTAAATGGTAAACTTGCTGTATTAGAAGATCTTTTTACCAGTAAAGTTATTGCAAACAACCTCAATGCAATTCATACTGCTAGGAAACATTTTATAGAATGTGAGTCTTCAAAAAAACTAAGATGCGCACTTTGTCACCAATTTCAAACAAATATAATGCAGTCATACAAAAATGGGGATACTGTTCTCTATAAAAGAAACATGTGATGACTGGCTTGGTCTAGGAATTCTCATAGTGTAGAGTATAAGCAGGTACTCATTAAACATGGTAGTACATATGTGAGAGTGTAACCATCCCATTTAGTTCCCTACCCTGAAGCATATCAAAGTTCTGAAGATTACACAATAAAGAAACCGACACCCAACACCTTACAAAAATGCACTTGATAAAACTCCAAAAGTATCAATTTTTGAAGAGAATCATATGGATGAAGAAAGCCCAAATGAAAATATTAAACACTATCAGGCTGAAGCATTAAGGAGCAGAACACCCAAGCAAAATTCCATTCTTAAGAAAATTGAGTTCCCAAAACCAGAACAAACTATTAAATTGCCAATGATAATGATTCAGAATAGAGAAAATTGAATATCTTAAGAAGCAAAGGTAATGCAACAGATGTAAACATTAATGAATGTAGTTATGGAACAAAGTGAACCCATTTGGCTGGATTTTGAGCATGGATTATCAGAATGGCAAGCAAGTGAAGTCATGCAAACAAGAGAAGATGAAAACACTTTTTGCAATGAGGAAAATATAATGATTTCCTCCTCAATTGAGGATTTGAAAAAAGCAAGAAAAGCTCCAAAGCTGGGTTAAGAAACTCTAAAGTTGGGTTAAAAATAAAGTTTATATACATTGTGGATATCTTAGGTTGACAAAGGTTAACCAAAGATATCCACAAGATAGGTTTATACTTATAAAAGTTCTAATGGTAAACAGATTTGTAAAGATAGACTCATAGCTCAAGACTTCCAGGACAAAAATTCCTGTAATATAAGAAATAATTTTCCTACCTTCTCTAAAGAAGGTCTACTCATAGCATTGAGAATAATGGCATATCCTCATCTTCATTATTGTTTTTGTCAGAGACTTCAGATTAGTTGTTAATATTCAATGAATGTTTTGGACTATCCTTATCTTTATTGTTATTTTTGTCACAGACTTGCAGATGAATTGTTGTTAATATTCAATGAATTTTGTGGACTATCCTCATTTTCATTGTTGTTTTTCTTAAAGACTTTCAGATGAGTTGTTATTATTCAATGAATGTTTTGAACTATCCTTATCTTTATTGTTGTTTTTGTTAGAGAATTTCAAATGAGTTCTTAATATTCTATGAATGTTTAGGGCGATTCTAACCTCCATTACCATTTTTTTGTTCATGACTGTTAGATGAATTCCTATGCAATATGATTTAGTGAATATAATTTTTATTATTATTTTTACCTTATTTCACTGGTTTTAAAGTGAATATGAACCTAGGAATAAATTCTTTTTAATTTTTTTTTTCTCTCATGATTTTTCACCTTAACTGAAAACCATTACATATGATTTGCCTATTCAACTCATCTATTTCCTGTAGCCATTTTCAATATAACAATCTGAAATTGCATGCTAATCTGATATGTGCTGTTCCTCAGGATTCAATCCCTCTTGATTATGGACAGGTACAATTCAGATGAAGCATAACAATGATTCTTTCACATTCTTTCTTTCCCACCCCTACATGCTGGAAGCCTTTTCTTAGACTTGACTAATGTCATCTAATCAACCTCCTGGTAATCAGATTTACATTAGTTTGGACAACTTTCTCACGTTCTCTTTGATTATTCTCTTCTATTTTCACGTGTGGGTGGATTCCTTCTTGATTATCATAATTCTAGCTGTGAAATAAAATCAACTCTTTCTTATTTGCCATGCATTGCAGTATTTTATACACTGGTGATACTTTCTTACTACACTGATCAGAAAATAAAATATTTCTATTTTATCAAAACAACAAAAATCTTCAATTGAAGTAACATTTGTTTCATCTATTATAGATTAAATGCAGATTGTGAAATCATTTAATTTTTTTCAACACTAATTTTTTTAAATTTAACTTTTCATTATTTGTGCCATATCCCATTAATTTGTGTTTAATTGTAGTATATTAGTAGTAACAACATATATAAATATTTCAGCAAATCCTGAATGCAAGTTCTTTTATAAACAGTATTTGGCTTACTAAATGTTTAGACAAGAATTAGTACAATAGATGCAGTTTTTTTTATACTTGGTAAATACAAAATAAAGATATGACAATGGAACAAAATTAATAGAATTAGTAAAATTTAGTAACTCTTTTTCTTCATGTATTTCTTCTTTTCTTTTCTTTTCTTTTCTTTTCTTTTTCCTTTACTTTTTTCTTTTTCTTTTTCCTTTTCATTTTTCTTTTTTCCTTTCCTTTTCCTTCCTTCTACTTTTCTTTATCCTTAATAATAATAATATTTCAGTTCATTTTTAACATCTTCAAAATTTTCAGTGAAACAGTTATTTTTTCTCAAATTGTGACTTTAAGGATTTTCATTATTCAGACATTTTTTTCTTGCTTTTAACCCACTATTATGGCTAATCCATTCTTCTATTTTCCCCATATAGTTAAAAGTTTTGAAATCAATTCATTATTCTATAGACTTTTTTGGACAAAAGTGTTTTACTTCTTTTTTTATGAGCCACTGAGAATTTTGATTAGTGCAAGTTGTATTTTCCTTTCAATGGGGTGTGTTCAGTATTTTGTAATTTGCTTGGCCACTTATCATTCTCACTAAAAATTAAGGCTTTTTACTTTCCATGTCATCTCTCACTCAATTTTGATTGGATTAAAAATGTAATTTTTCAAAAAATCTTTTACTGACAAAAGGGTCCATGTTTGATCTACCTGAAATAACAAAAAAATAAATAAATTTGTAATTTGGGCTAGGGAAATCAAGTTACGAGAGGTTACAAAGAGACATTTTTTAGCAGCTTGACTAATTTTGGGCAAGAATTAGTACTCAATTTACTTAAATATTTTTATTCACACTGGGATTAAAAACTATAAAGAAGAAAGGCATTTGAATGTAATTAAACAAGTAGAAATTTTTAATAAATAAGTTTATTTATCAATTCTTTTTGTTTAAGCTTTTACTTTTATTTTTTCTTTCCTTTTTATTTAAAAACATATTTTTCTTTTTATTTATATTTTCTTTTTTATTTGCATTTTCTTTTTTCTTTTCTTTCCTTTTCTTTTCTTTTTTTATTTCTGTTTTCTTTTCTTTTTTGTTTGTCTTTTCTTTTTTGTTTGTCTTCTTTTCTTTCTTCCTTTATTCTTTTTCTTTCTTCCTTTCTTCTTTTTCTTCTTTTTTCCTTTTCTTTCTTTTTTCTTTTTGTCTTTCTTTGTATTCTCTTTTACTTTTTTCTTTTCTTTTTTGCTTTCTTTTCTTTGTTTCTTTCTTTTTTATCTTTAAGCCACACAGATCATTGTAGAGGAACTATTACAGATTTTGTCAAATTTAAGTACTGTTTCTTAACACAAAAAAACCTGTAGTGATTGAGGAAGTTATTATCTTACTAAATACTTCAGCTTTGCCTTTAACATGCATAGAATATTATCTTAACTTTTTTCATGAGAAAAAATGGTGATTTATTAGCCATCAAATAAATTTAGAATTATAAAACCATACATGTCTTATTTTATAACTAAAAAATTTAATGCTAGAAATTTCTGTTGATTAAGGAGTACATAAAATAAATTTTTAATTACTTTAGAAATATTACAATGTTGGATTTTTTAATAAATTTATCTCTTAATTAAGATAATAAATTTCAAGTTAATACTAATATTATTTAACAATAATATTAACACTATTATTTTGAAATCAATTGAAATTAAGATGAAAGAAATACCAGTTAAAAATTAATGTTCTTAATGCTTATCATGTTAAGAGGTTTCCTCATTCTAATGCCACTGATGTTGTCCATATTCAGACTTTTAATTTTTCTGTTGCTTAATTTCTGTCAAGTAGATTTCTCTACTTGTTTCCCTAATAATTTCGACTAAAATACTTCTTTACTATATTTGCTTCTTACCCCCTCTCCATACTCTTGTCATCCATTGCAACTCAGCCTACTGAGTATTCAGATTATGATATAGGGTCTGTGAATATTTTTTGACTCCCCCATTTGCAAGATTGTATTCTGTTACCAGTATATGAATTGGGATTCGTTTCACCATTTTCTTCATGAGGTCTCTTGGATTGAAAACTTTGATCCTTCTCCTGGAAAATTGTGCCACTGAGTTTTCTTCTTCAATGAAAGCTTGCATTGATGCTTTCATGCCAGCTCAGAAGTACCAGATGAAATGACAATCTCCTTCTTGGTTCATACCTATCTGTTCTGTAGCCTACAAAAATCACTTCATTTCCAGCTTGTTGGAAGTTCTTCCCTCTAGTTCTTGTTTTTAGAACACTAATGAGCCCTCTGACCCTCAAAATTTTGCCCTATTAATCAGTCACCACTTTTTTCTTTACTTTTTTTTTGTTAAGCATCCTACTTCACACAGCTTCCATTCAGATAAACAATATGGCTTCCATTTCACCAGGCCTACTACTGATATGTTAACAGCCATCACTAAATTTGTCTGTCAAGATTTAGATAAGTATGGCAAAAATGTGGCTCTAGATAAGTCAATGCCATTCAACATGGTTTGGCTTGCTGGCCTTCTCTGTATGCTCAAGAGCTATGGTTCTTACAGGGTAAATATTTGGCTTACTCCAATCATACCAAAGAAATTGTGATGGTCATGTTGAACAGGTACATTAATGCAAAGGTCCCCTAGGGCTCTATCTTTGGATGTTGGCTGTTTCTTCATCAATGGCCTTCTGGGTGTCATCAGTTCCTAATTAGATACTTATGCAGATGACACAACTATTTACTCCCATCTTAATAGCAAACCTGACAGATCTGACAAAGTCAACCTGGCAACTGATTCTGAAAAGGAAATCCAATCAGTTGTTGAATGGCTTATAAATGTTAACATCCCCAAAACAAAATTGCTTCCATTTAATTACCATTGCTGATGCTAACCTCCAGAAAAGCAATGCACTACACCTTCTTAGGTTTATCTTTTCTACTGACATGAAGTGGAATGGCTATATTAAATCAGTTGTTAGGTCTGCTGCAAGGAAAGTTGGTTCATTTCCTGTGCTTTTCTAACTTGAATGATAACTTATGATTGTACCACTGCTTCTTGAAATTGGCTTCCATGCATCCCACATAAACCTTTATCGGTCCATTGGAATCTTCCAGTTCTTTTCATCAGAATCCCTCTCGCACAGATGTTTGTTTCTGCATTAGATACCATTACCATATCTGACCTGGTTTTCTTGCTGTATATCTTAAGATTGACAAAATCAAAGAAGGGTCTGTAATGTACTCGATCATGATCTGGCATCTCAACATCAACCACTTTTTCAATGACCTGATTTGGCTTCTCTCTGTCTGTCTTAAAAATATTTTCATGGCATTTGTTCTGTTGAGCTTTTTACCTTAGTACCTTGACTACATGAACTTCAGGATGCTACTAGATTGACAATTCAGTCTCTTTGTTTTAGTGTTGAAATAGTTCAATGCAACCATTGCTTCTATTTTAACAGTTTCATTTTCACACTTCCCACCTGTGGAACTCTTTCATTTACTTGCTTCCCTGAGGAGAAACTGTCTATTGTAACATATCCAGACCAGAAGACTTTATTGAATTAGTGATCTAAAGTTATGACGGGATGCAGGCATGCAAAAACCTATGTCTTGGGTGTGTTGAGAGTGTATGTCTTCCTCCCTCTGGACATCTGATTACCCTCACTCTTGCTCATTTCTTTTCCTTCAACGAAAATTCCAGTGGGTGTGCGTATAAAGAAGAGTCAAGAAATGCAGTTTGCAGTTACTGTCTGATAAAACCAATATGGTTGAAACCTGTGTAGCAAGTAAATGAGAAGCATTTAGTGTGTGTGTGTGTGTGTGTGTGTGTGTGTGTGTGTGTGTGTGTGTGTGTGTGTGTGTATATATATATATATATAACACCCTAAAGTTTCTCTTCTGGTTTCAGGTGCCTATGGCTTAAGGGTTAGTGACACTGACTGACACTAAATTGGTTGAGTTTTGATCCTGGCTGAAGGCAAGTGGATGTCTAGCCATACTGATGAGCTGTGATACAGTGAAACAGGCTTCTATGTGGATGACAAATACATATATATATATATATATATATATATACTACATACAAGTGGATATTGAGGCCATGATATGATGATTCCATTTAGTATGAAAAAGACTGTACACCTCTAGGTATTGATTTTGATGTTCACTTATATATTTATATACGCTACTATCATTGATGTTGAGCAATTTAATACATAAATAAAGCAGACCTTAAAATATATATATATAAAATAATGATATTAAGAGGAAGTTAAAAAGCTATAAATTACATATTTTGCCAAGTGTATCTGCTCCCACTGGCTGCCTCAGGTTAGAATGAAAGAAAGATAAAACTGTATATAAGCTAAAAAGTGTTGATATTTTTTTATTTTTTTATAATCGTGTTGCTCCAAGCAAGGCATTTTACTGCCACTGTTGTGCAGGGGGTTACATAGGAGGAATGTTGAGAAGTGAGAGGTTGCAGTGGGTGTCAGGAAGAGAGTAGGAGAAGGAAGAGATTACTGATGAGAGTTGGGTGGATGAGGAGGAATGTTATGAGGAGTGAGAGGTTGCAGGGGGTATCAGTAAGAAAGTAGGAGAGGGAAGAGAGTACTGTTGAGAGTGGGATGGATGTAGAAAAGCATGAGAGAGAGGATGTAAGTTAGTGAGACAGGAGATGACTATTGACTTTACATTTAAATTCTTGGAGATTGTAACTGTCAGGAAAGTAAGTATGCGAAAGAGAATTCCACAGGTGGGAAGTGTGAGAAAAGAAGCTGCTGGAGTAAAATTTGTGTTTACAATTTATTGGTTTCACAGTAAAAGGGTGGGACCTAGTTGCTAATCTTGTGGCTCAAGGAAATTCGTATATAGGGGGTACCAGTGAGCTAAGTTCATCGGAGCAGAAGTCGTGAAAGTATCTGTAGAAGAGACACAGGGAAGCCACACTGTGTTGGTGAGAAAGCGACTGTATCGTAGATGCCAAGTCAGGATTGATCACATTACAGATTCTCCGTTGAATTCGGTTGAGGACACATAAGTGGATAGTAGGAGCACCAGACCAGATATGGCAACAATATTCAATGTACGAGCAGATGGTAGATTTGTACATGTGCAGGATTGTTTCAGATGGGAAAAACTTCCTAGCCCTACACAGAGAACTGACTTTCTTAGCAGCCAATTTAGCTATGGATTCTATATAGTTTTTTCTACTTGAAGTCTGGTGTGAGAGTTAACCCAAGGAGGTGCAGTGTTACGCTTTCAGGGAGAGAAGCCAGATCCATATTAATAGGCGGGAGGAATGATTGTCTGTGGTGGTTATTAGATAGCAGCTTCGTTTTGGAAGTATTAAAATTTACGGGCCATTTCTTGCTCCAGTCCACCACTGATTGAAGGTCCTTTTCAAGCTGAGCAGCGAGGTTTGCTTTTTCATCTTCGGTAGATTTTTGATCAAGATGAGAGTAAACTGTAGTGTTGTCAGCATATATACCCACTTGGGATCTTATTACATCAAGGAGATGAGGGACACCCACATTCATGTGATAGTATTGGGAGGCTTGTCCGTTCAATACCACCCTCATTGTATGGTTTGAAAGGAAGGACTGGATTAGGTCAAACAATTGTCCAGTTATACCATAGCTCTGCAACTTGCATAGAAGGCCAGCATGCCAGACTCTGTCAAATGCTTTGGAGGTGTCAAGGGCCACAGTTAGGGCTTTGCTGTTTTTGTCGAGGGCCTCGTGTATATACTCAGTGATAGTCGTGAGCATATCAGCAGTAGACCTGATGAAGTAGAAGCCATACTGTTTGTCAGAGAAGAGTCTATGGGCTGTGAGATGTTGTACCACCTCGGCGTTGATGATAGCTTCGAACACTTTGCCAAAGATTGGTAGGAGGCTGATAGGGCAATGATTAGTGGAGTCAGAGGGTTCTCCAATATTTATATATATATATATATATATATATATATATATATACTAGCAGTATGGCCCAGCGTTACTCGGGTGTAATGAAAGCTTTAAAACTAATCCATGGTCCTGGACCTCAGACTCTTTGGACATTGGCATGAAAGAGTAAAAAGCAATAGTTGTTTCCAGTTAAAGCAAAACTGTAGACTGAAAGAAAATGAATGGATGTAAGTCAAATTTTGATTTCCTGGTATCGATATCAAATAAGTTTTTTCGTTGTAAATTGAATTTTGAAGGCTAAATAAGTCTTCTGAGTAAATGGTATCATGGCTGAGGCTAAGAACTACAATTATACCTACTTAGAGCCAAACCCAAGGCAAAAACTAAAATAAAAGGGCTGGAAAACATACAGACATACAAGCAGATAAACAGACACACACACAAACATTTTGCCTTTTATACATATATATTATCGATTTTCTGCACTACTGTAAGAACTGCAACCTTGAAACTTCTGAATATCGTTTCTTATGTATTTGTCTATGAGTGTATGAAATTTGATTAAAATCAGACCACTCCTTCTATAACCTGATTTTTTGATTATCGATTGTCAATATTTATCAGGGGTACCTCGGCACAAAACCTAGCTAAGAACACTCGCAGACGCTTATAGTACAACTGTGTAAATTTTCAAGAAAATCAGTTCAGCCATTTCAGAGTCAATAGGTAATGGACACACACACACACACACACACACACACACACACACACACACACACACACAGACAAAGTTCCATTTATAAATAAGTTTAGTTATACAGAGAGAAAGATAGTTATTATTATTGTTATAATAATAGTGTACTGCAACTCAAAAGCTATCAAGTTTTGGTGCTCAATGCACCATCAGGTAGTCAAATACTTTTAAAATATAATAACCTCTCACTCCACTCTAATAATCTAATATGTGGCATTTTTTAAAGTTTAATTTTGTTATTTTAAATTTTCTTATGAATATATATATGACCCAGTAAATGAACTACACTTCACTGCCTGCTAATGGTGTATTGAACACCAAAACTTGATAGCTTTTGAATTGCAGAATGCTATTATTATAACAACAATAATAATAATAATAACTATACATCTATAAATGCTCTACTTCTGTATTGAGTACTTTTTTTATAAAGAATAGATATTAAACTGTGGAATATATATCTATTAGTTTACACCATTTATATATACAGAGAGAGAGAGAGAGAGAGAGAGAGAGAGAGAGAGAGAGAGAGAGAGAGAGCTGTTTGGTGTTTGTTGTTTTTATGTGTATAATTATACATATGTATACATACATAAGAAAGTAATGGCAACCTACTATGGGAAAATATTCTGCCCAGTCAGTCATGCCTTATTGGAACATGATCGCCCAAGCATGTATCACGTATGGCACTTAACTGAGCTGATCCATACATACCCAGCCAATTACATATATTGTAACCTTTTTCTTTTCATTTTTTTTATATATACTTGCATGCACATGTAGATAAGTACACTCCCAACTCTTATGCATGGTGCGATGGATGAGTTGTCATCTCTAAATGACACCAAAATTAAGTAACACAGATAACTCATTTAAATAGATATGCAGGGTGCAGTGGATTGGTGTATTAATGATGGCAAAATGAATTACATTTTTGCATACACACTATTTGTTCAGATAAACATATGATGGATTGTAATGTATTCAATAATGCTTGGTGATGTAATATAATATTTTTTATCAAATTTATACAGTTTATCTTAGAAAGCAATACAATGAAGTGAGAACAAATATTTTACTACTAAGTGTGTGCAATGGGAGCCCCCCTCCCATGACTGGTAACTTTGCAAATGTTTTCACAACAAACAGTAATAATAATACCAAACATTTTTATATGTGCAAACAAAATAAGCTGTAAAAACAAAAATTATTTTGTTGTCTTTTTTTGTAATCATTTCACCCCAAGCAAGGCAATACTGCCACTGGTGCACAGGGGGATACAATAAGAGGAGATAGATTACAGAAAAAAAAATAGTGTAGGTGATTTTGTAGAAAGGATAAAAGAAAAGTGGGAGTCACAAAGAAAATATATTTTCAGAAAAGAGAACTTTAAAAATAATGAATTAATACCAGAAAAATAATTTCACAACTTTATTTTCTTAAAACCAGAAAAACTTCATTCTGTCTTTTTCGTCTCTTCATATTTCTAATGATGATTTATCCATGAACAAGGAATATAAACATAAAACCACATTTTCCAAGAATCAAAGAAAATCTGATTGTTTTCAAATTTCTATGATGATTACAGCATGAAATTATTAACAAAATTAAAAAGATTTTTGATTTGTTAATCAAATAATAATTACCAAAGTAGTCTGTTGCTTTTCCTTAATTTTACATTTAATTTCATTATTTCTGTTTGAACACTGTCTGGTGAGCAACATTATTGATTGAGATATCTCTCTGCAGAAATCATTGTGTTTCTTTGAAACTCTAAGTTGGCCATTTAAAGCAGAGTGAGTGCTGAAAATTTATCACACCCACTCCACACATAAACACTTCTCAAAAATTAACTGAATGATAGAATTTGTTTTGGAGTCACCTCTTGCCTAGGATAACTTTTCAACACACCTTGTGTGTGTATATATATATATATATATATATATATACACAAGTATCTAGTAGTTATGGATGGAATAAAATTCCATGTCTAAAAAACACTATTCTTAAAAAAGTAGTCAATACAAAGTAGAGTGAATAATATCACTACAAAAATAGCTATTTTGTTTCAACACTTCTTGTGTCTTATCAAGTGATTTTTTTTTTTAATCGTATCACCTCGTGCAAGGTGGTAATGCCACTGATGTGCAGGGGGCTACATAAGTATAAAAAGATTAATTAGAAGAGAGTGAAGAGGAAGACGAACCAGTTAGAAAGGAGAAATAGAAGGATGGGAATACAGGTGTGATGACAGTTTCAAAGGTGGAGAGAAAGTAAAGGATATACAGGGTGGGGAAAGAACTAGAGTCAAGTGGTTAATAGATGAGTATTGACATTGCATTTAAGTTCCTGGAGGTTGTAGCCATCAGGTAAGCAAGAATATGGGAGCGAGTTCCACAGGCGGGAAGTGCAAGAGAAGAAGCTGCAGGAGTAGAATTGTCGTCTGCATTTGGTTAATCTAACTGTGAATGGGTGGGACCCAGATGCCAATCTGGTTGCACGAGTAAACACCTGTTGAGGAGGCACCAGTGACTTAAGTTCGTTGAAGCAGAAGCCATGAAAGTATTTATAGAACAGACAAAGGGAGGCCACATTTCGTCAGTGGGGAAGTGGCTGTAGTCGAGCCTATCACATTACTGATTCTCCTTTGGAGCCTGTCGAGAACACTGAGATGAACGGCAGGGGCGCCTGACCATATATGGCAGCAGTATTCCATGCATGAACAAATGGTTGATTTGTATATATGCAGGATGGATTCAGGTGGGAAAAACATCCTGGCCTGACACAGTGACCCAAACTTCTTAGCAGTGGATTTAGCTATGGACTCGATGTAGTGGTTCCATTTGAGATCAGAAGAGAGGGTAAGGCCGAGGAGGCGCAGTGTATTGCTCTTAGGGAGACTCACTTGGTCCATGCTTATGGGAGGCAGGAAAGGTTGCCTGTGATGATTGACAGACAACAGCTTGGTCTTAGATGCATTGAAATTGACAAGCCACTTCTTGCCCCAGTTCACCACAGAGTGTAGATCCCGTTCAAGGTCAGCAGCGAGATTATGTTTGTCTGCCACGACGGGTTTCTTACTGATGCGGGAGTAAATTGTGGTGTCATCTGCGTAGATGCCTACTTGGCACTTGATCTCATCTGGGAGGTCATTGATGAAAATAAGGGAGAGCATCAGGCCCAGGATAGAGCACTGAGGGACACCAGCATTTGTGATGTAGGATGAAGAGGCATGCCAATTCAAAACGACCTTCATTTTGCGGTTATTTAAAAAAGATTGGATTAGCTCAAGCAAGCGTCCGGTAATACCATAACCCCGTAGCTTGCATTGAAGACCAGAGTGCCAAACCCTGTCAAAAGCCTTGGAGATGTCCAAAGCAACAACACGAGCCTCGCCTGACTCATCAAGGGCCTGGAGCATCTACTCTGTAGCAGTTGTTAGCATATCGGCCGTGGACCTGGTAAAGCGGAAGCCATGCTGCCTGTCAGAGTAGAGTTTGTGGGCAGTAAGATGTTGAACTATTTCAGTATTAATTATGGCCTCGAACACTTTCCCGAAAATTAGTAGAAGAATGATAGGACAATAGTTGGATGGGTCCGAGGGCTCACCACAGTTCTTAAATACAGGAACGACTGAAGAGAACTTCCAGCATGCAGGAAAACAGGAAGCAGAAAGGCAGTAGTTATACAGTTTAGAGAGGACAGGGGAGAGTCTGGAATAGTTGGCAGTAATGGTTCCTGTGGGCAATGGCGGCCAAACAGGCAGGAGAGAACCAAGGAGAGGAATGAGGTTTTAGACAGTACTTCCTGGTAGGTATGAAGGCATCAATGCCAGCTTTCACCCAGGATGAAACCTCAGAGGCACAGTCATCAACTGGGAGATCAAACACTTTTCCCCAAGGGATGTCGCATAGGAAATTGCGAAAGGTGTCCCAGTCAGTTTTTTGGTAGCAATAGGAGGTCCTATAGGTAGGAGGCTCCTGTGGGGAGTGGGAGTGGAAGGAAATATTGAAAGAGACAACAACATGGTCGGAGTTGCCGAGAGGGCAAAGCTGCGAGACTTGACAGGAGTCAGGTGCAGAGGTAAAGCATATATCTTTTAGAGTAGAGTATCCAGAGGGAGTGTTTGGTAAGCATGTAGGGAAGTCCACCACTTGTGTAAGGGATTGGGAAATAGCAAAGTTCATGGCGTGGATGCCTGCTGAATCAGTACCAGAGTCTTTAAGCCACTCAGAGTGATGGGCGATGATGCTGGTTTTGAGTTTAAGGGTTTTAAAAGATTCACAACTAGCCCAACTCCCTTAATCAGGGAGACATTGTTTCATAGTCTGTGGCGACCAATCAAAATACAAATAATTTCTAATTTGAAGAACATTAGAAAAGACTCTAAAAACAATTTATTGGGGCATTAATGTTAATGTTTGATTAAAATAACACATCACTCAAAAAATCCCTGGCCTAACTCATAAAACATCAATCTTTAGGCAAAATCTGGCTTTATTTATCAATATAGTCTACTTCTAGGGTGATACACTGATTTCAAATGCTTCTCTTACAATGTGATGGCTTTTTTTGTAGAACAATTTGTCCTTGGCCTCAAAATACGCCTCAGTTTTCAATATCACTTCTTCATTGGAGCCAAATCTCTCTCCATTGGGCATTCTTTTAAGGTCTGCAAACAGCCAGTAGTTGCTGGGAACCAGATCTGGAGAATAGGGGGATGCGAAGTAATTCAAAATACAATTCATGTAGTTTTGCCATCATTGCAATTGACTTGTGACACGTTATGTTACCTTAGTGAAAGATCACTTTTTTCTTCTTTTGTGGCCATTCTTTTTGACAATTTCTTTCTTCAAACACACCAATAATACTATGCAATATTTGTTATTGATGGTTCTTCCTTTCTCAAGGTAATCGATATACAAAATACCTTGCGCATTCCAAAATATGGAGGCCAAAACCTTGCCTGCTAATGTTTATATCTTTGGTCGCTTTGGACGGCTTTCACCTGCTGCTCTCCCTTCAGTTGACTGTCAATTTGACTCTGGAGTGAGGTAGTGGATCCATATTTCATCTGTTGTTACATATTATGCAAAAACTTTTTTTTGTGCTGAAAACCATTGAAAACAACGTTCTGAATCGTCGATGCATTGTTGTTTGTGATCGACTGTAAGCAAACTCAGCACTCACTTTGAACACAGCTTTCTCATTGAAAAATGTTTATGCAAATAATATGTTCAAAATAAAATGTTTATGCTTCTAATATTGTTATATAGCAATATAACAAACACGCATATATATAAAAATATATTATATTTTTATTAAAGACGATGAACCGTGTAGCCTAGGGAACAGAGAGTGAGAGAGCGCGCTTCTACTGGGTTGACGGGAGTGTCTCTCTTCACCGGCCGATCTCTGTCTACTGTCTGGCTCTCTGTCTTGTGAAATCCGTGCGCCAAGGTCTTTTTATAATCTCCAAACCGGGACTTCCGGATTTTGCCTCACCCACGCACGCCCACGTAATTCTCAGAGACACCTGTTCTGTTTGCCTCTTGTAGCCATTTCCGCTACTGCCGGAAATAAGGTCAAACAAACATCCGTTCCTTTCAACGACCGGAAATGCCCCCGCTTGCATCAGCTTCCTCGGGTGGGCCCAGATTGTTATATTACATTCCTCGCCCACCCATTTTCCAAAATGTTCACCTAAGAACATTTTAAGCGCAACACCCTCTCTCTCCTCCCCACGCCACACAAGCCCGACAATTGTATAAAACATGTGCATGCCAAAACAACAAAAACATGTGCATGCCGAAACAAAAAACAACAAAAAAAAATATATAGGGGAGCCTACATCGGCAACCCAACAATGTTCGTGTCCATCGTGAAAATTGTTCTACCAGCTCGATGTTTCATTGTTCTTTTTTTTCTTTTTTTTTTTTTTTAATATCCATTTTCACAGAATTGGGCAAAGTTCTTAAAAATGTTCATTTTCTTTCTCGACTCTGTCCATAAGCGTAGACTCCTCGATGCATAACCACATGATTATAGGCGGTAACCGCGCCCCAGTTTCCAAACTAACATCGAGTAAATGACCTTTGACCAACACTATGCGTGCTTCTGCTCGAGTTTATTGTTACACATGTAACCTCATTTAATTTAATTTAATTTAATTTCAAACATACTATGTTTGAACATAGAAAAAAATGGCCATTATCTGCCGTACATATCATTCATAGTCTGACCGAGAAATGTTCAATAGAAAATGAAGAAAATTACCCTGATTCCAACGTTAATCCGCATGCAATTTACTTGTGGAGGATTAGAGGTTTCATCTATATTAATTTAGTTTAAAAAAATGGACCCGTGACTCGTAGTTCCTTAGTTTCTACAATGTTTTCTATTCCTTGAACTACTTCCTCTGGATTCGAATCCAAGCATATCTGATTTGTTGACATCTCTCTGTTTAACGCAGAGACATTTGAGTGTTGAACACCCGTTGACCCCGGAGTACTATTCACAACGGATAACTCAATTTCCTTTCCTGAAGCACTGTTGCTTCTTTCACACTTAAAAATCTGCTTCCTAGCTATTATTCCAAGGATTATCATAACACCGACCACACCAGCAATGACTCCTATCGTCAACTTCTTCGGGAGTTGTTCATATCCTTCATTAAATCTTTCCATATCTATCTGTTCTAAGGTATTTACTCGTTTGCGGATAGGAATCTCCTCCATATCGCGCAATTCTACCGGCATGGTGTCCACTGAAAATTGGGAAATTACTGCGTAATTGGGGACCAAACCACTGAACCAGAGACGTTTAATTTACTTTATGCTTTAGATACCATTAATAATTTTCCATTATCTGTGAGAATGGCCCCGTCCCTATTCCTCTTTTTGGCAGCCCAATAAAATAGTCATGAAAGTAACAATTACAGTGAAAACTCCAATCATCATAATTCAACTTTGCCAAGAATCTGCATTTTTGAGGATTTAAGTATTCAATTAACTTGCCTTCCTTGTAGACATGGTAAATGTATCTTGGTTCCTGAATCTTTCTTACTTTTTTTTTCAATTATTTTTATAACCTTTTGAATGTAAGACCAGTCTTCATTTACTTGATTAAAAGACAGATATAGCAATATTTAAGAACAAATTCTTATTTTTATTTTTTAAAAAGAATAACACAAGAGCAAAAGAAAATAGCTTCAATATTTTAACAATCTCCAAACAAACTTACTTAAAGACATTCATATGAATGAAGTAAAAGATTAATCGCATTCTTTTACTGGTTACAATCTTTTCATGGGCTTATTTTGGCACAGTTGTAAGTTTGAGATTTTTTTTTGGAGATCTAGTTTCTTTTTATATGGGATGGAGAGTATAGAAAAGAACAAAAAAAAACAAGTCAATCCAATTATCCACTTTAACGAGTAGAAGAAACTTCCTTTACATGATTTTACATTTCACTTACTCAATAAAAGTAAGATTAATTAAGCAACATATCAGTAAACTCACTTCACATATATGGTAAAATATTAACAACAAAAATAAATCATTAACTCAGATGTTTTATACTTACAGATAGGTAAATATCTCAACTTCTTCCTCCCGTCAACCCCAAACCTATGCGCTCTCCGCTACTGCTACTGTCTACATGTAGTCTTACACCCCCTCCGTTCTACCTTTAATGTGTTCGACACATTTCTCAATTCTCGGGTCAGATCGGCAAAAGTATGCATTTTTTTTTTCTACTAGACTTATAAACACGAGCAGAAAACACACACACTATCAAATCAAAGAGTCACCTACCTTGGCTGACTGTCTATAGTCACGTGGCTGCTATATATTTTCGTCTTCTTTTTTTCTTTCTATCTGGTAGTTTTAAGTCCGTTGAATTTTCAATCGTCGCCGTGGTAACCAGCTCGTATCAATCTGTTTTGCTGTCCCAAAACAGCAAGTCACTTAGGCACCAAAAAGAAACGTCTGTTATGCCTAGAAATGCTGGTTCCAGTTATATCGACGAACAACCGTGTATATATAAAAAATATGAAGTGATATTTTTATTAATGTCGACAATTAACCGTGTAGAATAGTGAACAGAGAACGGGAGGGTGAGCGAGCGCGCTTCTAAGGGTTGACGGGAGTGTTGTTGGATCTGTTGTGTCTCTCTCTCTCTACTCTGGTCTGGTCTGTCTGGACTGTCTGTCCTCGTCTCGTGAATTCGTGCGCCGAGGTCTTTTTATAATCTCCAAACCGGGACTTCCGGATTTTGCCTCGCCCACGCACGCCCACGTAATTCTCAGAGACACCTGTTCTGTTTGCCTCTTGTAGCCATTTCCGCTACTGCCGGAAATAAGGTCAAACAAACATCCGTTCCTTTCAACGACCGGAAACGCCCCCGCTTGCATCAGCTTCCTCGGGTGGACCCAGATTGTTATATTACAATATGTTCAACTCCTCTGCTATCTCATACAATTTCAATTATTTAGCGTTTTTTGAGACAACTGCCAATTTTGGGTGACCTGAGTATTCAGCATTTGTCTTTATGACCACATTTAAAGTCAGCATACCACCTCTTAACCATTGTTTCTGACAGAGCAGAGTCTGAATAACACTTATCAAGCCATAGCTTTGCTTGAACAGTACTTTTCTCATCAGAAAGCAATGCTTTATCAACACATGAAATTCAGATTTTTCCATTGTTTTGCAAAGTTGCAACAGTAGCTTTACTTAAATAACTGTAATTTGGAAACTAATAATCTGATTGGGTGTAAATATTGTCATGTGCCATTTGAAGATTAGTACTTCATAAAAATCATATGGATTTTTTTATTAGAGGTGCCATTTATATATCAGGCTCAGAACTTATTGAGTGATGTATTAGAGATCAGTATTACTAATTGACTATTAGTTTCACTTTACAATAAAAATTAAAATTTATTTTCAAAAAAATTTTTGCATATTAATGTTATAGACTATGAATTTTAAATTCTAAGTTTAACTAAGCATTAAGTTTCGATTATTATAAAGTTATTCAAATATGAAACAGGGAAGAGAGATCAACACATATAAACAAATATATAGATACTCACATATGGACAGACAGACAAATATATACATGCATGCATACATATGCTCATACATATACATTTATACACATATATATACATACACAAATTTTCTAACTCTTGTTTTTAGTGACGTGTCAATTTATCCGTTAAATTTAAAGCCAGGTTAAGAAACATCTATGAACACGACATATACTGGATACATGTAAGACTGAATTCAGAAGATGAAGTGGGCAAGAGAAGTTTTAAATACGGTCAAGACAAACACAGTCATATTCCAGTACATAAACAGATAAATAAATACAAATAAATATATAAACAAATTCAGAGACCATGTAAAACCGATGCCTAAATTGATGACTGTCAAATTAATATTTAATAATTATGATTCTTTAGGCATCAATTTCACATGGTCTTTGAATATATTATTAGTACCTAGGGTAAATTGTATGTATATATGTATTTTTTCTGTTTGTTTTTACTTGTGTTTATGTATGAATATATATACTTGGGTGCATGGGTTTGTCTATATATAAATGCATGTATGTAGGTGTGCATGTGGGTTTTTATTCTAGTAGGCATATTTATTTATTGGTTTACATGCATATGCAAGTGTGTGCTTATATATATATATATATATATATATATATATATTAATAAATGTATGGTAAATTTTTGATTTATTCCCCGAAAGCCTTTATCCCTTCAAATTTTTCCAAAACATCCTTATTTCCATGCAAATGTACATGCTGAACTCAAATCGATAATTATTTATTGAAGAAACTTACCTTTATTAATGTTAACGACCAGAAAAAAAAAATCGAAGTTCTTCTCGCTTTTTATCTCACCCCTCAACCACCTTTGAAATATGTCATTAAGTGCTGAATGACTTTAGGCATAGTAAGCTAATTTTCGGTCTATTTACTTCTTTTGTGCAATTACTATGCAATTTGTTTTGTTTCAGGACTCAATTTCCGCTGAAAGTTGCGTGTATTTACAGGTTTTGTTTGTTTTTTTCCTTTTTTTGGGGTACAGAATTTTTTTTAAGAAAGTTAACTTTCAAATACAAATGTTTTTAAGAAAGTTAACTTTCAAATGTATCAAAATAAGTGTAGTTTAATTAACCTTCAAATACATTGTGTGTATTTGCGTGTTTTTTCCTTTTCTTTTTTAATTTCAGAAGAAAGTTAACTTTCAAATATATGAAAATAAGTGATAACTGTAGTTTTACTTAACCTTCAAATATATGAAAATATATTTGCGTGTTTTTTTCCTTTTTTTTATGAAAATAAGTGATAATTGTAGTTTTACTTAATTTTTTTTGACGAAAGTTAACTTTCAAATATATGAAAATATAGAATTTTTTTAAGGAAGTAAACTTTCAAATATATGAAAATAAGTGACGAGTGTAGTTTAATTAACCTTCAAATATATAAGTAACACAAAAAGAAGGGAAAAAATACGCGCAGTAACCCTAACCCTAACCCAATTATCACTTATTTTCATATATTTAAAAAGTTAACTTTCTTCTCAAATTAAGTACATGCAACTTTCTTAAATTCATTCAGTCAGTTAAGTGCCATACGTGATACACGCTTGGGTGATCATGTCTCGGAAGAGACCTGACTGACTGGGCAGAAGATTATCCCGCAGTAGATTGCCATTGCTTTCTGCTGTAGACTGGTTGCCGACCAAGGCTATAGAACCCAATCTGTCCTGCTATTTAACCCATAACTGGAAGGAATAGACAGATTAATACCTTTCACAAGGGTATTTGTGCATAAGTGAATGCAATGAATTCAGCTGGAATTCAAACTCAGCTCCCCGATTTCTCATTCCGAGCTGATATCCAATGCACCACAATGCACATCCACTGACTGTTAGATTCATTACCAAGAAAAAAACAAGGAAAAAAAAAACACATAATGACCCTAACCCTAACCCTAAATTTCTATTTGAAAGTTAACTATCTTAAAAAAATATTCTACAGCCCAAAATAATAGGAGAAAAAAAAGCAAATACATGTAACTTTCAGTGAAAATTGAGTTCCGAAACAAAACAAATTGCGTAGTAATTGCACAAAGGAAGTAAATAAGCATCCTACACCTCAAGTCATTCTGCACTAAATCAGTTATGAGAATGGTGGTAAGGGATGAGATAAAGTTCAATTTTTTTCTGGTCATTAACATCAATAAAGGTAGGTTTCTTCAATAAACAATTATTGATTTGAGTTCAGCATATACATTTGCACAGAAACAAGGATTTTTGGAAAAATTTGAAGGGGTAAAGGCCTTCAGGGAATAAATAAATTTACCAAATGTACATATTATCCTGTGTATATAGCATGACCTGGAGTTTCATGCACTATGCAATCATCAGGTGTATATTTCAAACTGATAGTTTATTAGATTTGAATTTAAATTCACTTGTTGTTTATGTGGGCCAAATAGTTATTTGATATCATAGTATTATGTTGTGAAATAACAAAATTATAACTGAATTTACCATTGTTTTTGTTGAAGATTTTTGTGGGTGAATGGTAGAAATGTTTATGAATCAAGTTAAGGAATAGTTTACCAATGTTAGTTTGGACATTATGATTGAAGAGTGGGTTAAGCCAAATAATGTTACGTTTATATGATTTCTGTTTATTTCTGCCTACCTTGTTTTTAACAGAGTATTCTAACCTAGTGTTGAATTTACTTTTTTTCTAAAGAATTTATGTATTTAATTTTAGAATTGCCAAAAACTTTCCTTATTGCTAAAGTTGGTAGTTAAATGAAATTGGATAGATTTCTGTAGCTTGTTAGTCATTCTCTGGGGGTGATTTGATTCTCTGTTGATGTATATATGGTTATTTGCATCTTTAGTATATACATATGTACACTATCATATGTATATTTATTAATTTACATCACTTTATATATATATATATATATATATATATATATATATCGAATAAAGGAATAGGGTTGTTCCAATGAGAGTAATTAGTCTAAAATAAAAAGTGTGAGAAGCTGTGAACATTTTCTTTAAAATGTATGTTTATTGTTTTGGTATATATACAAGTTATGAAGTATTAATTGTTCATGATGTGCACTACACGTGTTTCGAGCCTAAAATTGACTCTCTTCAGGTGAACAAATTCGTGGTTTTATGTTTGGGTTTCTTCGAGAATTTGTTTGCCTGAAGAGAGTCAATTTTAGGGTCGAAACACATGTAGTGCACATCATGAACAATTAATACTTCATAACTTGTATAAATACCAAAACAATAAACATACATTTTAAAGAAAACGTTCATGGCTTCTCACACTTTTTATTTTATATATATATATATATATATATATATATATATATATATATAATTTTTTGTTTGTGCATGTACATATATATATGTGTGTGTGTATGTTTCAGTGTGAGTGTTCTTGTGTCTATTTGTGTGTACTTATGCCTGTAGTTGTTTATAAGTAGATCCTTGTATGTGGTTTTAATCTGCATGTGATGCTTTGTGGTTTTCTTTATTTCCCATATGTATTTTGTTTTTGCATCTAAATTTACATGCATATATATTTAATTATCTTCATTTTATTTATTATTTATTAAACTTTTGAAAATAAATTTTAATTTTTATTGTAAAGTGAAACTAATAGTCACTTACTAATACTGATCTCTATTTTAATCAAATATTAACATATAATCATATTTCCAGATGGCTAGTAATAATTTGTTATCAATTTTAAAGATATGAGATTTCTCTAAAATAGAAAAATACTATTACTTTGTTGGAAAAAATAAACAAATTGATTGATTCTGTGTAAAAGAATCATAGACATAACATACCGTCCTGTTTTGATGATTGCGTGACCCCAGGTCAAATTGAACTCTGAGAATTTCCTGTCTTGGGCTACCTGAGGATTTAACATGGACAGGCAAGCCATAAATAGATAACTGATATTATTTTCATTTCGAGCTGGTAAGAATTATACAGAGAGGGAAAACTGAATTCTTGTAGCTATCTTTACCACCCCTGTTTTATGCCTTTTCAAGAAAACCAAGGTAGAAAATGAAATTAACAGAATGATTTGAAGAAGACAGTTAATCTGAAATCAGTGTGCCACCACCCCAAGAACATTGCTACTGTAATGGGTTAGTAAAATACCAGCCAATTGATCTTGCTTATCCAGCTTTGACTTGCTTATAATTGTATATATAATCAATATATAAATATATATAAGTCTACACTCATAGTGTTGCTGTGTAGTACTGTTTATATTCCATTTGCCAGCTACCAGGGACTGTGGATCACATTATATCTGGTTTTAACTATATACCGAACTCTCATATGTCTGAACTAACCTAGCCAGGTGATAACAGACAATCCTACTTTGGCCAATCCCTGATTAAACAAACATAATGTGGGTAGATTGATCAAGGTACATCTGGGGATCATGTTATAAACATTAATGCCCCAATAAATTGTTTTTAGAGTCTGTTCTTATGTTCTTCAGATTAGAAATTACTTGTATTTTGTTTGGTCACCACAGACTGTTTAACAATGTCTCTCTAATTGAGAATGCTTTGCTTGTTTTTAATCTTTTAAAACTCTTCAACTCAAAATCAGCACTATTACTTGATAAAACATAAGTGTTGAAACAAAATAGCTACTTTTGTAGTGATATAACATATTTATGTTATAAATTTTAAATAAATATATATATAGAATAAATAAAGAAAAGGGAAGAAAATATCTTTAATCTAACATGTTTCACTAAGCTTCTTCAGAGATTTTTTAAAATCTCTAAAGAAGCTTGTTAAAGTAAAACATGTTAGATTAAAGACACTTTTTTCTTACCTATCAGATTTCAATCCATATATTCACCTCTTTCTCTCTCTCTCTCTCTCTCTATATATATATATATATATATATATATAAGAATAATTTTATGAAAATTACAAAGTGGAAAAAAATTTCCATGTGATCTAATTACATTAATGTAACTACATGTGCACAAAGGACAGGAGACACTGAAATTTTAAACCTTCAAATTTTAATTATATATATATATATATGTGTGTGTGTTATTTTTTTTAGTGAGAGAACATGTTTGAATTACTAGCCATGTGATTCATTTTCTTAAATTATATAAAAATTTACAATTGGCTTAGATTAAGAAAAAATAGAACCTGCATCCCTTCATTTAAAATTTGACTAAAAGTAACATTTATAGTAATAAGAGATAATCCTGGATTAGAAAATTGGTTCATATGACATTTCAGTTTGTTTTTGCATTTCTCAAAAGCATTGCTTCATGATTTAATCCCTTCATTGCAATCAAAATTACGATAAAGAGATGAGACCTCCAAGGTGATGAAAAGCAATTCTGAAAATAACTTTTTTGAATTCTGAGAATTTATTGATTTCAGAAGTAAAGTTAAATGACAATCGTCTTATGTCCAAGACACATTTGTTTTTATTTCTAAAATCAATAAATTCTCAGAATGAAAAACAATCTTCTTTAAGTGTTGAAAAATATTGGACTTACATCAATCATTTAGTTTATTGCTGCTACTTTTATTATTAATATTATTGTGAATATGATACCTTAGAGATGAGTGGGATTTAAGAGAAGACGCTATTTAACATTATTCAACTATATCTCAACAATATATATGTCATATTCAAGTTAGGTTTAAAAATTCCAAATTAAATAGACAAAAAATAACAACTGCATTACCATATTCACAATGTTTCAGTTGTATGCTCCAATCTTCTTAAGGCGAATGGAATTTTGAATTGAGCACATGAATAAAAGTGTTGGATAGTTATAGAGACTTGACCCAAAGAGTTGAGAGTTCAATACTTTGCTATTGGATAGGTAAATAAACACAGCCAGGAATTCAACTGAAATGTAAGTAATATGATGGGAATTATGCTTATTCTTAAATTTTTTGTTAGTTACTAAGAGGAATTAATTGAACAGTTTATTATAAATCCGATGAATCACTCCTATTATTTTGTTCCTTCCCCCTGAGTGGGGTATTCATAGTTTGCATATATAAATACCCTCATGCAATTTAAGGAACAAAGAGTCAGATGATTCTGCAAATTTTTAGCAAGGTGCACCTTAAGAAATTTGTTGAATTATTATGTACGCTGTGATGCACTGGATATTGGCTCAGAATGAGAAATCAGAGAGCCGAGTTCAAATCCCAGTCAAATTTGTTGTATTCACTTATCTGCAAATACCCTTGGGAAATGTATTAATCCATATCTTCCCTCTAATTATGGATCAAATAAAAGGACAATTTAGGCTCTATAGCCTTGATTGGCTACCAGTCTGCTGCAGAAAATAATGGCAACCTACTGTGGGAAAATCTTCTGCCCAGACAGTCATGTCTCATTTGAGACATGATCGCCTAAGCATGTATCACGTATAGCACTTGACTGACTGACTGATTATTATATATCAAAAGTGTTTTCATTTTTTTTCAGTCCTTTACTACCTAGATGCAACCGTATATTCTTTTCTAATAGTTTCTTTTTTAACCTTCTGATATCTTCCTTTCTTGTTACTTACAATTTTCCAAATACCTTTCCAATGCCTTTTTTTGTATTCCTGATTCTTGTTCTTTTATTATCTTTTCTCACATAAAGTCTTCTCATTCTTTTTCACTCCTAATACTTTCTTGTGCTATAGTGACATAATCATTTTGCTTGGAGTAAAATAATTTTTAAAAAAGTTAAGATCAATTATCTAACAAGGCAATACAGGAATTTCTGCGGTTATTTTATAATTGCAGAATGCATAAAGAACTTATTTGATCTTTAAGGAAAAGTTTAAGCAAAAAGGTGAACATGCCTACTTATTATTCTTTCTGTTCTTTTTCTAATCATTTAACCCAAAACAAGGCTACAATGTCACTAAGATTCAAGTGCTTATTGGGAGTGGAAAGGAATGAGAAGTTTTTAGTGAGGAGAAAAGATAACAGAAGAACAAGTTTCATGAAGATAGAAGATGGCTATTGACATTGCATTTAAACAGATTGGTATCTTCTTTTTTCTATTTTAATTATTTAACCCCAAGCAAGAAGGCAGGGGGTTAGAGGAAATGGAACCAAAAAATAAGACTTTAGTGGAGAGGATTGAGGAAAATATAAAAAATGAAACATGGTTCAAGAAAATAGAAGATGGCAAGTAATGTTGCATTTAAATTTTTGAAGATTGTAGTTGGCAGGGAAGCAAGAAATCAGAAGGGAGTTCCACGGGTGGGAAGAGTGATGCAGAAAACTCTTAGTGTAGAAAAATGGCAGTTACATCTAGCTAGTTTAACAGTAAAATACTGAGATCTAGTTGCCAATCTAGTAGTAGGCTTAAATTTTTAATTTTTGAAGATTGTAGTTGACAGGGAAGCAAGAAATCGAAATGGAGTTCCATAAGTGAGAAAAGAAACTATCAGAATAGAACTTAAGGTTACATCTTGCTATTTCAAGAGTAAAATGATGAGACCAAGTTGCCAATCTAATTTATTATTTATTTATTCAAGCTAGCTCAGATATTCATGACTCTGTCATAGCAATCATCATGGTCCTTCATCAAGGTCATTAGGGTAACATACTGTGGACATACTGTGTCTTAACATAGCTGTTTAATGTAGTTAGATGCTTGGGCTAGGTGTCCAGAGCAGTAATTCACTCTTGAGTTCTTGTTTTGTTTGCCAGCAGTATCCTGCAAAACATATTCTGTGTTTGTGTAATTGTAGAAATATCCGTGATGGGTTCACAGAACTGTAATTTAGTTGGATATTGAGATGTTAAGTATAACTCTCAGCATCTATGTGTTGGTTCCATCAAGCTTACATTGAGTGATTTATTTGTTTAACAGCATATCAATTCCTTATGGGTTATTTTAATGCTAAAATTTAATTTTCTTGCATGGAATTAATGAACATATAAGATGTTATTCTGCTTCCACAATTGAATAGATGGTAGATGAAGCTCATCTTTCCTCCATAGACATATTTGTGGGGATATAATTATGAGAAGTGGTGATATGTGTTTTATGCAGTAGTTATATTTTGGAATACAGTTTGATTTCTTTAAGAAATTGTAAGATATTGTATGGATGCCATGTCAGGACCAATAACATTGCTGATTCATCTTTTGATTTTATCAAGAATCTTTAGATATATCATAGAAGCTCCAGAGCAGATGTGACAACAATATTCATGAGTAAATGTTTATGGCTATTATTCCATAAAAAAATCCATTCTCAGAAGAAATTAATTTTCTTTTGTGGGTTTAACTGCCTGTAGTAAATGTTGAGATATAAAATGACAGTAATAAATAGTTTGCTGGCCATATAATTCTTTAGAGTTGACTGTGGTCATGGTAATTTCTCTATTGTTTTGATTTTAGAAGGGAGTGCTGTAATTCCATCTTGAACATGTCCTAAGAATTACAATATTAAACAGGCCAAATGTGTGTTTATCTGCATGAATGTTTATACATAAGTGTTAGTCAATTCAAAACTTGCTGCAAATCATATCAGCGTTCTGTGTTTATTTTAGCCAGCAGAACAACATCAGGCATATATCCATGTCGCGGTGAAAGACTGGTTTTCATACAATCACCAAAGTTAAGCAACGTCAAATCTGTTCAGTACATAGATGGGTGAATGCTTAGGAATACCAGATGCTGTAAGTTTGAATGTGCAGGTTGTGAAATGGATAATGTCTAAAAATTGTTAACCAGAGAGCTAAGTTCCAATTGGGATCATTATATACACTTGTGTGTAGATGCCCTTGGGAAAAGTATTAATTCCCCACTATTTCCCACCACAGCTATGGATTAATTAGTAAAATCAATATCACTAAACTATTGTTGTTTTCCCTCCCTGCAAAAAATAAAACTCCATAAAATCTAAAAATATTTTCTAGTTTTAAATAACCTGCAAAATGTTTATAATCAATCAATCAATCAATCAATCAAATACTGATTAGCTACACAAGCATGTCTTTTGGATTACATTCTCAGGAATATAAAATGCATAGAAAATAACATGATCACAAAGTGAGGGATCAGTTTATATATTGATTGTAATATAGAATTCATCCCCAACTTCATGTACACATAGTTTCTTGTCAGTTGATAAACCATAGAAAGTTAATGAACCAATCAATGAATTACAATTAGCTACATAGGCATGTCTTTTAGATTCATTTACATTCTCTGGAATATAAATATAGAGATAATACTGTAACCACAAAGTGAGGGATCAGTTTATATTTTGATTGCAATATAGAATTGATCCTCAACTTTATATCTTTATTACAATTTCTAGCGTAATTATCAGATTCTGGTCAAGCATGACTCTACGTCTTCTCCCCCAGCTATGGTTTAATTGGTAAAACTTGTATCTTTAAATCTCCAAAATCTTGTATGACTTTATCTCAAAAAATTATTACAATCTAATAATATTTTCTGGTTTTAAATAACCTACAAAGGGTTGATAAATCATAGAAAACAAATCAATCAATCGGAACATTATCAGAATTGGCCAAGATGAATTATAATCATTGGAACGTTTGTCAGATTTTGAATGGTTTGATTGGTGTTCTGAAACTAAATTTCTTTTTTTTATGTGCTGTGCCGCTTCAGGCTTTGGTGGTGGGGTCATGGCTTCCCACAACTTCTTATTCTTTGCTGCTCTAAGCTGTGTTTTTGCTCCTGTTAGGTAGGAAGAAAGTATCGATACTGATATGTGTGGTTGAACACATATCTCCAGGCAATAAATGTATCTGTTGAATGGATTGCGCTAATGGAATCACATGACCATAAATATTAATATATAAATATTAATATATAAATATTAATATATAAATCCCTCAGACAGAAGTTTGTGTTCCAGTATTTTGTGTATTCAGCGCATTCTGAGTATTCAGTATTCTGTGTGTTTCGGTATTTCTGATGTTCTACAGTATTATTTGAAGGATTTGAGAGTACATTGACTTTATGTGATGATACCAAAATATTATAACTTGCAAATAGCAAGTTACCAAAAGTTCCCTTTAGATTATCATTATAAAAATTGTTATAGAAGTAGCGACAATTTCCCTTCCCTGCAAATGTTATAAAAGTGGTGATGAAGATTCAGATTTATGTGACTTACAAAAGTAGCATTATAACATCTTCCTAATTATCCCTATCTGTTTCCCTCCATTTCCTTAGCCTTCAATGTCCCATTAGTGTCAAACTCTCCAGACCCTTTTTTTTATGTGTCCTAAATGACAGTGATATCATTTTTCTTAAAACTTCCTCATTTCTCTCATGTTCCTCCCATAGCATCAAAGGCTGAAAAATTATTCAAAGATAAGTTTTGATTTTTTTTTTTTTACCAAGCAGATGAGGTCATTTCATTAGTAATCCCCAAATTAACCAACATTACCTTTCTTATCGATTGTCTGCCATTTCTCAACACAAGTGGTGAAGGGGATGTTGATGAGCGCAATTTGGCTGAAAATTAGTGATTTGTAAATCTCTTCATATTCCTTGATCTAATTTCAGGTTTTGCTTTATAAGGATGGCATTTACTGTTCCAGACTCAGCCAAAAGTATTTTTAATTCCAAGATTGTATATAACTCTGGCTTTTGATCCTGAGATCTCAATCAACCTCCTCATGATTTCTAACTTATAGAAATGTCTCATTGACTTCTGGAGGTCAATATCGACCTCTTTGGGGTCTCTAACAAGAATAAAGTATTATTGGCATAATTTATATAATAAACCTCTAGCTCTCTCTTTTGTACCCTCACTTTCTCTCTCTCTCTCTTTCTCTTTCTCTCTCACTCTCATACATTTATGAATAAAATGTTTCAGACAGCTTTATGCTATTTTTATCATAAATCAAATTGGTTTAGCCAAATAAGAAAAAAGTAGTTCACACTTTTAGTAAGGCCAAGAATTCGTATACTTACATTTTTGTAATAAAAAAGATTATTTCTTACCAAACAGCAAAGGAAGAAAATGATCTCTCTCTGGGAGCCTAACAGTCCATTGACTTATCTTCAAATTTCTACCACATCTTCTGCAACATTTGTTGTGTCTTTAAGGTGAAATGATTTTTTCTTTTTCTGTTTTTAATCATTTCCCCCCCAGCAAAGTAATAAAGTCCCTATGATGCAAGGAAAAGAATGACAAAAAGATGTGAAAATAATAAAGAAACATGAATTAAGAAGACACAAGATGACAAGAGATATTGGATTTAGATTTTTAAAGATCAAAATTGACTGGGAAGCAAGATGTCAGGAGGAAGTTCCACAAGTAAGATGTGTAAGAGAAGAAACAGCATAAAACTTATGGTTATATCTATCCATCTCACTTGTAAAATGATGAGACCTTACCAAAAAAGCAAGAAACCAGAATAGAGATGCACTAGTGAGAAGTTTGAAAGAAGAAACTGTTAGCATAAAAAATGATGAGAACTTACTGCCAATCTTATACAACACTTAAATTCATAATGTCTAGGTGCCATAGATGAAAGTTCATCAAAACAATTACCATGACTGTAATTAATAGAAAATTCAGCAGGAAGCTACGCTATGATGGTAGAAAAATGACTGCAACTAAAATGTCAGGTTAGGACCAATAACATTGCAGATTATTTTTTATACTTTATCAGAGATCACTAAATGTATAGCAGGATCACCCAACCATATGTGGCAGCAATATTCAAAGCCTGGACAAATGGCAGAATTATGTATGATAGATTCAGGAGAGAAAAATTGTATCGCAAGATACAGTGAATCCACTTTCCTAACAATATACCTAGTAATGGATTCGATATAATCTTTCCACTTCAGTCATACATGGTATTCAAGTTCTTTTCCTATTTGACTGGGAAGCAAGATGCCAGGAAAGAGTCCCACAAGCAAGAAGAGCAAGAGAAGAAATTGTTAGCATAGAACTTATAGTTACATCTAACCATTTCAAGTGTAATTTGATCAGAGTTGCCAATCTAGTAATCCATAGTTAACCTGTCTCTTTAAATATCTTTGATTGCAAGAATGATGTTATAATGTGTATCTTGAAGTCTATAATAAACAAAATACATATTGTGTTCATAATGAGAAAAGAGGGCTTGGAAAATGTTATATGCACAACACAGATTGAAGGCAAGAAAGGAGAAACGCAATGCATAGACATACTTGGCATGCTTGAATTGATTGAAAGGTGGAAAATGATTTGGGAGTGATGGAAAAAAGACAAAAGTTATTAAAGGCTACACAGCTCAGGAAATTGTAGAGAGCCATGGTTACCAACTTCCTGAAGGAATGCAACACATAAAAGAAGAAGAAGAATGATCTTTTGCAAATTTTTGGTAGAACAATGATCAGGAGAGATGGCAACAAGACAAATATTACTAAGAACTATAAAGGACAAGAAATTCTGGAGACATTCTGAAGTGACACAAAACATAAGAAGAAGAATGAGCATGTGCAAATGTTTGGCAGAACAATAATTAAAATAGATGGCAAAAAGACAATCTATGTGCAGTCTTGACCATGGAATATCTGTCTTTGACCAAGGTTGTATTTTTGTGGTAGGTGATTTTGCTATCAGAGCACAACCTCTGCAGGCTTTTACTACTTTTTCAATGTCTTGATTCATTTTGGTTCAGCATACAGAGCTTACAAGAAATTTCATACTTGAAATTCCTAGATATCCACTATGAAATTCATTTAATATCCACTTTTGTAATATACTAGGTATTACTATTCTTTGTACAAACGTAAGTACTTCATCATATAGCGAGTAAGCATATTGTGTTCTATAAATTGTCTATTTTTCTTGCTTTATTTTACTCTAATTTATAACTTTCACAATAAATGTGTCTTGTTCTGCTTTTACTTTTAATTTTTCTATGGTAACTAGTAATTTATGTACTACATTGCATTATATATTTTTAATTTTTACTTCATTTTTTAATGCTGCAATAACAGTGTCCTCAAACAGTTCAGTATTTTTGGTATCAATCTTGATAAATCTACTGCATGCTTTATTTTTTTTTTTTTGGTGATTGATATTACATCCTAAATTTGTAATTCAAAAAGATGGTACCCCAATGTTGTAATCAAATGCTCTATGTATAAAAATTCATTTTTCAAACCATAAAGGAATAATAGAAGTCTGTGGTCTATCTGCAACTGCAAACTTCTTTGTATAAGTTTGTACATTTTTTAACAGCAACTATTATTGCTAACACTTCTTTTTCCATCTGGCTGTACATGTTACTGTCATCATATTTATATAGAATGATTGCTCTTATACCATAATCACTAGCATCTGAAGCCAATATGATTTCACTTTTGAATCGTAGTGCACTGGTGATAAGTCAGACATTAGTAATTTATTTCTTCAAACATCTTCTGACACTTAGCAGTCCACTTCCACTTTACCCTTTTTTCTAGCAAATTGTTCAGTGGAGCTCTCAAATTCTGCATATTAGGTATGTAGATTTCATAACAATTTGCTAGTTCTGGAAATACTTGTAAAGGAGTAACATTTGTTGGAGAAGGCTTATTCTTACTTGCATCTGCCCTTGACGGAGCTGGTTGATGACCATTTTTGTCAATGATTTGTCCTAGTTACTTGATTTTAGGAAAAACAATTTGCACTTTTTCTCACTGATTTTGAACCTATACTTACATATTTTTTCAAAAACTGTTTTCACATGCCCCAAATAATGTTGTTCCTTAGATAGACATTTAATTAATATATTATCCAAATAAGCAACTGCGAAATCAAAATCTGCAAGCATGGTATTCATAGCTTGTTGAAATATAGCTGGAGCCACTTTTATACCAAAAGGAAATCACCTGAATTTATACAATTCCTTGTGTGTATTTATAGTTGTTAACTCTGAACATTCTTTAACCTGTATTTGTAAATACATTTCAGAAAGATCCAGCTTGGAAAAAATTTTTCTACTATTTAATTTTTCACTCTGGTTTTTTAAACTGGTCACTTGTGGGCTTACATTTTTGCAATAAACATTTATAGGTAAATCCCACAGCTCAAATTTCATCCAATCAGTACCAAATAAGCTTATAATATTTTTGAATACATGAGCCTTAGTTTTTACACACTTTTTTATGGAATGAGACGTTACAAGTCACTTTGCCAATAAAATATAATTTCTTACCTGACAAGCTACTTGCCACATTCAAAGTCCTTTTCAAGTTAGGTATTTATTTAGTTTTCCATGTGACTTCATTAATTTTTATCCTATCACTAGCAGTGTCTAACTGCATTTTAAAATTCAGATTATTAATTTTCACTTATTATTAATGATCATTTTTTCATCACAACACTGTTTATGATATTTTTTTGAGAGAAGTTTTTCTTGCTTTAGTTTTACTGTGTAACTTTTATGTCCTACTTTTCCTCACTTGTAGCATTTTGAATTCTTAAAGAGGCAATCATCTCTGAGATGTAACCTTCCACAACTGGATTAATTTTACATTTTTCTGCACTTTTCTTTCACTTGTATGAATAAACATTCTTTTTCCGCAATTTCTTCAGCATTGTGTCCCAGATTTAGAATTCTCTGACATTCAGTGAATATTTTCTGTAGGGTAAACTTTTTATTTTGTTCATATTTATTTCAAACTCTGAGTTTCCAATCTCCTAAACTGATTGGTGTTAATAAGAGCATACAGCTGTGAAACTTGCTCCAATATTTCATGATGGTTGAATTACGAGCCATCAAGAAAACCCAGTCCAACCCATGCTAGCATGGAAACGGACATTAAACAGTGATAAAAAATTCCCAATAAAACTATGAATAGTCAAAAACTGCATTTAAACACACACACACACACACACACACACACACACACACACACACACACACACATACATACCTATATAATAATTATTATTGGTCAGAGTCAAATTAGATATATAAACAGTTGTATTAAAAAGTGCTCAATACATATTTAAAGAAAAAATAAAAATGAAGAGATTTTAAATATTCTAATTTGGAAGATACTTAGATTTTAACCTTTCAGTATCTTCAGGCATTATATATTAATTGATTATCCAATGCTTTTTAGAATGCATATGCACCAACAACACAAAGCACTGAGGAAGAAATAAAATCATTCTACTCCATACTGGACAATGCCAAGGCTCAATGCAAAAGCCAAGAAATTAAAATCATTATGGATGACTTAAATGCCAAGGTAGGTAAAGAGAAGGAAGGAGAGATGATTGGTAACTTTGGATTAGGAGTCCGCAATGAATGAGGAGAAAAATGGGTCCAATTGTGCACAGCAAATGACTAGATAATAACTAACACCTGGTTTCAAGAACACCCACGACGTCTATGGACATGGAGAGCCCAGGGGGTGACACAAAAAACCAAATAGACTACATAATTATAAACAGAAGATTCAGAAGCACAGTGGTTCAATGCAAAACCTATCCAGGTGCCAACTGTGGAAGCGGCCACATACCAGTCATCTGCAAACTAAAGATAAAACTCTAGATAAGGAAAAAGCCTAGCACAGCACCAAGTCTGAAATACAACATGCTCGTGAATGATCTCAGCTTGCAGAAAGAACACATTAACAGCATGAAAAACAAATATGAAGAACAAATTGGAAAAGGACATTCGAAATGGGATTCACTAAAGGAAGTGATAGTGACATCAGCAAACAATTTTGCCCTAAAACAAATCAGACCCAGAAGAAAAAATGAGTGGATGACTGAAGAGATTCTTGGCATGATGCAAAGGAGACAGAAAATTATGCCAAGACATGGAAGGGAATACAGGAAACTACACAAGGAAATAAGGAACAAATTCAAACAGACTAAAGAGGAATGGCTCAACAACAAATGCGCAGAGGTAGAGAGACTGAGCAGGACTAATAAATCAGACATGCATAAAGAGATAAGAGAACAGAAAGGACAAAAAACCTGCTTCTCAACAGGATGTATAAAATCCAAGGATGGAATGATAATATTGGAGAAAAAGGAAATAATCCAATGACAGGAAGAATATATAAAAAATCTTTTTCACAACAGGAGAGAGCAACCAATAGTACACAAAGATGAGGACGAACTGGAAATATTAAAGACCGAAGTGAAAGCTGCAATGACCAAACTGAACAGAAACAAAGCAGCTGTAATAGAGCTGCTGATAGCCCTGGAAGAATTTGATATAGAGAAAATTACAGAAATAATAAATTAAATTTATAATAGTGGTATAATACCAGACAACCTATGGAAGTCAATCTTCATAGCACTGCCTAAGAAGCCAGGTGCAAACAAGTGCAAACTACACTGAACTATCAGCTTAATGAGTCATATTACAAAACTGATTGTCCAAATACTGATGAATAGAGTGAGAAGCAGAATCAGGCCAGAGATAGGACAAGAACAGTGCAAGTTTATCCAAGACACTGGAACAAAGAATGCTATATTTATGATTAGGATGCTCTCTGAAAGGGTAATACAAATGAAGAAGGATGTGTACCTATGTTTTATCGATTATGACAAAATACACCACAAAGAATTGATGGAGATGCTCATCAGCAAAAAGAATAACGCAAAAAGCCAAATACAGGTGGGGGATACTAAAATCAAGCAGGTACATAAATTTAAATACCTGGGAAGTGTTCTAACAGAAGATGGAAAGTGCAACACAGAGATCCAAAGGCGAATTGGCATGGCAAAGGATGTGTTTCAGAAGCTGAGTAAAGTATTAAGAGACAGGAAACTCTTCTTAGAAACAAAGAAGAGAGTACTAGATTGCTATGTGATGTCAGTTCTTCAATATAGCAGTGAATTCTGAACAATATCATCATAGGTAAAGGAAAAACTTGAAGCAACTGAAATGTGATTCTTAGAAGGATGCTGTGGATATCATGGACTGAGCATGTGAGCAATGATGAGGTGTTGGAAAGAATGGAAATGAAAAGGAAATTAATATTGAGCATCAGGAAGAGAAAACTGAAGTTTCTGGGACATGCAATGAGGAAGGAGGGCTTGGAGAACCTGATACTAACAGGCCAGAGAAAAAGAGACAGAGGAAAGCAGCAGATAACATATTTGAAGGACCTGAGCAGGTGGATGAAAGAACGGAGGTTGCGAGATGTTACAGGAGAAAGCATGCTAAGAGTCATCAGGTATAGAGAGATGTGGAAGGCCATGGTTGACTACGTCCTGAAAGGTCAAGGCACAGAGAAGGAGAAGAATAATTTTATGCATTCAAAAAAGCATTGACTAATCAGTTAATACATAAGGCCTGAAGATACTGTAAGGTTGAAACCAAGGTAGTCTCATCAGCTGACCTTTCTGAGTTATAATAATATATATTTTTTTTTTTCATTTGGAAATGAGTTATTTCTGCAACCTATGTCTCAACCTTTTTGTATCTTCAGGTGATTTTCAATAACTGATTTTATCATTTTTCAAATGCTCAAGCATAGATTTTTATGAAAACAAAACTAGAATTTTCAAACAACCAAAATGTTTTCAAAATTAGCGAAGAGTTATTTCAAGATCTTAGAACACTTTCATCCATATTTGTATAATCCTAGTAAGTATTTATGGGTATGATTACATTTGGACATAATTTCTGATCTTTCATTCCATAATTTTTTTTTCTGGGAACAACATAATAACCAATTTATTCTTCTGGCACAATCTGCATACATTACCACCATTATATGGTTTGGCTATTTTCACTATGTTTCAAGTTATATCAGGGTCTTTTCCATATTTCACTTTTAATTTCCACACATGGCTAGCCAGTTTGGTACAATAGTCGATGATTTCTTGTTTAAATGTAGATTTATGATTATTCCATCTGATTTTAAAACTGCCATTGGTAGATCCCAAATATATTTTACTTTCACCATTTATATCATGTACCTCTGCTTTGTAAATAACCCCTTCGGTATTACAAATTCCATTAAGTGTGTATTTGTTTTTGTCCCTCAAATTACATTCCTTGTTAATGATGTTATTTTGTACGTTGTTATTTAGGTTTCTGGCCTATTTACCCTATTTTGCATTTTACTTCTAAACTAAACAGTGAACCAAATAATGTTTTGATTTCTATAATTGTTTTTCATTTGTTTGTTTAGCCGGGGTTTGTATTCTAAAATATTCTTATGGCCAGATTTTTTTAAGGCATCTTAATCTTTGTTTGACAAATGTTTTGATAGCCTGTGCTCTATTCCTTTATGAATGTGCTTGATTATGCTTGTGGGATGGTTAGATCTTGTGTTTACATACTTTAAAGTTGTGTTTGCTTTCATATACAATGACACACTGCCAGTTTCTAAATTAAATTTGTCTAAATATTGGACAAACTTCTTATTTATTTCAACTACTATTTCAAAATCTAGATCTTTAAAGAGTTTGTAATCATTTTTCTTATTCTCTCTCTTTTGTTGTCAGGTGATATCATTAATCCATCATTTCTGTATAATTTGTGGTTGTCTATGTGGATTATTTTATTAATTTTACTTAGAATGTGTATTCTCATCAATTCTAAAATTTTGGCTCTGTCAAACAAGCCTTGTGGTACATCAAATGCAACTTTTTATTATTTTTAATCCATGCTCCACCACTGTGGAATAGTATGAATTTTCAGCAATGTAGAACTATATTTATATGGTTGGATGGTATATTGATGTACTATTTAGTGAAATTTAACACTTTCATTAAACCTTTTTCAGACATTGATGAGTAAAAGGTTTTAATGTGATATTTTATGAAAGTATATTTGTTTTGGTTTTGAATTTTTTAAAACCAAGAAAGTGAAAAAATACAGGGGATTGTATTTCTTGGTTTCAAAAACTTCAAAACAAAAACAAATATACTTTCATAAAATATGACATGAAAAATGTTATTTAGGGGGCAGGTTTTAGAGTGTTGAATGCTAAAGGGGTAAAGGTAGTGGGGGATAATTTTTGCTTAACTGATAGGCATTTTCTCAGCTAAGTTTGGCACAATGATTGAGATTCCTTGGGAATTAACTTATTTCCTAACCATTACACAGAATGTAGAGTACCCTATAATGATCAACTTTCTATTGGGCCATACTATATATTACTTCTTTAAGCACTTTTTTATATGACTTCAAAATTGATTCTTATTATGCAATATGTAGAAAATGTAGAGCTATTTTTTTAGTCTTTTCATGAATTTAATGAAAAAAATGAATCCAGAAAATTGTGCTCAGGGATTATCTCATATCTCAACCATGATTCTTTAAATTTCCAATACAGTAAAACTAAAACAAAAATATTCTGATGTTCCATGCCTTCCAGTTCATAGCACTCATCTCTGTGACAAATTTGTTAGTTTCTTGACACATTTAGATTTAACAGTTCTTCAAAATAGAGACTGGAAAAAAAAATTTGAAGATTAAAAATCTTCAGAAATTTCTGATAATGATTTTCATAAATGGAATTTCACTAGAAGGAAACAATGAAAAGAATTATATATAATTACTGGATCTGTGGTAATTTTCAAAATTTAATAATTAAAATATTTTGTATCATACCACATTACTCTACAACCACTATTGGTACCATGTAACCCACCTACACCCGCTACATGGTTGGGTCATCAGAAAATATACTTTTTCTTCCACCAGGGTTTTGTAAAAATAAATAGCTAACACATTTTCATGGCAAAAATCCTTGGTCAATGCATTTTCATAATAAAAATAATTGACCAATGCATTTTCATCCTAAAAATTATTGGACAATGCATTTTTATAGAAAAAAAATCAATGGCCAATGCATTTTCCTAATAAAAATCATTGGCCAACGGATTTGTACAATAAAAATCATGGGCCAATGCATTTTCATAGTGAAAATCATTGGCCAATCGAATTTCATAATAAAGATCATTTTCCATTTTTTAATCATGTTATTTCCATCACAAGAATTATAAGTCAAACAAACTTTCAGGAAAAAATAATATAATTCAAGTTGCTAAAACTGTCTGTGAAGCAAATTTAAATAAACAAATGTAGTGTTCTGACTTCAAGAAGCTGAGTCCTGGACTATTTTATTGGCTATGAAAAAATCTCAGCATGCTTCTGCCGATATAAATAGAGGGGCAAGTGTTTTGCATTCATTCCCAGTAAAGATTTGAATCAACACTCATTTTGTGATGTTTTTTCTGTCAAACTAAATCAACTATTTTAAGTACTGACCCATGTTCCTTTCTGTAATTTTTTGTGGAAGCCTGTAGAGTGAGTGACCATGGTTAAATGTAAAATTAATAACAGAACTGTTTAACAAATAGAATTGACAAAGTTTACAATAAAAAGGAAAGAACAGGGCAAAAAATAATATAAATCAAGCAAACAATACATGCAAGGCAAATTAACAGTAATAAGGCAAAGCAACAGTAATATTGTAAAAGGCTCACAAACTAAGAATTGGCATTGACACACAAAAGCAAATTCATATTAGCCAACACAGCATTTTGAATTCAAAACAAGACTGACCAGGACTGAGTCATATGAAACCAAGAACTGGCCTGTTTTATTGGCTAGGAAAAAATCCCAGTATGGATTTTTGTGCTTCTGCCTATAAAATGGGGTGGGTTAAGTGTTTTGCAGCCATTCCAATTGGAACCAACATACTGTAAGTTCTTTGCATGAGCTTGAGTGTTACAGTTCATAACAATGGAGATTTTAACTTGAAGAGTTTATTCATAGAAGACTACGCTTCTTAACATTCAACAAAGTTGACTATTGCCCATCTTGCCTAAAAAGATTTTAAAGACATCAAAGTAATGAAATGGGCCTCCATCCCCTAATAAAAAACATTTGATCTAGCTGTAAAAATTGATGTACAGGGTGAGGCAAAATTTGCACACCAGGGAGTTAATTGATAGGTTGAAGAGATCCTGATCTTACACCCTTGGATTTTGTTCCTGTGGGGGTCATTTCAAATCAGTTGTTTATCAGATACACCCAAGACATATTGACAAACTTAAAGAAAGAATTAAATATAAATGCAGTAAAATGACAGCGAAAACATACCAATCTGTTAATGAATTGTGCAGTTATGGAATTGAAATGGATTTTCAAGAAGGAGGATGAGGACATTTTGAGCAGCTTCTATAACAATTAAATAACTAATAAATAGAATTTTCATGTTATTCTAATATATATATATATATATATATAATGTTTTTACCTCTCCACTGAGACCTTTGATAAAGATTGATTTCTAGATTAGGCACAATAAGAGATTAACAACAATAACCAATAAAACGGAACAATTCTAACAATATGTTCTATGACCGTCAGTAGATGCCTTAAACTGTGGATAGTACCAAACCCTATATATACCATGTTTTTCCCTATCCACTGAGACCCATGATAAAGTTGAATTTATAAATTAGGCACAATAAGAGATTAACAACAGTAACCAATAAAACGGAACAATTCTAACAATATGTTCTATGACCGTCAGCAGATGCCTTAAACTGTGGATAGTACCAAACCCTATATATACTATGTTTTTATCTATTCACTGAGACCTACGATAAAGTTTAATTTATAAATTAGGCACAATAAGAGATTAACAGCAATCATATAATTCTGCTTGTTCCTTTGTTTTTATTTTACGTCCTACCAATACCTCATAAACTATGGTCAATTCCATTTTGATCCCAATCAAAGAGAGTAAAGATGTCAGAGGTGCTGTTTGATTCTGATGAGAAAAGAAAGAAAGAAAGAAAGAAAGAAAAAAAGATGGGGGTAATAATGCTTTCATATATTTAATAGCCACGTCAGTGAAATTTTAAAATTTTCTTAATTTTTAATCTTTTTCTTTTACATTCTGATCTATAATACTTAAACTGTGGATAGTACCAAACTTTATATATACTGTTTTTCCTATGCCTAGATATATATTTTTAATTTATTTGTTAAAACATTATTTTTAATGGATACTCATATTTGAAGTGATACTGTTTTTTTTTTTTGTTTTGTAGTTTTCATAATTAAGCAGTATATTTATATATATATATATCTACTGGCTTGAATAATCAAGAATCTTGTTAGAAAAATATGCAGGCTTTGTCTAACTGTAAGTCCTTGTGTTCAAACAGTCTAAGACACGTCAGATGAGTTGACAGTTTCTCCTAGGAGACTTATGTTTGAATTCTGCAAGGGGGCACATATTTTTCTAACAACTTTTCTCAATTATTCAGGCCAGTAGATATATGTAAATATATTGTTTTATTATAAAAAAAACAAAAACGAGTATCTATTCAAGTATTAGTATCCATTAAAAATAATGTTCAAACAAATAAATTAAAAATATATCAGAGTTAATTAATTTTGCAAAAAAAACTATGTAAAAATAGATATATTACATTTTACATGATAAGCAGAAGATTTGCATTTGCTCATGGTTGATAGTTTTAATTATAATGCCAAGAACGAGTCATCTCATATCAATAACACGTCATTTATTTGGTGTGAAACACAATCTTAGAACTTCTGTTGAAACTATAAATCAACTCATAATTTTTTAATATTGTTTGAATTGGCTAAATTGGCATTTGAAAACAAATTTTTATAGTTGGCTGTCAACGTATTAAAGAAAGTATTTCCTGGCTTCTCTTTGACATATCCAAATTGTCAGTATCACTATTGTCCTGTATTAGTCTGTAAAACTATTTTGTTTTGACTAGTAATGAATGGTTCATTTTCTTCTAATGTTAAGTTTGTTCTGTATTCCTCTGTGCCATGTATCTTTGGAACATAGTCATTGCCTTCCACGGATTACCTTTTCTTTATTATCCCTAAATTGCCATGTATTTTAGGAAAGATAGTGGATTGGTTTCCCAAAGATTTTATGCTTCATTGAAAATATTTTATTAAAGTCCTACAATATTCTTAAGGATTTGATTTTGGCTACTTACTTTTATTTAGAGACATGTCATTCGTATATTCATTCATATATATTTAGACGTATGTCATTTGTATAGTCATTTGTATATATTTAGAGTTATGTGAGAAAAGGGGAAATAATGCATTTTTGCTGATTCTGTTCCTTTATTAATTATGAATTGTCATGACTTCTTGTGGAATGATAGTGGAGTGTTTTCCCATTGCCTTTTTCACAGTCTATCTCTCTATACCTTGTATCTTGTTTCTCTATACCTTGTTTCATTTCTTTATCAGCTGTGAAATTCCATGGCTTATAACGGGAGAGAACCAAGGTTGAAAAATTTTCTCTCATTTATATTTCCCCTATTATGGGCAATGTCATATCTGTGATATAACAACACCATATTGCATAGTTGGCATGGAATAGCAGAATAGAAAAGGAATGATGAACATACTTTGTTCGCAGAGAAACTTTTATGCCACTAAGGCATACACAAAACTATAATAGGTGAAAAGTGTGAGAAGCCATGAACAATCTGTTTAAAGTGTAGATTTATTGTTATTATTATTGATATTACTTGCTTTTTGTATAATACATTAAGTGTCCATAATGGTATTGGTGTCACTACATTTTGAGCCCAGAGTTGACTTTCTTCAGGCAAATAATTTTGTGAACTTACATCTGTTTGTCTGAGACAAATGGATTTTGATATGTAAGGTCACAAATTTAAAACAACCCCTATTTCTGTTTTCAATGTATATATATATATATATATACACACATGCACACAAACATGGAGAACAATATATCATAGGCAAGAATGGTGTAAAGAGAACAATATATCAAGGCAAGAATGGTGTAAAGAGAAGCAAAAAGAGAAAGTCTTACATACAATATAGAAATTCTTCTGTGCATCTGGAGAAGTCAAATTGGCCATATTCATCTACATATATGAAAAAAAATGGCAAGTGTCGGATTTTCTCAAATTGAGTACTATGAACCAGAGTTTCTATCTATATCTGATGAAGATGCATCCCCAAATGGAAACAGTACCATGGACTTGTAAGCTACTGGAGGAGACAGATTTAACTTCAACCAAGGCTGGGCTAAAAAAGCAACCTCAGGGTTTGGCTTTTGTAAACTGACTGATTGACAAGCCACTTTTTGTCATTCTATGAGTGGACATCGTTAAACGGCCATCATATGACCCATGTAACTTATCTACCCCATAATGGAGATAATCACTATCTCTATCCCTACAGAAGGACATTGGCATGTTTGTACATTGCCTTCTCCATGGTTTTTAATTCACAGTTCTGCTTCTCATAGACTAATTGACATATAAGACTTAAGAATCTGTTCTTTCCTGCTATTTAACCCATTGCTGGAGGGAGATGAGATGCATTCATGTCTGTGTCCTTTTGTTTCCATCTTCTCTAAAACTTCATCATTATTCATATGTTCACTCCATGGTATTCTCAGTATTCTTCTGTAGAACCACATTTTTATTGCTTCATGTCTTTTCTTTCACTGTGAGGAGATTGTCCAGCATTCACTGCCATATATGGACTAATATCATGTAACAGTTCAGCACTCTTTTCTTTGTAACCAAATTGTTATATTTCTTAATACTTTACTTAACTTTTAGAAGGTAACTTTAGCTTTTATTGTTTGAGTGATTTTGGCTGAGATCATTACCTTGTGCCTGAGGGATCACCAAAAGAGGAAATGCTGAGGAGGCTTTAGCAATTTTTCCTCAATATTGCTAGTAAACCCACATTAGACCTTGACATTGTACCATATTCATTAACAACATGGGTGCACAGATAAATACCTTTCTTCTCATTTTCTTTTACTATTTAGTCAGTTAATTGCTATATGTGATGCACAATTGGGTGATCATGTCTCTTTTAATCCATGACTGACTAGCCAGAAGATTTTTTCATGCAGTAGGTTGCCATTTCTTTCTGTTGTAGGTTGCCATTTCTTTCTGCAGTAGATTGGTTGCCAGCCAAGGCTTTAGAACTCAATATGTCCTGCTACTTAACTCATAATTGGAGAGAGAAGAAACAGATTAATAACTTTTCCAAGGGTTTTACATGTAAGTGAATGTAATGAATTTAATTGGAATTCAAACTCAGCTCTCCATTTTCTCATTCTAAGTTGATATCCTCTGCACAAACAATGCACATCCTTTTACTATTAAATGACCCATAAGAAGTTGATATCTATTAATTGTTGTTTGCCAAACTTTTTTCTGCATAATCTGTAAAGCATTGGCATACATCATTTATTTATAAATAAGGATTAGAAATATTTTGGAATGTGGACACATTGAAAAACATCTCTTTCTTCTCGCTTTCTTTCATTACTTTCTATAGAAGTTTTTGTAGTTCCCTTTCTATGTCAGCTATCAACACTGTGTCATTTACATATCTTATATTCTTAATATTATATGTGACAATAATAAATTCTGGTAGGAGTTCTAATTCTCTTAGGATTGCATCTCTGTAAAGGTCACAAGACAAATTCTTATCTTATGCACCTTTCTATTTTTGTTTACTGAAGTCATATGTAGGTGATTTGTTTCTAGTTCTGGAATATTCTGATATCTTTCCCAAATAAATCAAGCCTACCTAGAAGTTCAAGCAGTTCTTTGTGACAAAAATAATCAAAATCATTTGCCTAATTTATGAAACACAGTCTTTTGCATTTGCGGAATTCAAATGTTAAGTTTATAACCTGACTCATTAGGCTGATTGTCTAATGGAGTTCACATTCATCTACACTTGGCTTCTTTGGTAAAAAATAAAAATGGCTCTGCTTAGGTCTTCCTGTATATAACCATTGTTGTATATTTAATTTATTTTTTCTGTAATTTTATCAATGTTATGTCAAATCATTTCTATCTGGTTCTGCTGAATATTCAAATGAAACCCAGAACTTCCCACAATAAATCCCAATCAATTAATAAAGCAAAAAAAAAAAGACATTTATTACCAAAACCATTGTAACCACTTGCTTTGTTCCTCAGGACAGTTTGTGATCATTTTACACCAATGCTCTTTAGGAAGGCATGGAACCAATTTTACCTAACTATAGATAAAATGCTGTCACATATTTGGAGACATGATTTGTATTGCTATGTCAAAGTGAGTGAAAAACCGTTATGCGAATGCATTAATCCAACCCTAAGGAGGTCTGACTTAATCATAAATGGAAGCTTGTGCATTGTTTTTGGCATTGGTTAAGTAGACATTGACCGTTTCTGTTTTTTGCTTTTTTTTAGATTCAGTTTTTGCTACACATTTGCAGATGACACTACCATTTACTCTTTTCTCAATAGCAAATCTGTCAGAGATGACAAGAAACCTGGCAGCTGCTCTTGATAATGACTTTCATTCATTAGTTAACTGAGGAAGGAAATAGCTTTAAAATTTTAACATCTCTAAAACAAAACTCCTTCCCATTAACCACGACAGAGAAACTTTTCTTCTCCGCAGAAGAGCAACACATTGCATCTTATTGGCCTCATGTTTATCACTGACTTGAAATAGAGCGACTACATTGAATTAATAGCTGAATCTATTGCAAAGAAAGTTGAGCCACTGTGTCATGCAAGAAAATTTTTCTTATCAGAATCCATCTTGCACATTTGTAAATCTGTCATTCATTCATGCATTGAATACTGTTGCCATATATGGTTGGGTGCTCCTGCTATTCATCTCGAGGTTTTTGACAAAATCCGAGGGAGGATCTGTAATGTAATCAATCTTTACCTGGTATCTCAACTCCAGTCACTTTCTCACCAATGTGACATGGCTTTTCTTCTGTCTTTTCTAGATCCTACCTTTTTACCATTGAAATAGTTAAATGCAACCACTACTTCTACTCTAACAGTTTTGTTTTTCTCATACTTCTCTACCTGTGGAACTTTTTTTTTTACTTGTTTCTCTGATAGCTATAATTTCCAAAAATGTAAATACAACATCAATTACTACATTTTATCTTCTTGAATCCCATTCATCTTTTGACCCTTCTTCAATCTTCCCTCAGTCTGTTCTCTCACTTTCATACCCTGTAACTCCCTGTGTAGTAGTGGCATTCCCACCCTGTTTGGGGTGAGAGGATTAAAAACTCACTTTAGTTTTATATTTTAGATATTTCAACATTTAATATTTTTCAAAGATTTATAGCAAATCAACAATAATAATAATAATAATAGCATCACAAAAGATAAATACTTTTACACCAATGCTCTTTAGAAAGCATGAAACCAGTTCTCCCTAACTATAGATAAAATGCAAAAATAGAGTAGCATTCCAAAAGATAAATACTTTTATATCAATGCTCTTTAAGAAGGCATGAAATTCTCCCTAACTATATATAAAATGCAATAATACAGTAGCTTAGCAAAAGATAAATACTTTTACAGTGTCTTGACACTCCCTATCCCTGGGATAATTTACTTCAATTTTTTTTTTTATCATTTTGCTTTTTAGGTATTTTCTTATTTTCATTTGGTTGTTTGTATGACTTTGGCATCTTTCAAAGTTTTCCAAAAGAGAAATGCTCAACAGAATAATAAAAACATGGCTTCTGTTTTTTTAATCTCCTTCTCATTTGCTCCATTTACTTTTCACATTGTGCAAACTGCTCTCTGCAAGTCTTTTCAAATCATGGTCATTTTCTCAAAGAACATAGATTAAGATTGAGTCTAATTAGACATGCATTATCTCCCCACCCCTTTACAATCTCTTAATGACTTAAAGATTTCAATTAGTTTTACTAATGATTGTTATACTAATGGCTATAGAATGATGGTCTGAGTAATTATAATGAAAAGCAACTGAAGTTACAAATAAAAGATTAAATAAGAATTGTCATTGTTTCCTTGTATCATAAAACTAAAGATTATAATGATACAAGTGTATATGAGCAAAATAGGCTTGAGAGTCACCCAAGTTAGGTGTTTACTGAATTATTTATATAAGCATTATATATGGCATTTTTGAACATTTAGAAAAAATAAAGATTTTATCTTTCAGATTTGGGACTTAAATTTGTAATGTCAAAGTGCAGTACTAGATTGGCATCAAGGTCTCATTAATTTACAGTGGAAATGGCTAGATGTAGCATAATTTCTATATTAACAATTTCTTTTTTCACACTTCTCACTTGTACATCTCTCTTTCTACTTCTTGCTTCCCTGGCAAGGTCTCATTTTACTAGATGTAACCATAAGTCTTTCAATGTTACTGCTCCTAAGGTTTTTCTTCTGATAATGACAACTCTAAGAATTAACTGATGTTTAAAAAGTGAATTTATTTCCTTCTCTACAAACACCATGAAATACTGAAAGAAAAAACAAAAGCTTTGCATTGCAAAATATAATATATTCTGGCTAATATAAAAAATTTATCCAAAATAGCATGGAAATTCAAAACCAACCGATGTGTTCCAACAACCCTTGTGCACTATCTGACAAAGAAATCAAGAGTAGGTACAAGTCTCACAAAGCTTCTTTTCTAAAGTGACATAGCAGAGGTTTTGTCTATATTTCTGAGATGAGGTAGTATTTACACTACATTGTTTGAAGTATTGTCCTCATCTTTACTGCTATGATTATGATGTTTTGACCATTGTATGCATGCCCCAGTAGATGTAGATGTTGGTTAGTTCCAGTGACTTGACTCAAAACTTGTGAGTTCAATACCAGGCTACAGCAGTGGTGAACACTAATTTTGTGAGTTAAGTGGAAGGGGGATAACTACATGGCTACCAGAAATAACATTGCACATGGAATGAGAATTATATATCCCCAGTAATCATAATAAAGGGTTTAGTTCCTAGCATCTGAAGAAGGCAGGAGCATACGATGGCTGAAATGTCGTAAACATGGCAGTAAAGATGAGGACAATAGTCCAAACAATGTAAAAATAGTAGAGTTTGTCTAACACTTGCCAAGCTTCTTCTCTAGGTAAGGATACAGCAAGTCTGTTTTTTTTTCCTCTAAGATATGGCATTAACCATATGACCAGTACAAGTTGAATTATAAGATCCCTATCAATACTTAGATTAAATTCCAGTCAAATTCGTTGCATTTACTTATGCACAAATCCCCTTGAGAAAGCTATTAAACCATCCATCAGCTATGGGTTAAATACCAGGACATATTGGGTTCTATAGTTTTGTTTGGCAACCAGTCTACCACAGAAAGTAATGGCAACCTACTGCAGGAAAATCTTCTGCCAAGTCAGCCATGTCTCTTTTGAGACATGATTGCCTAAGTGGGTATCACATATTGCACTTAACTGACTGCTCAGTACTTAACACCTTTAAAACAGCTCCAAGGCAGCTATTCTCCTAGATTAAATAAATGGTTAATTTCATAATTTCCTTTAGGTTACCCAGATCAACAAACACTTGATCAATGGCAAATAGCAGAATGGTCAAAACATTTTAATAACAATATGAGAACAATAGCCTGCATGTAAATAATGATAGCTTCTCATTTCAGAAATTCAGAGAGATAGAATTCACCTTGAGAGGCACTCAAAGTAGAAGGTTACTGTTAAAATGTTAATGAAGAATAAGTTGCATGAAATAAATGAAAGAGGTGGTAAGCAGTGATGAGGACAAGGAGGATAGATAACAGCTGACCTTTGACTTGAACATATCAAGAGTGAAGTCTTTAGGTAAGCATCTACAGGGAAGCCTGTTCCACAATGTGGCAAATCTTGGGGAAAGTTGTCTCAGCAGAACTTACCATTGGAAAACAGTGATTTAACTTCATGGGAGTAGCATATGGTGTGTTCTAGTTGTAGAGAGAGAGAAGGGAGAGAAATAGAGGTAAAGACATATACCAATTTATGTAATTAGCATAAATGAACTAAGTGTGAACCGAGTGTAGTTTGTCTGACATAAGGCCAGTGGAAGATGAGCAGACTGTGTAGTCCTAATTTTCTGATTAAAGAAAGTTTGCTTATGGATATATTGAAAAAGTAATTGATAATCTTTGTTCAAATTCTGAGACAGTTTGTGTTTATTTTGCATTAAGGCTGTTTTGGAATGTATGAACCTATTTTTTGAAACTATGTGTAAATGGAAAGGTAATAAAAGATTTTTTTAGCTCTGTCAAGCAATCCTTATCAGACATCAAATGGAAAAGCCAAGCCCTTTGTACTCATGACTGAAACTTAAAATAAACACAAAATCCTTTCTTTTACCAAATAACTTGAATACTGACCACTGTTTTTAATTCATTGACTTTTTTTTTTTTTGTCATTTTTAGTGTCTCGGGCCTGACATATAGCTGGCACTACTAATAAAAAATTTATATGAATTTTATGAAGTACTAACCTTCTAATTACACGTGACAAAATTTGGGCCCAATCTGATTATTAGTTTTCAAATTAGTTATCTACAGGGACCCAACAATATTTTTCGGACACTTTAGTATTCGACTTTCCGAGTACCATAGAGTGGTGAAATTCCTTCAATAGAATAGCATAAACATATAAAGATAATACCTGTAATAAAAATGGAAGAAAATCGATCAGGTAAGGAAAAATATTTATTTTTCATCATTTTTTATAAAACACACGCAACATTATTTTTCAGACATCGTTGAAAAACTGTTAATAGTCTGTAATATCACCTTTCTTCTCAACAACTTTTATCAATCTCTCTTCATAATGATCAAACATATGCACAATAACATCTCTACGTGTTTCTATTAGTTGTTTTTTGGCATCTAGTATCCGTTCCCATAGTTGAGCCTCTTTCGTTATTTCAGGTTCATCATAGACAAGTTGTGAAAGCATTTCCCAAACATTTTCTATTAAATTTAGATCTGGGCTTTTTTCAGGCCATTCCAAAGTAGTCATATTCACTTTAGCCATCCATTCTTTCATGAGTTTTGACACATGGATGCTGCAATTGTCTTGCTGTAGAACGAAATCATTCCCTATCTCTCTTCTTATCCTTGGTAGGGCTTTCTCGTCCAGCAACTGTTTGTAGCTTTCGCTGTTCTGTTGTCCTTTCAGCCACTCCAACCAAATATTTCCATTAGCAAAGATCATACCCCAAACCATAACTCCTCCTCCTCCCATCTGTTGTTTGTTCAGTACAGCAGGCTCACCCCTTCTCGACCAAGTACACCATCCATTGGGCCCATCAAACTTGAAACGCTTCTCATCAGTAAATATAACCTTCTTAAAGTCAACATGCTTTGTTAACCACCTTTTAGCACACTCCAGTCTTGCTCCTTTGTGTTTCTTTGTTAGTGTAATTTTTTCTTAGCCTTTGCATACTTCAAACCAATCCTATGCAGCATTCTTTGTACTGTTCGGACGTTTACATCCAATTCACATTTCTCCTTCACTTTTCTTGCTGTAACTTTTTCTCCAGATGTCAAAAGCCGTGTCACAGTCCTCTTCATTCTCCTTTCAGTCCTCTTGCCAATTGATCTTCTCCGTCCTCTTTTCTTTTTCCGCTCGGAGTTTGTCTTCAGCATGTATTCGAACGTTGATTTCGACAGCTTCAAATCCATGGTGATCCTTCTGATGCTGAGGCCATCATCCCGCTTCTTCCATGCCAAACAAACGACTTCTTTTGAATGTATTTTACCTCATTAAACTTAATTGTTTTGCCAGTAAAATAGAACAGATAATTGATTGTAATGATGACAGCTAAGTGTACAAGCAGAAAATTTGCATACAGCAACATATACATGAACTTACCTCTTAATAAAATAGGATTTTTTGTCATGTCCGAAAAATAGTGTCGCGTAAGTTTTTGCAAAAATCACAAAAAACTAAAATTATCAAAGCCAAACTAAAAAAAATGATTACACTAGTAGTGGATTTTCACTCCTCAACTACATACTTACAATCTCAAAAGTTTTTGGCACTAGTAACCACCTTGAAGTACTTTTTTCAAAGTGTCCGAAAAATATTGTTGGACCCCTGTAAATGAAGCTACTGTTGCAAATTTTCAAAACAATAAAAAAAATCTGAATTTAATGTGTTGATAAAGCATTGCTTTCTGATGGGGAAAAAAGCAACAGCTTGATAAATGTTATTCAGACTCTGCTCTTTTGGAAACAACAGTTAGGAGGTGGTATGCTGACTTTAAATGCGGTCAAATGATGCCAAACACTCAGGTTGCTCAAAATCAGCAGTTGTCCTGGAAAACACTAAAAAAATCCACAAGCTCATTTTCACCAACTGTAAGTCGAAGTTGCCTGAGATAGTAAAGGAGATGAACATATCAGAAGGCTGTGTATTCACCAATTTGCATAAACATTTGTCAATGAGAAAGCTCTGTTCAAAGTGGGTGCTGCGTTTGCTCACAGTTGATCAAAAACAGCAATGCATCAATGATTCAGAGTGTTGTTTGCAACTGTTTCAATGTAACAAGAAGGAGTTTTTGCATAAATATGAGACAATGGAGAAAATATGTATCTACCATTTCACTCTGGAGTCAAATCAACAGTCAGCCGAGTAGACAGCAGCAAGCGAAAGCCATCCAAAGTGACCAAAAATGCAAACATCAGCAGGTAAGGTTTTGGCCTCCATATTTTTTAATGTGTAAGAGATTTTGTTCATTGATTACTTTGAGAAAAAAATAACCATCAACAGCAAATACTATATAGCATTATCGGTGTGTTTGAAGGAGGAAATTGCCAAAAAAAGGCCACAAATGAAGAAGAAAAAGTAATCTTATATTATGACAATACACCGTGTCACAAGTTGATCACAACAATGCCAAAACTACATGAACTGCACTTCAAATTGCTTCCACATCCATCCTATTCTCCCAGCAACTACTGGCTGTTTGCAGATTTCAAAAGAAAGATCCAGAGAAAGAGATTTGGCTCCAATAAAGAAGAGATAGAAATTGAGTTGTATTTTGAGGTCAAAGACAAATTGTTCTACAAAAATGCATTGAATTGTTAGGGAAGCATTGAAATCAGTGTATCACCCTAGAAGACTAAAGTCAAAGTTGTTGTTTTATTAGTTAGGTCCAGGATTTATTGAGTGATATGTTATCTTCCACAACCCAGTGTTTTTCATTAGTTTTTTTATCTGTTTTTTTTTCTCCCATTGATTTTTTATCTGTTTTTTACTGATACTTTATTCTTTTTCTCTCACTTACTTGTTTTTCTCTTGGTAATCTTTTTTTTACTGTCACTGTTCATTTATCTGTTTCTTTTCACCAATCTTTAAATCTGTTTTATCTGACAATTTATCTGTTTTTACTCTCACTGATCTTTCAACTGCTAATAATGAGTTTTTTACTTCTTTTCTAGGTAAGAAGAACTCTTTATCCAGTAAAACTTTTAAACATCCAATCAAGGTAAGACATGTTCTCTTAAGTGTCTAACCATTGAATTTCTGGAGAGAGAATTTCCCTGTCTTTCTTTATAAAGAATTTTTTTCCCTCTGCTTCTTTAAGTTTTGAAGATTTTTGTTCTATTCACCATAGTGTGCTTTGTAATGGTTAATTTTGATTAGTAATTTGGCAACATACCAATTAGAGTTGTATTATTCATGGTTGAATATAAGTTGCCTTAACCAAAAATCATGAGGAATGAACTGATGAGAAGATAGCAAGTCAAAGGAGTAAACATGGGTGGCTTTATACCAATATAGATTTATATATATAAATTTAAATTTATAGATTTAAATTTATAGATCTCTAAATCTATAGATTTGGGAGGCAAGCTTGGTCCCATTAGCATGGACCAGGCTTGCCTCCCAGAGAGTAAAACACTACACCATCTTGGTCTCACCCTTTTAGCAGACCTCAAGTGGAATGACTATATCAAATCCATTGCCAAATCTGCTGCAATGAAAGTTGGTTCTCTGTGCAGGGCCCGAAAGTTTTTCCTGCCTGAGTCCATCCTGCACACCTATAAATCTACTATCCGCCTGTACATTGAATACTGCTGCCACATCTGGTTGGGTGCACCTGCTATTCTCCTCGGGGTTCTTAAGAAAATACAACAGAGAGTCTGTAATGTGATCGATACCAACTTGGCAGACCGGCTGCAGTCTCTCTCTCACTGGCGTGACATGGCTTCCCTGTGCCTCTTCTATAAATACTTTAAATGCTTCTGCTCCGATGAACTTAAATCACTGGTGCCCTCTAGGTACAAATTTGCATGAGATACTAGATTAGCAACTAGGTCCCACCCTTTTACAGTGAAACCAATAAAATGTAACCACAATTTCTACTCCAACAGCTTCTTTTCTCGCACTTCCCGGCTGTGGAATTCCCTTCCACATGATTGCTTCCCCAACAGCTACAGTCTCCAGGAGTTTAAATGTAAGGTCAATAGACACCTCCTAACACACTAACTCACATCCATTCTCTCAAACACTCTTCCCATCTACCCAACCCTCAGCCTCGGTATCCTTTCCTGTCTATCACCCTCCTTCTGACATTTCCTATATTTAACCACTCTTTCTCTTCAGCTTCCCCTATGTAATCCCTTGCATAGTAGTGGCAGTAGAATGCCTTGCTTGTGGTGAAATGATTAAAAAAAAAAACTTGTCTACCACAGAAAGAAATGTCAACCTCGTTTGGGAAAATATTCTGCATAGTCAGTCATGGATCGAAAAAGACATGATTGCCTAAGTGTGTACAATGTATGGAACAACTGAAAGAGTCAACAATTGTTTAGAGAAACAAAGTTGAGAAAGTTGTGGAGAGCCATATTTGCCCAAGTGTATACCATATATGGCACTTAACTGACTGAAATAATCATTGTCAAGGGAGTTAAAAGTGTATACAGTAATAGTGACGTGAAGAGAATAATTGTTCTTTTGACAGCTTTTGATTGCAGGCATGAAGGATTAACTTACATAGGGTAGTAGAGATACTTCTTTGATAGATATACATACCACCTCAGGGACAACTAATGTAATTTTGATGGTTAAGTAATAGCTGGTGGTAACCATACGGTAAATTCTTTTTTTTACAGCTTTCAACTTCTATTGGATAGTTTTTGCACTTTGTAAAACTTAAGAACATTATCCATTGATTCTTACTTTCAACTGAAAACAGGTTGCTCTGATACAAGGAACAATTCATAACAAGAATTCTTGAAAAACAGCTTTTGTGTCTTCTAGTAATATTTTTCTGTAATTTTTCTATAAATTTATGTAAGGCAAGATATTGTCAATCATCAGTAAAATCATCAGTAAAAAGTGGAGCTCAAAATGACAGGGATACTAAAATAAAGCAGGTTAAGAAATTTAAATATCTGGGAAGTATTCAAACTGAGGACAGAAAGTACAACACTTAGATTCAAAGGTGTATTAGCATGCATTTCTCTACCTATAATTATATACATTACAAATTAAACTAATCAAAACTGACTATTAAAGTATAAAAAATATTTTTATTTTTTTATCAAATACCCATGAACTTGTTTTGTTCATGCTAAGTCTAAAAAAAGAAGTATATTAAATTACCTATTTTTAATCCCTAATGTTGAATGTGTTAAAATTATTAAACTTTTTTAAAAATCCCAAGTTGATGTTGAAAATTGCCACAAAATAGTGATTTAAGATGAAATGATCTATTCTAACATGTCTCTAATTTGTATTCAGATACATTGTACTTATTTTCAATTTTTCTAGTTGAATTGTTCACCTATATTGTATATGATCCATTATTATACATAGGCTTGAATGATCTATTATAATATGTCTCTAATTTGTACTTAAATACATTGTATTTATTTCCAGCTTTTCTGAATTATTTACTTTTTTTTACATTTGATCCATTGTTGTGCATAATTTTATGTACCATGTACCTTCAGGATGTAAGCGATCATGGTCCTCCACATCTTCCTATCTTTTGTAGCTTTTGATACCTTTTGTCTTGGGTACAGAAATTTAAATACCTGGGAAGTGTTCTAACAGAGGACAGAAAATGTAACACTGAGATCTGAAGGCATATTGACATGGCCAAGGATGCATTTCAAAAGCTGGATAGAGTATTGAGTGACAGGAAAATTTTGTTGAAAAGAAAGTAAAGAGTACTGCATTGTCATTTGAAGTCTGTCCTTGAATATGGCAGCAAATGCTTGGCAATCTCATCAAAGATGAAGGAAAGACTTGAAGAAACCGAAATATGGTTCTACAAAAGGATGCAGAGGATGCCATGGACATGTGAGCAATGAGGAGACATTAGAAGGATGGAAATGAAAAAGGATACTTATACTTAATGCCAGGAAAAGACAGCAGAAGTTTCTGAGATATGTAATTAGGAAAGAGGACTTGGAGAATCTGATACTCACAGGACAGATAGAGGAAAAGGAAAATGAGGAAAGCAATACGCGATATATTTGATGGGTTTGAGCAAATGGATGGTGAAGCAGGTTTTGGAAGGAGTAACAAGGTAAAGCATGTTAAGAGCTACAAGGGATGAGATGTGGAAGGCAATGATCGCCTATGTTCTGAAGGGACAACACATAGAAGAAGATCCTTATATCTGTAGTACAAAACAGCATGTATTTCTAACAGATGATATTTGTCTGACCTTCCCATTGAGGTAGGACACGAGAGAAAGTCTTTTTTAATATGGGGTGCTCATACATATACATATAAATTAAGGAGAAAATTGCTCAATTACCATGACCACTGCCAAGTTGGTATTGACCACACTTCTTTTAGTGCAAAAGGAAGACTTCTGCACTAAAGAAGATATTTGACTCAAGGTCTTTTTTATATACAATGCCCATACACTTGCTTAAAGATCAAGGAGAAAAATTGCCCAATTCCAGCAACAAATGTCACATTGATGTCAATATTACATTTGACCTCACCTCTATTTATGCAATGAGGAAGGGGCTCCTGGAACAGGCACCTTTTCATATTGCAGTGGAGGAGAAAACAGATACTACACTTTCATCCCAACCAAATATGTGATAATTTCACTATCAGCATTTTAGAAATATTAGAAACATTGCATTTACATCATGAACATTTAATTTACATATTTTATATATTTCTCTTGATTCAAGCTTCTTTTTCTTCTTGGTTTCAAGAGTACAATCCAAACACTCAAATATCCAGAACATAATATAACATAGCACAAACAGCAACATGATACTGCATTTCACCTGACACACACATGTAGAAACAAATATGCAATATTTACATGAATATACATAAACATAGGAGAAAAACTCTTCATAACCTGAACACAGTAATACATAATCATTTATATATAACAAAAGATGTAACCTTATGGAGTCAATAACAAAAATAAAAGTGGTTGTATAGTTAATAAAACATGGCCTTTACTCATTTATTGTCTTAACTTTGTCTATTCTTCTTCTTCATGTGCCATGTCCTTTCAGGACATAGGCAATCATGGACTTCCATTTGGCTCTGTCTCTTGTCGCTCTCAATAATTTTTTTTTGTATCTCTAACCCCACTCCGCTCAGACCTACATCTCGCACTGCTTTTCCCTGTCTCTTCTTTCTTTTATTCTACCTCTGAGTATTAAGTTCTCTATGCCCTCCCTCCTCATTATTTCTCCCAGGAACCTCATTTGTCTCTTCCTGATATTTAGTATGAGTATTCTTCTCATTTACATCCTTTCCAACACCTCATCGTTGCACATGTGCTCCATCCATGGAATCTCACTTTCTTTTGCTACCTTCTGTAGAAAGTCCTGCATTTTCCTTTCCATGTCTGCTTTCAGCACCGTGTCATCCACATATCTGATATTGTTGAGATTGTGGCCGCCAATGATGAATCCTGGCAAGGCTTTTATTTCTCTTATAATTGCTTTGCTGTACAGGATGAAAAGTTCCAGTGAGAAAAAACATCCTTGTTTTACACCCCTTTTTATTTTTGCATACCTGCTGAGTTGACTTCCTATTCGTACACAAGCAGTTTGCTGCCAATATAGATTCTTGATTATCCTAACGTCTTTCCTGAAAATATCGAGGTTGTCGAGCATCTCTACTAAGTCCTTGTGTCATACTAAAATAATCTCAGTTTTTGTTTTTAATTCCTTCCCAGTTTCTTTTTCTAGAAAATATTTTCAAAGTTAGAAATTTTTGGATGAATGATGTCTCCCTTTGTCATTCTTTTCTTCCAAACTTTATCTGATCATGTTGTTTTAAAGTTTATAACATTCTTCCAAAATAGCACACCTGAAGTTACTGACTTTCATAAAATGGATAAAGTCCTTCCTATTAGTATATTGTCTTGAGGAACTTATCACTCACATCTATCATAAAACTTCAGAGACAATTTTTGCAAATTAGATTATAATATTTTTTCTAAACAGCACTAATTCATCAGCTAAATCCTGGATTAGTTTAATGTTTTTGTAATTCTTTACTATGATAATAGGTTTTAGAGATAGTGTTGAATACTGCCTGGCTATGTCTTGTCTTTGTCAGCTATAGTGCTAGTTTGCTTGTTAATAGACTGAAGATTTTGTCATTTTGGTTTCACTCGTAATTCTTGTGAGTGGAAATAACAACATGAGTAAAAAGATAGAAAATTCTTCAGAGAACTACAACAGAATTTTATCAAAGGTTAATCTGCACCCTGGATTTTGTCAAATATTTCCTTTCCCAACAGTTATACTCCTTTCCCAAGCCAACATTTTCTCTTACTATGTGCCATATTCTTCAGAATTTTGCTGATCATGGTTCTCCACAATGTCCTGTTCTTTGTAGCTTTTAATAAAACAAGTCTTTTTGTTATCTCTCTTACACCCTGTTTTGCCAGTCATTTACACAAGCTCACTAGGTAGGTTATACAGTTTTATTCTCTCCTTCTTGCTTTCAATATGTCCTGTGTGTGTCAGATTTTCTAAGCACTTTTTCTTGTTATGTGCCCTAGAAATTTCAACTATCTCTTTCTGATGTTAAGTATAAGTTATTTTTTTGTTTACATTTTCTCTAAAACCTGAGGCTCTGGGTGTGGGGGGAACTTGTCAGAGCAATTGTCATGAAAATATTTGTAGAAAAAACAGAGGGAAGCTATGTCATAATGGTGAGAAAGTGACAAGTTGAGATGCCAAGTTGGAACTGATTACATTCCATATTCTTCTTTGGATTTTGTCAAGGAACAAAATATGAAGTCAATGCCAAAGAATATTCAAGAAAAGTTTAAAAAACATTTAAAAACAATGAAAATACTTATGATACATTGTAAGATATTAACATTTTTTATAAAAAAAGAAAATACTTTTGATACATCATAATATACAAACACTTTTTGTGAAGAAAACAAAAATACTTTTGATATATCATAATATATAATAGTAATATTAAGATGTCTTTAGATAAATATCCTTTAAAAGAAATAATTCTTTTGATACTGCTTAATATCTACATACATACAAGCTGATTACAATAAATGTCAGAAGGTTGAAGAACCTATCCTATTGACTGTTTGTTTTAATGATCAAATAGTAAAAAACTCTCCTGTCCTCAGATGTTAGTAAATCCTTACATTTGTTGACAATACACATATAATAGCATCATCTTCATGCAAAAAAAAAGTACAAAATAATGGAAGGATTGTTAATAAAAAAAAGTACACCTAATAATATCAATTATAAATATAGCAACAATGTGTTTACCAGATTCAGAATATAACAAGCAATGACTCTACATACATAAACTTTACACATACATATATTCAGTTTTACATAAAATAAAATTCACCCTTGATCATGGCTAAAAGTATAGCTGAAAGTGCTTGGAAAAACAAAACATTTGGACAATTTCTATATAATTTGTTTTCTGAAAGAAAAATCATAAGAACACAAGAAAATTACATAAAAAATTTAATGATAATACCTTGTCTGTTATTTTCAGTGAAACCTGTGTGTGTGTGTGTGCGTGTGTGTGTGTGTGTGTAAAAATTGTTGTAATCTGAGGAAAGAGTATGGTTAAATAAAGAAGACAAGAGGAAAACTATATTTTCCTCATCTATGTGTTTGCCCTGTGATAGACTTTATCAAGGCAATGAAATTAATTTTATTTTAAATAAAGTATCTATAAATGAAAAGTGGTTGGTTACTGGAAAAATGCTCATAAAATATTCATAAGATCAGCTTAAATTATTAAACATTTAAAAAATGTATTTCATAAAAGAAAATAATTTTTTCTGTGCAGTATATTTTTTAAAAATATATCTTTAATTAAATTATTTTGTATAAATATTTAAGTTTTATTTACGCTATTCCCACTTTGAGTCTGCTATTTAACTCATATCAGAGGGAAGAAGAGATTTCTTCACACTTTTCCCAAATGTTATTTCTACATTAATGAAATGTAATTAACTCAACTCTTCAATTTCTCATCTTGAGTCACTATTCATTACACCACCCGCATGCGCGCACACACACACACACACACACACACACACACACACACACACACACACACACACACACATACTTACACATATATAGTTGGTAATATTGCTATTATTAGGCACTCAAGGCACTTTCTCCTTTAAGAATTTTGTTCCTTTTTAATTAGGGTGCCATTAGTAAAAACTAGAATCTTTGTGTTTTATATATATATTATAATAATTTCACACCAAGCAAGTCAGTTTTACTGCCACTGGTGTGCAGGGGGTTACATAGGAGGGGAGTGATATATATACATTTTAATTCAGAAATCAGTTGATTATGCAACCTTGGCTTCAACCTTTTGGTATCTTCAGGCATTTTATATCAATTGATTCTCCAATGATTTTTTAACACACAATGGGAACTTTCAGAATGCACAAGAAGTTTAAAATAACTGAGTAGCCGGTCAAAAAATGTAAACACTCTCACCCAGGTTTGTATGATTCTAAAATATATTTTCTGAGGTGTTTACATCCAGATATTACTTCAGACCTTTCATTTAGTAACCTTTCTCATTCTGGAAATAATAATATGACCAACTTCTCTATTTCACACAATCTGCATGCATGACCATTGTTGTAATGTCTGGCTTTTTTTTTAATATACTCCATGTTATATTGTGGTCTTTGCCATTTTCTTTTAATTTCCACATGTGATTAACTAGTTTGGTACAGTTTTTAAGGCTTTCTAGCTTAAATGTAGACTTGTGATTATACCAACAATTTTTAAAATTTCCTTCACTACATCGTAGATATATCTTTTTCTGTTCATCTGTATCCTGTATTTCTGCTTTGTAAATAACTTCTTTTGTTTTACAAACTCTGTTAAGTAGGCATTTGTTTTTGTCTCTGCAATTACATTTTTCATTACCAATATATTGCTGCATATTATTTTTTAAATTCTTGGTATTTCATGTCTTTATATAATTTTTTAAATTACATGTGCATCTGTAACTTAATTTAACTGTTATTTCTTTTGAAAATCTTATGCAATTTTGAGTTTTTAAGGAAGTCTTTATTAATTAAAAAAAACATTTACTCTATTTTAGTATCTGTTAGGGTATATCTGCTAAAATGAGATGACAGTGTTATTTTCATTTTATGCATAATTTAGACAACAATTTAGCCACCCAACATATATATTTATTTAAAATCTATAATATAAGTATGTTATGCTACCACTAAAAAAGTAGTTATTTTGTTTCAACAGTTCTTGTGTCTTATAAAGTGATGGTGCTGATTGTGAGATGAAGAGTTTTAAAAGGTTCAGCACTTTTTGTGCCATATCAAGTGATGGTGCTGATTGTGAGTTGAACAATTTTAAAAGGTTCAGCACCATCACTTGATATGGCACAAAAAGTGCTGAACCTTTTAAAACTCTTCATCTCACAATCAGCACCATCACTTTATAAGACACAAGAACTGTTGAAACAAAATAACTACTTTTGTGAGGATATGACAACATACTTATGTTATAAATTCTAAATAAATATTATTCATTCTACTTTGTATTGAGCACTTTTTTAAGAATAGTGTCTTTTGGATGTGCGTTTTGGTGCAGTGGAAATCGACTTGGAACAAGAAATCGAAGAGCCGAGCCCAAATCTCAGTTGAATTCCTTGCATTCATTTATGTGTAAATACCTTTGGGAAAGGTATTAGTCCATCTCTTCCCTCCAATTAGGGTTAAATAACAGGACAGATTAGGTTCTATAGCCTTGGCTGGCAACCAGCCTACCGCAGAAAGTAATGGCAACCTACTGCAAGATAATCTTCTACCCAGTCAATCATGTCTCTTTCAAGACATGATCGCCCAAGCATGTATCGCATATGGCAATTAACTGACTGAACTGTTAGGAGGATTTGAAATATTAAGTAAGTAATCCTCCTACAATTTCTCATCTATATTTCGTTGCATGAACTGGCTTCTAATGCTCCAGTGTGAGCGGCTTGGTGATAGTAGTTGTGGCTCTGGGAGGTACAGTCCTATGGGTAAAAGGAGTTCGGCAGAGTTCCACCATGGAATATGTGAATGAGCAGCACTATATTGTGTTTAATTCGTTACCTCTTTGTTACCAAATTATATATATATATTAAACACTTAATTGTATTAAAAAGTGCTCAAAACACATTTGAAGAAAAATAAATGATAAAGATTTAATAAAGATACCAGCTCATAGTCCCAACCAAAACTGAAGTGCGTAAAATAAGCCATCAAATATTAAAAAACATTTGTGACTTACAGAGAATTGTTACTCAAGTAGAAAAGAACAGGTGATTTCCTGGTTTAAAAAATTCAAAGCAAAAACAGACTTTCATAAAATATGACATTAAGAAATTTTACCCATCAATATTTGAAAAACATTTAATGGAAACATTAAATTTCACTAAAAGATACATAGATATACCATCCAAACATATAGATATAATTCTACATTGCCAAAATGCCATACTATTCCACAATGATGAAGCATGGATTACCACAAGTCTCATTTGATGGAACCAGAATTTCAGAAATGATGGGAATGCACATCCTAAGTAAAACCAATGAAATAATCCACATAAACAACCACAGATTATACAGAGATAATGGATTAATAATGCCACCAGACAACAAAAGAGAAAATGATAGAATAAGGAAAGCGTTTTACAAATTCTTTAAAGATCTAGATTTTGAAATTGTAGTTGAAACAAATAAGAAGGTAGCCCAATATTTAGATGCAGAATTTAATTTACAAACTGGAAGTGTCTCTCCATATATGAAAGCAAACACAACTTTAAAGTATATAAACACAAGATTTAACCAGCCCACAAGCATAATCAAGCACATCCATAAATTAATAGAGCACAGGCTATCAAAAAATTCATCAAACAATGCAATCTTTGATGAAAAGAAAAAGCATTATGAAGATGCCTTCAAAAATTGTGGAGCGTTTTTTTTTATAGTTGGCAACACTGTTTGTTTATAGATACATAATTTGGAATAAAGCTCATTTTGTCTTTTTGCCTTGATAAAGTCCATCACAGGATAAAACGCATAGGCGAGTTAAATACAGTTTTCCACTTGTCTTCTTTTTATTTAACCATATATATATATATATATATATGTGTGTGTGTGTGTGTGTGTGTGTGTGTGTGTGTGTGTGTGTGTGTGTGTGTGTGTGTGTGTTTCTCTCTTCTAGGCTGTACAAGACAGAAATATTTGTGTGTTTGTTTACAGAACAATTAATAAATATTCAGTACTTTTTCCAGTAAGCTGGCATTTCTCATGAAGAAAGAAAAGAATCAAAATAAGTGACTTTTAAGAAAACCATTAGCATTTATTCTATATCTTTTCTTTTTAATTCTTAATTCATGTCAAAGTTTGTTTATATATATATATATATATATATATATCAGTTGTATGAATCTTTTGCTCTTATATATGCCTTTGATGATAAACTAAAAGTGTAGCACCTGTTATGGTCTCAGCCATAGGCAAATAGTTAACCCACAAACTGGGTCATTTAACAGAAAAAAATAAGCTGGGTTAGAGTCTTTAGCTTTTGATAGCAACTTGTCCAAGAAAAAGAAATCTCTTAAATAAAAAACTTAACACCTACTCTGTATAGAATAGAGTAAGCTGAACTCTCTAACTTTGGGAGGTAAACTTCCTAAAGATGATGTTTCAATAAAAACATTGAGTTTCCAGTATCCTAATCTTGTTGGTGTTAGTAAGGGCATACAGCTATAAAAATCACTGCAATATTTAATGATGGTTCAGTTACGGAGGCATCAAGGAAACTCTGTCTAATCTATGCTAGCATGGAAATAGACATTAAATAATGATGATGATGATGATGATGATATATATATATATATATATATATATCAGTCAAATTCCATGCAGGATAGATGCTTGGGTAATTCTATCTCGAAAGCGATATGACTAACTGGACATAAGATTTTTTCACAGTAGGTTGCCATTACTTGTATTGCTATTTAACCCATAGCTGAAGGAAGAAGTACTGAATACCAAGGGTATTTGTATGTATATGAATTCAACTGTAATTCAAACTTGGCTCTCTAATTTCTTGTTCCAAACCGAGTTTATTTATTTATATATAGGCTGTATGAATCATATTTGTTGTATAATCATTTCAATCCATTCACTCCAAGCAAGGTAGAAATGTCATTGGTGCACAGGAGGTTACATTCAGATAATAAAAAAAGGAACAGGAGATGTTGTCGAGTAAAGGATAAGAGATGGATGGGAATCAAATAGATAGAAGATGGCAACTGATGTTGCATTTAAACTTTTGGAGATTGTAGCTATCAGGGAAACAAGTCAATGGAAGTTAGTTTCACAAAAAGAAAGTTCAAGAAAAGAAACTGTTAGAGTAGAAGAGGTTGTTACATTTAACTATTTCAACGGTAAAAATGTGGGACCTTGATGCCAATCTAGTAACATGCGGTCGTGGAATCAGGGAAGAAAGTTCATCAGAGTAGTTGCCATGTAAATATTTGTAGAAAAGACAGAGGGAAGCCACATCACATTGATGAGAATGTGACTGAAGATGAGCTGCTAAATCAGGATCAATTATATTGCAGATTCTCCTGTGGATTTTGTCGAGAACCTCAAAATGAATAGCAAGAGCACCTGACGAAATATGGCAACTGTATTTAATGTATGGACAAATGGTATATACATATATTTTTTTTTTTCATTTGTAAACAAGTTATTACGCAGCATAGGCTTCTACCATGTGGTGTCTTCAGGCAATTTGTAATAACTGATTCTACCATTTTTTTTAAGAACGCTCATGTAACAGGGATTTTTTGGAATGCTCACATAATGGGGAAGTTGTGAACATGCAATTTTTAAAATTAGAAGAAATTATAACATTTTCATCCATGGTTGCATGAATCTAATAGGTATGGCTACATAATTTCTGTTCTTTCATTCATATATTCATTTTTGTTTGGGAATATATATATATATATATATATATATATATATATATATATATATATATTGCATGTTATTATATATGTACTACCGGCCATAATTATTAGGCCACCCCAGTTTTTAAAAAAATTATGTATTTCATATTATTTTTAGTATTTATTGCCAAGTGGATAATTCTAAATGAAAGTAGAATGTTTTTTGTTATTATTACTTTGCAAAAGTTTACAAGGCAGCCAGGAAGCCTTTGCTTTGGGCAGCCAATAAGAAGAAACTAGCATGGAGAAGAGATCACAAAAACTGGACACCAGAACAGTTCATTTGATGCACATGTTATTGTGCAGTATTGACATAAGAACCATTCTGTTTTTATTTAGAATTATCCACTTAACAATAAATAGTAAAAATAGTATGAAATACATCATTACTTTTTAAAAACTGGGATGGCCTAATAATTATGGCCAGTAGTGTATATATATATATAGCTTGTTTTTATATATATAGATATATATAGCAACAAAATATGTATGGAGGGCAGTAAATAACCATCCTCAAAGGCACTAAGCAACAAAAAGTACTCAATACTATCCAGAGAAAGTAGAGTAGAAATGAACTTACAAAATTTTGGGATCCCTATCAGACTACCCAGGTTTCAACTGTTAGGCCTCTTCAGTCACAAATACGAAAAACCAATGGATGTTACTCCCATATATACTGGAAGAATGGGTGTAAACGAAGAGGAAGGTGAAAAACAGATTCTACCTACTATGAAAGAGGGGTAGCAGGTCAAAGGAAAGTATAAAAGTTCATCCAGGTTAATAAGTGCTCAGGATTTCACTCTTAAAATGCCTACATCTTGATATTACGTCACTCTTCACATCCTCTTTTATTTTTTAAAGTAATAATGGCAAAGTCTGCAGCAAATATCCCCACAGTTCTTTCCTGCTTTCACCTTCTTTATAATTTTCCACTTCACACAGGGATTTCATTCGTACTTTCTCTTAAACTGCCATACACAGTCTGCCAGCCTAGTATCATTTTTGTGATTTTCTAGCCTGCACAAAGAGGTATGGTTATAATAGTGTCTTTTGAATGGCCTGTCAGTGCATCCGATGTACACCTTCTTGAAATTATTAATTTCATTACTGACTTCAGCCAAGTTTACCATTCCTTCAATGCAGCAATTTCCATTTAGTGGACAGTCTTTCCTATTTCTACAATTCCATATTCTATTCATTTCCTTTCCTTTCGATGTATCCAATAATCTTGTATTATTGGATTTAATTATTCTTTGTAGATTCCTGAAGCAACTATATCTTAGTTTGACAGTATTTTTATTAAATATTTTACTAACTCTAAATTAACCGGAAAATGTTTTTCGATTAAATTTAAGAATATTCTTCCAATTTTAGTTTGTAGCTAATGATTATGTGTTGGATTGAACCATATTATATTTCTATCTTGGAGATACAAACTCTATCAATAATGAACAATTGCACAAAGACACAAGGGATTATTTGGTGTAATTGGTAATTTTTTTAGATAATAATGGTTCCCTTTAGAGTTACAAGTATTACTAATTAACCCACAGTTGGCGGGAGAAGAGGGGTATTCATACCTTTCTCATGGCCATTTGCATGGAAGTAATTATAATGAACACAACAAGAATTGGAATTTGGCTCTCCAATTAAGTTTCAAGCCATTATCAATTCCCAATCACACACCCAAGCTTACAGCAGCTACATACTGACCAGATTGAATGTTGCTTAACTTTGGTGATTGTATGGGAACTGGGTAATAAAAGAACTGGATTCAGGAAGACAGAAGATGGTGATTGACATTGCATGAACATGTTTGAAGATTGTAGTTGGCAGGGAAACAAGAAACAAGAAGAGATTTCCATTGTCAAGAGGTGCAAAAAAAAAAGAAGAATCTATTAGAATCTATGCAAATGACACCCACCATTTACTCCCATTTCAATAGGAAATCTGCCAAGGCTGATGAAATAAACCTGGCTGATTCTCTTGCAAAGCACCTCCAATCTGTGTTGCTCATTAATTTTAATGCCTTCAAAACAAAACTACTCTCCTTTAATCACCATAGAAAAATCTTTCTACCTTTTGTCAGTATGAGTGATGCTAGTCTCCCAGAAAGCACACTGTGCCTCCTCGGCCTCACTCTCTAAACCAAATTGATGTGGAACTGCATCAAATCTATAGTTGCATCTACTGCTAGGAATTTTGGGTTGCTGTGTTAGGGCCAGAAAGCTTTCTCCTCAGAATCCATTTTGCATGTTTATAAATCTACCATTCATCCATGCATTGAATACCGTTAACATATTTGCTCAGATACTTCTATGATTCATTTTCAAGGTTCTCAACAAAATCCACAGAAGGATCTGTAAAGTAATCGGTCTTGACTTGGCATTTTGACTTCAGTCACTTTCTCACCACCATGATGTTGTTTCTCTCTATCTTTTCTACAAATATTTTTATGACAATTGTTATGACAAGTTTTTTTTCCTGGTTACACAACTCCATCTATTAGAACATTCTACTAGATTGGCATCTAGGTTCCACCTTTTTACCAGTGAAATAGTTAAATGTAACCATCTCTTCTACTCTAACAGTTTCTTTTCTTACACTTCATGCCTGTGGAATTATCTACTATATACTTGCTTCCCTGTTAGCTACAATCTCCAAAAGTTTAAATGCAATATCAATTGTCATCTTCTATCTCCTTGAATCCCATCCACCTCTTAGCTTTTCTTCAACATCCCGATACCTTTATTTTTTTCTCTCACTGTAATGCACCAGTGGTAGTCTTGCCTTTCTTGGGGTAAAATGATTATAAATAAAGTAAAATGATGAGACCTAATTACCAATCTTACACTTAAGTTTATTCAGTCAAGGTACTAAGGAGGAAAGCTCATTAGAACAATTGCCATGAAAATATAAAACAAGTCCGGGCAAAGCTACATTACTGATGAGAAAATGACTGAAGTCAAGGTTCCATGTCAGAACTGATTACATTACAGACCCTTCTTTGGATTTTGTTGAGAATCTCTAGCCATATAGCAAGTGTACCAGATGAGATATGGAAGCAATTCATGGACCAATGATTGATTTATAAATGAGCAAAGCAGATTTTGATAAGAAAACTTGTCTAGCATGACACAGTGAACCAACCTTCCTAGCAGAAAACCTCTCAATTTATGTAATATAAACATTTCACTTCATTTCAGTGAAAAACATGAAACTAAGAAATTTCAATTATGCTATCATGTGTACTGAGAACATCTAACGGAAGTCATTATTACTATGAATATCACAGAGGTCAACCACTAGTCTTTAATGAATGTGACCAGAGGGTATCTTACTAGAATTGTCTACAGCAAACACTAGGTAAAATCACTTAAACTTTCAATACAGGCAGTAGCAGGTGCATATCCAACAGGTCAGATATCAGCTTCCATATCATATGGGAGCAGAAGTGTCACTAGGATGCTCCTGTTAACACTGTAAAACCAGAAATAGCATTATACTTGGGCTTATAATGCTGCTAATTAAACCTGGGAAGATTGTGTAGCTTTCTTCAAGGACACATGGCCCAGTAGATATAGGCAATGGTTAGTTCCAGTGACTTGACCCAAAGAGTTGTGAGTTCAATACCAGGCTACAGCAGTGGTGAACAAATAATTTAGAGAGTTAGGTTAAAAGGAGTTAACTACATGGCATCTGGAAGTGGCATCACACATGGAATGGGAACAATCTACCCCAGTTATCAAAATAAAAGCTTCAGTTCAAAATTTCTAGCACTTGAAGAGGGCCGGAGTGTACAATGTCTGAAACTTTTTAAACATGGCAATAAAGATGAGGACTATAGTCTAAACAATGTAAATAATACCTCATTCCAGAAATATATACATATACACACTTTCAATTTTTTTAAAGATTGGGATCAGTTGTGTTGAATGTCAACTATGGCCAGGGACCTAGTATTGAACAAGGTTCCAAATGTGTTAAATGTACCAGTCCTCAGCCAACTTCATGCTGTTTTAGTCACATATAAAAAATTTAGCAAAATGTGCTCACAAAATATTCTGACCAATTACTGACTATCCTGGCACAATCTCAGCATTCTGTAATACTCTCTAACAAAATGACAGTTTTGGGGAAAAAGCCAAGTAGAACTTTCTTCTTAACATGGGGAAAGTAATGCTATTTAACAAAAGTAGCACGGTACACCAGAGTTGTAAACATCTGGCGGAACGAAAGAATGGAGTCTCCTCATCATTTGCTATGGAAATAGTGTAATGAGAAATTTACAATGTTGTGCCTGTGTGAAGGTTGTACCACCAAAAAAATCTCTTGATTTGATTTTGTCAAAATTTGAAATTGATAAATCAAGATAAAAAGGATATGAGGAAGGTCCTTCTAACGTCATCATTTTTACCAATGACAAATGTCTGTCGCAAAACTAATATTTATCAAATGGATCCCATCACAAGGTTTTGCAGCTAAGACAAAAATCTAAAAGTACTCAATCTGTTAATCTTCTAATATTATTGGTCCTGACCTGGCATCTCAGCTTCAGTCACTTTCCCATCATGGTAGTAAAGTAGCTCCACTGAGCCTTTTCTATAAATACTTACATGGTAACCGATCAAATGAACTCTTTGCTATAGTACTTAGACTTTGCAAATTTAAGTGCACTACTAGATTGTTGGGGAGGTCTCATCAATTCATAGTTGAAATGGCTAGATGTAACTGTAAGTTCAATGCTAACAGTTTCTCGCTTGTGGAACTCTCTTCAAGCTCCATACTTTCCAGCCAACTTTGATCTTCATAAATTTAAATGCAATGTCACTCATTATCTATTGCCTTCTTTATTACACTTCTATTGTTATTGCTCTTTAATAATTTTTCTCTTTTCTCTTATTCTTTCACACTCATTAACCCCTTGCATCTTAGGGGCTTTACTGCCTTGCATGAGATTATATAATTAAAAATAAACAAATTTTTGTTAGCAGTATTGAGCTTGACCTACCCAGCAATTGCAAAGAGATGGTCAATCAATTTTAAGATCAACAGGGTCTGTTTTAGTTCTTCTCCAAGCAAGAAAACTTGACCTCTCCACCACCACATTCAGCGACCTGATAAGTAAAATTGTACTTTTCAATAATGTCTGAGTCTCTTTTGGAAATATTTTTAGATAGATTTGCCTATCGCCCAGTTCACACTCCTCCCTTGTTTTTTGAACAGTAGTAGAGATTTATCCTTTGTTTCCTGTTTAAGATTGCGTCTTTGGTTCCTTCTAAAGTTTTCTCATTCACTTTCACTCACATTATTGCCTTGCTTTGTGACGAATCAATTAAAACAAAAATTTCTTATTATACTTTACTGTCAAAGCTTCTTTTAGTTTCATGGCAAAATGTGCTTGACTTGTTTTTCCAGATTATAAAAGCTAATACAAGTTTGATTCTTATGATAGGTACATTTTCTTTGGTAAGACTTTTGATTTCTAAACTGCTAAACATTAATTTCCATGTTTTAAAAAAAACAGTGATGTCTACTCATATGTACTTACAAAATATAACAGTTATAATAATAATAATGTTAGTTTGCATAAAAATAATTACAATAACTGCATTGAAATAATTAAATTTTGCTATAGGAAAAAGATTTTTATAGGTGGTTTCCTGTTCATTCAAAAATTGTCTCATTCTCTTTCAATCCCAGTAAACTCTTGCATTTTAATGGCATTAATGCCTTCCTTTGGCTGACTTGATTAAAACAAAAATCTCTTTGCTGTCATGGCTTCTTGTAGTTTTATAGCAAAGTATGCTTAGCATTGATTTTCAGCTTATAAGAAAAAAATACGAGTTTAATTCCTGGTGGAAGATATATTTTCTTCAGTAAGACTTTTGATTTCTAAACCAATAGACATTAATTTCCATGTTTAAATACAAAGAAGCCTACTAAAACACATGTACCAACTAAATATAACAATTAGTTATAGTAATGTCAAAATGAAATATACTTTTACTAATTGCTTAAAAACAATTTATATATATATATATATATATATATATATATATATATATATATATATATATTGCAAACCATAAACTTTGCCATAGAAAGGACATTTTTAAGAACTTGAAAAGAAATTCAATCAATTTGTTGATTAATTAAATTTCTGTATTGCCATAATTTTGTGTCAGACCCCGGAGAGGGTGGCAGGTGCTTTTATCTACCTGAAGGCAAATTGGAATATTCACAATCTCTCTCCACATCAGCACCATGCACCAGGATTCTAAAATCCCACACTTCCATTTGTTTCTTTCCATCTACTGGTTCAAAACATATTAAAGAAGCATAGTCTGGAAGAAAATAACCTGCAAGTTTTAAAGCACATTAACTGTCAGTTAGAAAATTTTCCTCATTTTACAAATACTGTTGGTTGCTAAGGAAACCACCACAAATATATTTGAACAGATCTACTCAATATAGCCTCATTTCTTATTTCTTAAAAACAAATGTATTTTTAAATTGAACAAATATTATTTTAGCATTTGGTAGCCACACCAATTGAACAATGGTGTAACATTCAATCAAGTTCTACATCATGTTTGTCCTGAAAAGTAGAAAATTATTTTTGAACACACGATAAATTAATAAAAACCTTAGATGCAGTACCTTGTAAATATTTGTGTATATTTCTGAGATGAGGTATTGTAATTATTTGCAGTATTTATATTGTTCAAACTGTTGTCTTCATCTTTTTATCATATTCGTGACATTTCAGCCATTGTACACTCCAACCTTCTTCAGGTGATTGAAATTTTGAACTGAACATTTTATTTCAAATACTAGGGGAAAATTACATTATTTACATTGTCTGGATTATCATCCTCATCTTTATTGACATGTTTCGAGCATCTGGAAATGACCAGTTGTACAATGGCCAAAATGTTGTAAAGATGAGGATACTTGTCTGAAAAATGTAAATAATGTAAATACCACCTCATCTCATAAGTAAAGAAATATACTGGGGTAGATTTTGGCATGACTCATGGAATGAGAAAAATCTATCCCAGTGATCAAAATAAAAATTCCAATTATCTTAAGAATGTCAGAGCTGCAATGCCTGAAACATTGTGAATATGGCAATAAAGATGAGGACAACAGTCTGTACAATATAAATAATGCAAGTACCTTATCAGTTGTTTTTAATGAAACTTATATATATATATATATATATATATATATATATATATATGTATATAATTCTGAAAATTGCTTGCTGGAAGTAAAAATCATCAGAATGCAATATTTTGCCACTTTAGATTACAAAAATATTTTGATATTTTTTTTTTTTTGTTTTCTATAGTTTTATTCCCTGATCATTTTCCCATTTCCTTATTTTGTGTTTGGTTCATCTTATTCATAGAAATATAAATATCAAATCTATCTTCATTCTTGCTTATTCAGAGGCACTTACATAAACTTAAATGAACAATGCCTTCAGCAGTGACAACCTTATAACACTTTTGTTGTTAAATGTTCAGTAATATTGTCAGAAAGAATGTTTTTATTGGCCACATTCTCAATTTGTTCACTCTGAAAACAAATAGAAAATGGCTTTAAAAAAAGAAGGTGAAAAAATTTTGTTTAATTTATTTTTTTAAGCTTTATTGAAAAGAATGAATTATTTCTCATTCCTCTTTGCATTTTCCTCAAATAATAATTAAAATTATTATAGCCTGAGGAGACAGCCCGATTATGGTGATTGAAAAGTTTTCAACATTTCAATAAAATCTTTTTGTTGTTAGTTATGAGCAAGAGGGACAGACATAAATTGTAGCTGTCAAAATCAAGGAATTACATGAATGTAACTCTTTGAAAAATGTTCTACAAAATTCTGAAGGTGCATTGGATTTGAAAAAGATGCCTTCTAAAAGCTAAAAAAATTATTAAGATACAGGGAAATTTAAAAAAGTTCAGTTGCTATGCAATATCACTCCCTCTAGATTTATTTTTAATCATTTCGTATATAATTTACATATTTGTTATCAAATTTAGAAGAGTTTTGACCTTTTGCTTAGACATTTAAGTCTTGCTTTACTCATTTGCCAAAATGGAATAAGCAAGTAGAGCACAATTAAGAAAAAACTTAATGATTAAAAGTGAAAAAATGTATTTTTTTGTAAAAAATATTTTTTGTAGCATTTACAATTTGTAGCATTTACAATTTCTTCTTTTGCCCTTCAGGCCATAGGCGATCATGGTCTTCCAAATATCCCTTTCCCTTACCCATCCAAACTTTACGCCACCAGCCACTTGCTCAAGCCCATCAAGTATGTCACATGCTGTTTTCTCCTGTCTCTCTTTCCCTCTATCTGACCTGTGAGTATCAGATTTCCCCAGCCCTCCTCTCTCATTACACATCCTAGGAACTCCAGTTGTCTTTTTTTAATGTTAAGTATTAGTTTTCTTTTCATTTCCTTCCTCTTCAAAGCTTCATCATTGCTCACATCTTCAGTCCATGGTATCCTCAGTACCCTTTTGTAGAACAACATTTTGCTTCTAGTCTTTCCTTCATCATTAAGGAGATTGTCCATCATTCACTGCCATATTGAAGAACAGATATCACATAATAGTCCAGTACTCTTTTCTTGGTTTCTAGCAAAATTTTTCTGTCTTTCAATACTCTACTCAGGTTCTGGAATGCATCCTTGGCCATGCCAATTTGCCTTCGGATCATAGTGTCAAACTTTCTGTCTTCTGTTAGAACACTTACCAAGTATTTACATTTCTGTACCTACTTTATTTTCATTTGTAGATGGCATTTTGGGCTTCTCCTTTTACTGATGACCATGCATTCAGTTTTCTCATAGTTTATATGTGGTCCTTTCTTTCCGCTTTCTTCAGCTACCTTCTGTAAGAGGTTTTGTAATTTCTTTTCCATGTCTGCTATCATTTACTGGGTCTAAAAGTAATAAGTTTCTTCTCAAATAAAATGATCATATAAAATGGTTATTGTTCACAAGACGTTCTTTAATTGAGTTAGACATTCATTAGTCTATAATACCATCCATTACCGTACTGCATCAAGTTCATTAGGATGGCATTCTGTGTCTCTACATAGTTGGCCAATGTAGCTGGTTGGTGGGGGATTTGAAAAAAAAATGAGCATATGTTTTGAAGCCAAAATGTCATTTAAGTTTGAAAATGAAAATTATGAAAGATTTTAATGCCTTTTCTGTTCAGAATCTAGTTGTTCTTGGTTGTCCACAGATTCCCTTTTCTTTGTTATATCTGAATTTTTTTTTTAATCATTTCACCACAAGCAAGGCAATCCACTGCTACTATTGCACAGGGGGTTACACAAGGAAAAGTGATGAGAAAGAGTGGTTAAATATAGGAAATGTCAGAAGGAGGGTGATAGACGGGTAAGGATACTGAGGATTAGGGTTCGGTATATGGGAAGAGTGTTTGAGAGAATGGATGCAAGTTAGTATGTTAGGAGGTGTCTATTGACCTTACATTTAAGCTCCTGGAGATTGTAGCTGTCGGGGAAGCAAGTATATGGAAGGGAATTCCACAAGCGGGAAGTGCGAGAAAGAAGCTGTTGGAGTAGAAATTGCGGTTACATCTTATCTGTTTCACTGTAAAAGGGTGGGGCCTAGCTACTAATCTAGTATCTCATGCAAATTTGTATCTAGAGGGCACCAGTGATCTAAGTTCATCAGAGCAGAATCCGTGAAAGTATTTATAGAAGAGGCACAGGAAGCCACGTCACGTCAGTGAGAGAGTGACTGCAGCCAGTCTGCCAAGTCAGTATCAGTCACATTACAGGTTCTCCATTGTATTTTGTCAAGAACCCAAGAAGGAGAATAGCAGGAGTACCCGAACAGATGTGGCAGCAGTATTCAATACACGGGTGAATGGTACATTTATATTTGTGCAGGATAGATTCAGATGGAAAAAACTTCCGGGCCCTGCACAGAGAACCAACTTTCATAGCAGCAGATTTAGCAATGGTTTCGATATAGTCATTTCACTTGAGGTCTGCTGAGAGTATGAGGCCAAGGAGGCATAATCTTTTACTCTCTGGGAGGCAAGCCTGTTCCATTCTAATGGGAAGTAGGAGTGATTGTTTATGATGGTTAATTGATAGCAGTTTTGTTTTGGAAGCATTAAAATTTACGAGCCATTTCTTACCCCAGTCCACTACGGATTGGAGGTCTTTTCAAGCTCGGCAGTGAGGTTCGCTTTGTTGCCCACACCAGATTTTGATTGAGGCAAGAGTAAACTGTGGTGTCATCGGCGTACATACCTACTTGGGATCTTATGGTATCAGGGAGATCATTAATGTAGATCATAAAGAGCACAGGACCTAGGATAGAGCCTCGAAGGACACCTGCATTTGTATGGTAGTTTTGGGAGGCATGTCCATTTAATACCACCTTCAATGTGCAGTTAGAGAGGAATAACTGGATTAGGTCAAACAAGTGTCCAGTTATACCACATCTCTGCAGTTTGCATAGAAGGCAAGCATGCCAGACTCTGTCGAACACTTTGGAGATATCGAAGGCAATGGTTTAGGTTTTGCAATTCTTGTTGAGAGCCTGGTATATATACTTGGTGATGGTCGTTAGCATATCAGCAGTAGACCTGGTGAAGCAGAAACCATACTGTTTGTCCAAGAGGAGCCTATGGACTGTGAGATGCTGAACCACCTCAGCATTGATAATGGCTTCGAACACTTTGCCAAAGAACGGAAGAAGGCAGTAATTAGCAGGGTCAGAGAGTTCTCCAGTATTCTTAAATATAGGAACTACAGAGGAAGACTTCCAACAGGCAGGAAAGCAGGTAGGTAGAAGTTGTAGAGCTTAGAGAGGACAGAGGTGAGTTCAGGGGTGCATTTCTTCAAGACTATGATTGGGATTCCATCTCCTCTGCTCGCTTTGTGAGGGTCAAGTTTTGAGATTATGTTAGAGACCAGCGAGGGTGTAACATGAACGTCATTCAATTGAGCCTCAGTTCTAGGTGGGAAGTCGAGTGTAGATACTCCAGATGAATCCAGTCATTTCTCCAATTGGTGGAGAATCTGTGAGCAAAGCATTTAGCCTTGTCCACTGAGGTGAGGACTTCAAATTCATTGATTAGTGGGGTGTGAATGACTTGCTCTTGTGAAGCACACTTTTACAGAGTCACCAGTAGTCTGTGGTGCCAAACTTACAGGATGCTATGCCTTGCTTCATTCTGGCAGCAAACAACTTTTTAGCTTTGTTAAGTATCTTTTTACACTTATTACGAGCTGAGGCAAAAAGGGGCCTGTTTTGGTCCGACGCGTGGCTTCGATGGAGCAGGAAGAAATAATTCTGGTGGGCAATGGTGGCTGAGCAAGCGGGCAAGAACCAGGGGGACAAGCGGGATTTAAGCTGAAATTTCCTGACTGGGATGGAAGCATCGATGCCAGCCTTAACCCAAGAGGAGACCTCAGATGCACAGTCTTCAACGGGAAGACTAAAAACGTTGTTCCAAGGAACTTCACACAGGAAGTCGCGGAACAAGTCCCAGTCTGCTCTTTGGTAGCAGTAGGATATTCTACTGGTGTGGGTTGAGTGGGTTGAGTGGGAGTGAAATGAGATGTTAACAGAAACTACGGCATGGTCAGAGTTTCTGAGAGGGCAGAGCTGCTTGGCAGTGTAAGAGTATGGGATGGAAGTGAAGCAGAGGTGTAGTAGTGAGTCCCTTCCATTGGGGTTATTGGAGAAACACGTGCGGAAATCCACCACTTGTGTAAGAGATTGGGTGATTGAAAAATTCATGGTATGGACACCAACAAGATCGGGAACAGTGTTTTCAAGCCACTTGGTGTGGTGCCCGTTAAAGTCACCAAATACAAATATATGGGCAGATGGATGAGAAAAAATGGCTTTATCAATATTGTTAGAGATACTATCAAGTACCGAGCAGTCAGAGGAGGAGGGGGAGTGGTAGAGAAAGAAGAGATAGCTAACCAAGCTTAGAAGTAAGAGATGAAAGTACATGAAAGAATGATCCAGAGATTCAAGAGAGGTCACCCTAGCTAGAGGGAGGTGTTCGCTGACATTGTCATGTATTCTTGAGAAAGATAGTGAAGTGGTTTCCCATTGCCTTCTCCAAGATTTGGAATTGAGAGTAGTCCTTCTCTAAGACTTTCCTCATTTTCTTTTTAATATTGTATCTCTTCAGGACCTAGGTGGTCATGACTCTCCACAGACTCTTATTTGTGAATTGTTCTAACTTGTAATAGCATAGTCTCATCATTTTACTATTGAAATGGCAAGATGTACTCATAAGTTCTTCGTTAACAGTTTCTTCCATTACAATTCTGATTTATGGAACATCTTTTCTGGTTTCTTATTTCCCAGTCAACTTAGATTTTCAAAAATTAAAATGCAATATCAATTGATATCATCTATTGTCTTAATTCTTGTTATTTTATTGTCCTCTCTCTTCAATAATATATTTCTCATATTCTATAACACTCAGTAACCCCTGGTATCATAGTTGCATTATTGTCTTGCATGCAGTGAAAAAAAACTTGTTGCAACAAATAATGGAATATTTTCCTATTGCCTTTAACAGGGGTTTGAATTTCATTGTTGTCTGCCTCCCAGACTGGCTGTCAACCAAGGCTAAACATAGCTGTGGGAAACAGATTTATACCCTTTCAAAAAGCATTTGTGCAATAATGTATAAAGCATACAAGGCTGACATTTGAACTCAACTCACCAATTATGTTTTCTGTTACACTGAGCATACATTAATCTAGGTTTCTGATAGCTTTATTGTGTGTATTATTACCAAAATATAATATTTTGATTTGTATGTTTTCTTTAAAAACAACTGATCTCATGATTATGTCTCCACCTCCAAACTAACCAATTGTTTCTTTCCTTGGGATTTTTTTAAATGCCAGCAGCACTGGATTTGTTTTTCAGTAAACAGTTCATACATTTTTGTAAGAAACAGCATTGCGGTATTAAAGTATTATAATTTTGTATTATACTTTGCTGTAGCAGCTTCTTGTGGTTTAATTGTATGCTCAGCTTAAAAATAATTTTCTGAGTTATAAAAGGGAATACAGATCTGATTCTTGATGGGAGGTACATTTTCTTTAGTAAGACTTTTGATTTCTAAGCCAATTGACATTAATTTTCATGTTTAAATCCAAGGAAGTCAAATAAAACACATGTACCAACTAAATATAACAGTTACAGTAATGAATCAGTTAAGTGCCATGTTTGGGTGATCATGTTTTGAAAGAGACGTGACTGACTAAGCAAAAGTAGGTTGCCATTACTTTCTGTGATAGACTGGTTGCTAGCCAAGGCTATATCTGTCCTGTTATTTAACCCATAAATGGAGGGAAGAGTCAAATTAATATCTTTCCCAAGAGTATTTGCACAGAAGTGAATGCAAGGAACTCAACTGGAATTTGAACTCAGCTCCCTGATTTCTCATTCTGAGCCAATATCCACTACACCCACCACAATGCACATTACAGTAATAGTAATGTCAAATTAAAATATAATTTCACTTATTACTTAAAAATAATTTATATATATATATATATATATATATATATTGCAAACCTTAAACTTTGCCATAGAAAGGACATTTTTAAGAACTTGAAAAGAAATTCAATCAATTTGTTGATTAATTAAATTTCTGTATTGCCATAATTTTGTGTCAGACCCCGGAGAGGGTGGCAGGTGCTTTTATCTACCTGAAGGCAAATTGGAATATTCACAATCTCTCTCCACATCAGCACCATGCACCAGGATTCTAAAATCCCACACTTCCATTTGTTTCTTTCCATCTACTGGTTCAAAACATTTTAAAGAATCATAGTCTGGATGAAAATAACCTGCAAGTTTTGAAGCACACATGAACTGTCAGTTAGAGAATTTTCTTCATTTTACAAATACTGTTGGTTGCTAAGGAAACCACCACAAATATATTTGAACAGCTACAGCTATAGCTACAGTTTTTATTTCTTAAAAAACAAATGTATTTTTAAATTGAACAAATATTATTTTAGTATTGGTTACCGCACTAATTGAACAATGGTTAACTCAAACCATTTCAAATGTAATGAGTTTAACTCTCACCAGGTATCAGAGTTAACAAAGATGAGAATGTATTTTTGAATGAATTACAAAAGAAGAATTGAACTTTATTGTTTTGTATTGTGTGTGGATAATGTCATATCAGGTTGAAATACTAGTTTTGATTCGATCACTAAAGTTAAGCAACACTGAGCATGTTCAGATGAGTGACCACTGGAAAATAACAACTAGATAATATAGCTCGCCCACTTAATTAATTGTGATAATGTTTAGCATCAAAGTTGTTGCTTTTTCAGTGTTTTTACTGATGAAATTTATTTTAACAAGCAGGTTTTTATTGTAAAATTTTTATGTCAAATTGGAGACAGCGTGTTGATAAGCACATAGAGTTAATCACTTTAACTGAGCAGATTCATGCTAATTTCAAAGTTTCGTGAGGACACCATTATGATGCTCACACTTGTCAGGGATATATATATATATGTCATGATTGCATTTTGCTTCCCTAAATCCCATCCCACTCTTATGCTTTCTTCAGCATGCCTCGTGCCCTATTTTTTTCTCTCTCTGCCAGTGGCAGTCCTGCCTTGCTTGGGGTGAAATGATTATGAAAATCTTTTTTTAAATGTTTTATTAAATATGATGGTCAAGGAAAACGTTATTAATATTTAGTTATTTTTTTAGCTATATATATATATATATATTATTATTATTATTATTATTATTATTATTATTATTGTTATTTCACCCCAAGCAGGGCAGTACTGCCACTGGTGTGCAGTGGTGACATAAAAGTAGAGTTCTGAGAAAGTGGAATAAGTTACAGGGGGTGTCAGAGAAATGGTAATAGAAGGATGAAAACACTGGTGTGAAGAGAGCTGCATGAGAATAGAGTGGAAAGGGAAAAGAACATGATACAAGGGTTGTCAGGGAAAAGATGTGAGACAAGGAGATAAGAGATGGCAATTGACATTGCATTTAAATTCTTGGAGACTGTAGCTGTAAGGTAAGCAAGTATACAAAAAGGAAATCCAAAGACAGGAAGTGCAAGAAAAAATGCTTATAAAGTAGAAGTTGCAGTTACATTTAACGAGTTTCACTGTAAAAGGGTGGGACCTAGTCTGGTAGCTCAACTAAATTCATGCAGAAGTGGCACCAGGAAGATAAGCTCATTGGTGCAGAAAACCATGAAACTATTTGTAGAAGAGACAAAAGGAATCTATATTACATCGGTGTGAAAGTGACTGGAGTTAAGCTACCAGGTCAGGATCAATTACAGTTCAGATACTTCATTGGATTTTGTCAAAATCTTTTAGCAGGGGCACTAGACCAGATGTGACAGCAGTATTCAATGCATGAGCGGGTGGTAGATTTATATATGTGCAAGATGGATTTAGACAAGAAAAACTTCCTGACCTTCCACAGTGAACCAACCTTCCTAGCATCAGATTTAGCTATGGATTCAATGTAGTCATTCCACTTGAGGTTGGCTGAGAGAGTTAGGATAAGGAGGTGCAGTGTTTTGCTTTCAGGAAGACTAGTCTGATCCATGCTGATGGTAGGAGCAATTGTCTATGATGGTTAAAGGATAGCAGCTTTGTTTTGGAAGCATTAAAATTTATGAGCCATTTCTTACCTCAGTCCACTACAGATTAGAGGTCCTTTTCAAGATTTGCAGTGAAGTTTGCTTTGTCATCCTTGTCATCTTTCTTACTGAGGCAGGGAGTAAATGATGATTTCATCAGCATAGATGCCTACTTGGGACCAGATTACATCAGGGAGATCATTGCAGAAAAGCATAGGACCTAGAATACAACCTTGAGAGACACCCACGTTTGTATGATAGTATCTGGAGTATGCCTGTTCAATATTAGGCTATTATTATGCTACTTGAAAGGAACAACTGGATTTGATCAAACAAGTGTCAAGTTATACCATAGCCTTGTAGCTTGCATAGAAGGACAGCGTGCCAGACTCTGTCAAATGCTTTGGAGATATTTAGGGCAACAGTTCAAGCTTTGCTGTTCTTATTAAGAGTTTGGTATATATACTCTGTAATGGCCATAATTGTTATGTAGGAAGTAAGTGTTGATAATGACATATGTGGTCAGCCACAGATCTCCAGGCAACAAACATAACCGTTGAATGAATTGTACTACTGGGATCACATGACCATAAATATTTAGTATATGAAACACTCAGAAGTCTGAGTGTGTTCTGAGTTGTGCATCATTCAGGGGTTGTATGTCATTGAAAAGATTGTTTCTGAGTGAATTACTTAATGAATTATTCTAAGAGCATGATTGTGTATTATTCAAGGGATTCATTAGTACATTGACCTTAAGTAAAAATATGGAAATATTATAACTCGCTAATAGCAAGTTACCAAAAGTTCCCTTCAGAATAATGTTATGAAAAACCAACCTTATGAAACCAATGTATTGTGAAAAGCAGTTCTGGTAGTTCATCTTATATTAAGCCTAACTCTGCCCCAGAATTGTTATGGGTATTTTTGGTTCTGATCATATATATAATTGTTTTGGATGATTCTAACAACGTCAAAAATGACTGGAACCACATATAGCATTTATACAACAAATAACTGTTGAAACTTGTACTTTTGTAGCTATCATTTTATTTTTTCCTAGGTGATCCAAAAAATAAGTGACAAATTTCTTAATTTTTTTGAAAATGACTTGAAAACAATTAAATTATTTTCCTGGAGAAAATTGCATAAATTTTCCAAATTTATTTTGACTTTCCTTAATTAAGTATTGCTACCTTGAGAACGGCTATAGTCTAGGCAATTTTGAATCCATAGAGATTCATAATACATAATTTACTTTGATGAAGAATGATGAATTGTGAAATTTGGAGTAAATTAAAAGATTTCCAACATTAGTCCACTAAACTGAAGTTGATTTTAAATGTTTCTTTTTTATTTTTAAACAAATTGCCCCATGCAAGATGCTACAAATACATAAAAGGGCTTCCAGGAGTGAAAACAAATGAGAACACTTTAGAGGAAGTCAGAAACCCAATTCTAAATCAAGGTAAAAATGCCATTAAGATGCAAGAGGGTACTGGCAGTGAAACGAAATGAAAAGTCTTCAGAAGAAATATGAAACCTAATACTAAATCAAGGTAATAATGCTACTAAGATGCAAGACAATACTGAGAGTAAAAGAGAATGAAAAAGACTTTAGGAGAAACTAAAAAACTAATTCTAAATCAAGGCAATAATGCCAGTAAGATGCAAGAGGATACTGGGAGTGAAAGAGAATGAAAAGATTATAGAAAGAATTAGAAACCCAATGCTAAATCAGAGTGATAATGCCAGTAAGAGTATGAAAGGACTTTAGAGGGAACCCAAAATTCTAAATAGTAACTAAATCATGAACCCCTCCTTTTATTCAAAATCCAGGGACATGTGTTTTAAATTTTTTTGTTAAATAATCTAGCAACCAACTGCAATTTGAACAGTTTAATGTAGAACCAAATCTTTCATTAAAGATCTTGTGTGCATTTTTTGTTTTCATTCAGCAAATCCTATTGGAATTGACAGACTCACAATCAAAGCATTGCTAGTTGTATTGACAGCATAGCTTCTGATTTTGTGCAGGGATAAAAGGTTGAACTCATTCATTATTTAGTAGGCATTCTTAGAGAGATTTGCTTAATAATACACTTGAAAACTCTACTTCAACAGAGAATGAGACACAGAAAAAGAAAATATTTTGTTATTTTATTTTTGAGTTGTTTGATTTCTCTTGGTTAATCAGGCTACAGATGCAGCCAGTGTGACAATGACTCAGTATTACTGAGTGAAGGAGTTCTTAGAAGATAAAGCATTTCTTTGATAGAATTAATGGTCATATATCTGTGAGCAAAGTGAGTCTTCAAGCTGGAGGAGAGGAAGGGGCTCTGTCATGTTCTCTTATCTAAAACATGTGATGTATGAATGAATACCTCTTCAGCTTTCAACCCAAGTATGTGGAGGAAACTGGTCAGGGACTCAGTGGCACAGGGACCCTCTGACCACACCTAGTCATAGGATTGATGATAAAAAAAATAGAGGACTACTTTTAATTCCAAGCTGTATAAAAGGCAACAGGAAACTACTCACCTCTCTTCCTGAGAATTCATGTTAGTTCAAAGATAATAAAGAAAGGGATTATGTGAAGAACTAAGGTCATCCATGTTCTCAAGAGGCATTTAAGGAAAATAAACCTGTGAAAAGCCATGATGCTTACATTATGACATGACATGGAGGAATAGGTAATGCAGAATCACTCTACTATTTTTGCAAAGAAGGCATGGCATTTAAGATAAAATAAAGAAAAGGAAGATGTGAAGAGCTATGGTCATCTATGACCTGAAGAAACATTAAAAAAAAGGAAAAATATAGTGGGCCATGACTGTCTACATCCTGAAGAATCATGTCATAGAGGAAAAGCTAATTCAAAATCAATCTACTATCTTTCCCAATAAGACATGGCAACTTATTGATGATAAGAAAAGGAATCTGTGGAGGGCCATAATGGCCTATGTCCTGAAATGACATTTTATAGTGGAAAAGGTAATGCAAAATCACTCTACTATCTTTCCCAAGAAGACATTGCAATTTATTGATGATAAGGAAAAGGAAACTGTGAAGGGCCATGATCACATTGAAGTGGCATGCTATAGAGGAAAAGATAATGCAAAATCACTCTACTGTCTTTCCCAAGAAGACATTGCAATTTATTGATGATAAGGAAATGGAATCTGTGGAGAGCCATGATCACTTATATTCTGAAGAGACACATCATTATAAAAGTTAATAAAGAAAAAACAAACTGTTACACCATATGACATTTTTTTAGTTGAGCAGATGAATTCATTTGGTCAGGAATAGAAGGAAAAGATCTTTGTTTTACAATTAATTTGTGTTTGAGGTTTGAGTAGTTGTGAAGTGATTTGAAAAGATGGAAAATCTAATTTAAGTTGGACTGTACGAGCAATGAGTTAGTTCATCTAACAACTCAATTCAATTGACCTAACAAAATACTTTCTTTCGTCTGTATTTTGTCATGATTCAAATATTAATAATGTTCTTTGTTTCACTTTCTTTAATCCAAATGGGATAATCTGTATTATTATTTTATTCTCATCCAAATCAGAACTCGGTGGATAAAGCTTTGGATTAACAGGCTGAAGCAATTAACGCAGGAATTAAGCGCTTAATGTTTTGGAAACTTTTTAAACATTTCTTCTTATTGAAATTTTTTATGTAAAAACCTGTATTTGACATTTTATTTTGTTCATTTCTTGAATTTTAAAAAAATAAATTGTAAAAAATTTGTTTTTTACTTCAGATAATTCAAATATCAAGATATGACCAGAATAGCCAAATTTTTTCTTTGTTTTATCCTTGTTTTTGACATGTCTCAGCAGATACATTCTACTGCCTTCTTGTATTCTATGAAGATTTTCTTTATTCCCTTGATATTTTTTAAGAAATTGGAAAAGAATGTCTGAAGTTCCCAAGTGAAGTTTAGGTTATAATAATTTACAAATATTTTGTAATATTTGATAGCAAATACATAATTTTATATTGTTAAAAAAATATACATAACATTAAGTGACTAAAATAGATAGAATGGATGAATATTAAGGATTAGGAATCCTCTCTATTTTAATAAAGTGTGTGTGTGTGTGTGTGTGTGTGTGTGTGTGTGTGTGTGTCATGCTCATGGAGAGAGAGACAATAGCAAGGCAGTGTTGGCTCAGTTCATTCTCTTTACTACCAGTTATGAAATCTCTTGTCATGTGTTTACTCTTTAACAGTGCCTTATTTTATTTTTGGCAATAATTATGCCGTCAAGTAGTGAAGAATATATATATATATATCCTCTCTAATATAATAAAGACCTCTGTGTATTTATTTGTATAAATGTCCCTTTTATTTTCATTTTTCTCTAAAACTTTGCCATTACACACACATTCATTTCTTGATATTTTCATCATCCTTCTATAGAACCACATTTCTATTGCCTGAAGTCTTTTTACAAATTTACATTCAGACTATTGTCCTCATCCTTGTTGTTGTTAAGTTTTGGCTATTGTACCCTCCAGCCTTCATCAGATATAAGTAAGAGCATTGAAGGTTTCTAATTTTATACCACAAAATAAGAGACTGAAATGCTACAATTTGAGTTGGCTGTAGCTGCAATGTCTAAACTATTAAAATTATTTAATACTGACAAGAGTTCTCCAGGCATGTGGTAGTTTTCTCCTTAAGGAGAAATGGGACACAATTTATATGGAGCTGAGAGGTTGAATCTATTAAGAACTGTGGGAGAGAGGAACATGTTTCTGCTGCTGCTAGCAAGAACCTATCAAGTTATGAAGGGGAGAACTTAATTTAACAGCAACAGAAAAATAGAGATATAATATCTGGTATATCTCAATTTTCATAAGGTAATATTCATATAGGATACACATTTACTGATAGGATTGATAGATGGAAAGCGAGACAAGGGAAAACAATGCATGATATACTTGGTGGGTTTAAGCAAATAGATGGCAGAACAGGGTTTAGGTAAAAATCATCTTCTCCTATCTGCCACTGTTTCTTCAGGACATAGGCAATCATGGCCTTCCACATCTCACTATCCCTTGTAGCTCTTAATACTCTTTCTCTTGTTATCCCTCCAAAACCCTGATTTGTTCAAGCCCATCAAGTATAACATGCATTGCTTTCCCCTGTCTCTCTTTCCCTGTCTCTGTCCTGTGAGTATCAGATTCTCCAAGCTTGCCTTCCTCATTACAGGTCCCAGAAATTTGAACTCCATCTTCCAAATGTTAAGTATAAGTTTTTTTTTCATTTCCATTCTTTCAAAAACCTTGTTGTTGCTCACATGTTTAGTCCTCAGCATCATTCTATAAAACCACATTTTGTTTGCTTCAAGTCTTTCATTCATCGTTGATGAGATTGTCCAGTATTTGCTGCCATATTGAAAGATGGACATCACATAACAATCCAGTACTCTTTTCTTTGTTTCCAACAAAATTTTCCTGTCTCTCAATACACTGCTTAGCTTTTGCAACACGCCTTTGGCCATGCCAATATGCCTTCGAATCTCAGTGTTGCACTTTCTATCCTATCTTAGAACACTTCCTAGGTATTAAAATTTCTGTATCCAAGACAAAAGTTATTATAAGCTACAAGAGAGAAGAAGATGTGGTGGGCCATGATTGACCACTTCCTGAAGGACACGGCAGATGAAAAGGGACAAGAATTATATATATATATATAGAATAGTGTATCAAATGCAAAATAGGTGAACATTACAACTAGAAAAATTTGAAATACAATGTATCTAAATACAAATAGGAGACATGTCATAACAGATCATTCCATCTTAAATAAATCAACAATATTTTACATCAATTTTTAAACAACAACTTGAAATTTTTCTTGTTAAAATGTTGAATAATTTCAACACATTTAGCATCATGGATTAAAAATAGAGAATTTTATATTGACTTTTTTCCTATTTTTTTTTAGACTTAGCATGAACAAAACAAATTCATGGATTTGAACCAAAAATAAAAAAGGTTTTTCATCCTTTAATAATCAGTTGTGTTTAGTTTAATTTATAATGTATATAAATATAAATAGAAAAACCAAAAGATAATGAGGATCACCAAGTACTGCCCAATCTCCACAGTCAGGCTTGCCACCCACCTCCAGTTAGGGGATTCAAGAGTACCACCCACCAGCAATACAACCTAGATTAACAGATATTAATACGAGGAGATATACTTTTAAAGAATTGTCTGAAGCCATAACTCCAGCAATGTTGTAATCATGCATTATAGGTGGCATTCAATGAAAAATGTATCAAGTTAATTTTGAAATTACATTAGAGGCTCTGGCAAAAGTTTATGACAGTGGGGGATAACATTTTTAGTATTCAGATAGTTAAATTAGTGGTAGTATCAATGATCTTGATGCAGAAAGTGGAATTTTGGTATAGCTTAGGTGTAGTACAAGGCCAAAAGTATGGTGCACCCAATGTTGATTGAACTCACTACTAAATTATAATTGATTTGACGAAACTAGCTTGTTAACCATTACACAACATGCCTTAGTCATTTTCTATATGGCTGAGACGTGGCACAAGGCTGAAAGTATGGATGGAACTCATTACCCAGTTGTAATTTTTCTATCAAAACAAACTTATTGACCATTACACTATACCACATGCTCTAGCCTTGTCTATTATGTTCACTCTCTCAAAGATGTCTTTGAGAGAGTCATAATTCTGTCTTTACTCCCTATCATCTGTGGTTTAAATAACAAGACTGTGCTCTTTAGCCTTGGAGGGCAATGAGTGAAACAATAAAAAACTCATTTCAGCCTATGGAGAAAGCAAAGGAAAACTATTCCTTTGTCTTTCCCAAGAAAAAATGGTATCAGATATTCTTCTACATCCTCCATAATTCCTAAATTTAGCACCTGCAGATTTTCATTGCTAGAACATTTCAGAAGTGGCAGAATATTCACTAACAAAGATGTCGTCTTTCAGAGGATTCCTTAAAATGTGGGAACAAACATTTACTCTTTATCTTTGCCTGTGACATCGTCCAGAATTCACTAACACATGGAATCATTGATATTAAATAACTGTTTAAGTCTGGGTATGACCATAAACTACAACCAGCAGCAAGATGTGGAAATTGAAGTTTTTGAAGAGCGTGGAACCACTTTCTAATAGGTTGTTCTTCCCAGATACACTCTGACCACACTGAACAAAACAAAAAATAAATTAACATAATAGCTTCTTTTTCTAATTATTTATCAAAATGCTTTGAGTTGACTAAGGTTCTGAGATGAAGGTGTCTTAACCATGTTAATCTAAGCACAACAAAGAAAAGCTTGAAGCAGCTGAAATGTGGTTCTACAGAAGGATGCTGCAGATATTGTGGACCGAGCATGTGAGCAATGGCGAGGTTTTGGAAATGATGGAAATGAAAAGGAAATTAATATTGAGCATCAGGAAGAGACAACTAAAGTTCCTGGGACATGCAATGAGGAAGGAGGGCTTGGAGAACCTGATACTAACAGGCCAGATAAAGGGAAAATGAGACAGAGGAAAGCATGTTTAAAAGGCCCGAGCAGGTGGATGAGAGAACGGGGCTGAGAGACGTTACAAGAGAAAGCGTGCTAAGAGCCACCAGGGATAGGGAGACATGAAAGGCTATGATTGCCTATGTCCTGAAGGGACAGGGTACATAAAAGAAGAAGACTACAATGGCATCTAGGTTCCAGCTTTTTACCATTGAAATAGTTAAATGTAACCACCTCTTCTATTCTAATTGTTTCTTCTCTTTACACTTCCCATCTATGGAAAACCCTTCCTTTTATTTGTTTCTCTGCTGGCTATAATCTCAAAAACTTTAAATGTCACATCAACTGCCATCTTCTATCTTCTTGAATCCAATTAATCATTTACCCTTTCTAAAATATCCCCTGTACACAGTCTGTAACACCCTGCACAGTTGAGGCAATCTCACCTTGCTTCAGGTCAAATGATGTAAAAAAAACATGATTAATATCTTCATCTTGTTATTTATCTAAATACTTTAAGTTGTCTAAGGTTCTGAAATGAAGGATTTTCATTATTCCACACATTATTTGACTAACATCTTCATCTTTCTCTTGTTATTTATCAAAGGGCTTTAAGTTGTCTAAGGTTCTGAAATGAAGGATTTTCATTATTTTGAACGTTAATTGGCTGTGAATCTGAGTAGTGAAATTTTCCATGTATAATTTAATAATGCTTTACTTCTTTTTATTTATTACATTGCTTTATGTTGCTTCCTAAGAAAGGCATTAATGTTGCCTGTAACTTGAATACAAAATTAAAATTATTTGCAGCGAATTGTCCTCATGAAAGATAAATAAATGTCTGATGTTCGTTAATATATCTCTTTAGTAACACTTTCTCATCTTGATGCATTTTTAATTAATTTTGTTGCTCCCATGCTCTTTCTCTAATATTTTCACTGATGGGAAAAAGCACAGCAAAACAGTAACCACCATTGTCTAAAGTAATTTCTTGCCATACGAGAGAAATTAAGAAAACTAAAAAATACTTTAAATATTACAAGGTGCTGATACTTTTGCTATATCATATGATTTTTTTCTATACTGGGCCCAAGAGCCACTCCAGATAGAGAGCTATATATGTGTGTGTGTGTGTGTGTGTGTGTGTGTGTGCATGTAGTATATCGAGGTAGCAGATAATTTTCTAAACATATATGGTTAAATATAACAGACAATGAATGTTTATTATGTTTTATCATGAGCTATTCTAAACATTGTATTTTGGCTTTAATTTCGGGTGGAAATAAAGATAAAAATTGTCCAACATTTGGATATTTTTTTATTATGTTTGTTCTAAGCTTGTTCTGCTGGAACAATTACGACTGAGTATTTATATCATTATGGTGCAGTGGATATCAGCTCAGAATGAGATATCGAATGGCCAAGTTCCAGTTGAATTTGTTGTATTCACTCACGCCCAAATACCCTTAGGAAAGGTATTAATTTGCCTCTTCTCCCTCTAACTATGGGTTAAATAGCAGGATTAATTGTGTTCTATATCCTTGGTTGGCAACCAGTCTACTGCAAAAAGTAATGACAACCTACTGCGAGAAATTTTTCTGCCCAATCTGTCATGTTTCTTTCAAGACATGATTGCCCAAGCATGTACCACATATGGCACTTATCTGACTGAATGAATATAACAGCTGGAAACATAATTAAAGCTTCTACTGGGCATAAACTGAGGGATCTGTTTTCTATTGTCATGAAGTAATAAACTGATGTACATAGAATTATTACAATTTAATATCATTGGAGACCAATACAATTAAAGTTTCTGTTGGACATAGAGTGAGGGATCTGTTTTCTATTGTTATGAAGTAATAAACTAATTCCCACTAATTATTACTTATTAATATAATAATATTATTCTATTATAATAATATTGTCTTTTCTCTCTCAGTTATAGGTTGAATAGCAAGACAGATTGGGTTCTAAAGCCTTGGTTGAACTAGCAAGATACAACTGTACAATCTGTTCTAATAATTTTTTTTAACCTCTCACATGTGGAAATTTCTTCCAATTTTTTGCTTTCCTGCCACATTCAATCTTCAAAACCTTTAATGCAATGCCAACTATGATTGTCTGTTTTCTTAAAACCTGTTCTTTTATTGTCTTTTCTCCACACTAAAGTTTTCTCATTCTCTTTAACTCCTAGTAACACACTTACGTCTTAGTGGCATTATCATTTTGCTTGGGGTGAAATAATAAAAGAAATAACAATATATATATATATAAGTAGTATTCTTGGTAATTTGTAAGTTTAATTCCACTTGGGATTGTAATCCAATGAGAATTCAATGTTAGAATTTAATACAATATTATAATGAAAATAAATTGAATGATTTACAAATCTATTGGTGAAAATTTATTTCGTGAATATTTTATAAAAAATATTCAATTCCTCAGAGCAAAATTTTTTACAAAATTGAATGGGTTAGATTTATCCAGGCAAAAAGAATTGTGGCAGGAAAGTAGAAGGAAAATATTTTGTCAATGGGAGAAAGAGTCAGATATACAGTGGTAAATTTAAATGTGGATGTCACACCTAGATTGTACTTATCAAATATAAAAATCCTGAGGGACTATTGAAACAGGAATGAACTCATTTTCAAATGCAAACACAAAAATAGATCTAAAATTCCATAACAAATTGGAGTTTACATTTAAAAGTTTCATTTGGTCAAGAACTGACTTATGAATTTGCTAAAATTCATAATTGTCTAAAACCCCCCAATCATTAATTTTAATAGGGATGAAGTTTTTATTTATTTATATATATATATATAATTTAAATTGCTTTTGTTTATATCTACATGTGGGTGCATATACATATAAGTATTTATGTAGTTACTAGCAGTATAGCCCGGCGTTGCTCGGGTGTAATGAAAGATTTAAAACTAATCCATGGTCCTGTAGCTCAGACTATTTGGACATTGGCATGAAGACTAAAAAGCAATAGTTGTTTCCAGTTAAAGCGAAAAAGTTTTTATTGGGTTATAATATGAGTGTTATATGAACATATTGGAGGGTCATTTTAAGGGGCTTAAATTATATTCTTATTTAAATATAAGTCATTACTTGCACACCTACTTGTGCATCTAAACTTATTTATAAATGGAACTTTGTCGGTGTGTGTGTGTGTGCATGTGTTTGTGTGTGCATGTGTGTGTGTCCATTACCTATAGACTCCAAAACGGCAGAACCGATTTTCTTGAAAATTTACACATTTGTACTATAAGCGTCTGCGAGTGTTTTTAGCTAGGTTTTGTGTCAAGGTGCTACAGATAAATATCGAAAAATCGTTAATCGAAAAATTGGGTTATAGAAGGAGTGGTCCGATTTTAATTAAATTTCATATACTTATAGACAAAGACATAAGAAACGATATTCAGTTTCAAGGTTGCAGTTCTTACAATAGTGCAGAAAATCGATAATATATATATAAAAGGCAAGCTGTTTGTGTGTGTGTCTGTTTATCTGCCTGTATGTCTGTATTTTTTCAGCCCTTTTTTAGTTTTTGCTTTGGGTTTGGCTCTAAGTAGGTATAATTGTAGTTCTTAGTCTCAGCCATGATACCATTTACTCAAAGGACTTATTTAGCCTTCAAAATTCAGTTTACGATGAAAAAAACTTATTTGATATCGATACCAAGAAATCAAAATTTAACTTACATCCATTCATTTTTCTTTCAGTCTACAGTTTTGCTTTAACTGGAAACAGCTATTGCTTTTTAGTCTTTCGTGCCAATGTCCAAAGAGTCTGAGCTCCAGGACCATGGATTAGTTTTAAGGCTTTCATTACACCTGAGCAATGCTGGGCTATACTGCTAGTATATATATATATATATATATATATATATATAAAGGATGATCAATGACAGAATATCTATGGTCCTCATGTATAGCCAGTTTGACAGTGGACTGTTGGATGGCTGTGACTCAGGTATAAAGACAAGCTAAAGACTAAATTCTCAGTGGTCAATATGTTTGATATCAACTTCAGTGAGTTGCCCTGAATAGAAATAATTGGAGATATTTGTGCCAGTGTGGTATCAGCTGTTGGTTAAATAGCAGAGCAGATTAGGTTCCATAGCCTTGGTTGACAACCAATCTACAGAAAGAAATGGCAACCTACTGCAAGAAAATCTTCTGCCTAGTCAGCCATGGATTGAAAGATCACCCAAACATGTATCATGTTAGCCTTTAACTGACTATATATATATATATATATATATATATATATATTCTTGAAGTATGTATAAAACATTTAATATGCTTATATAAATGTTTAATATGGCATATCTTAAAGTTATATTTTATCATTTGATCTGAGCTATAATATGGGATGTTTGATGTCTGAAAATACTTTTCTGTTTTATCTTGTTAGTGTAATCATAAGAATGTGTATGTGAGAATATAAGAAGAGTATTTGGTAATTTATATAACAAGTATGTCCAATGCTGACATTCTCACAAAATGTAACATTGGTAGAATTGAGATGTTACTGATGCAGTTACAACTTTGCTGGGCTAGGCTTGTCATGGATGAGTGACAACAGAATACCTCAGGTCCTCATGTATAGTCAACTTGACACTGGACGAAGTACTTTTCGATGACCATGGCTCAGATATAAAGACAAGATAATGAGTAACCTTTCAGCTGTCAATCTGCCTCATACTAATTCGAGCAAGTTGCCCTGGATAGAATTAACTGGAGATATTTGTGCCAGAGTGGTATCAGAAATTTTAAAATCAGTCCTGTTGACTGGATTAGAGACAAGACAATAACTTTGCTTCATTGTTGGTCTCAAGTTCTGGCATAGTATTGAGGTGGCTGGGATGGAACAATCTCAACAAGATGGCATCTCTAAAAATATCTGTGTGTGTGTGTGTGTGTGTGTGTGTGTGTGTGTGTGTGTGTTTGAGATTAAATAAATTGCAAACATTGTGTCTGCTTGTTTTTAATAAAATCTATTCATACTCACAGATAATCTTTCACATATTATAATTGAAAGATATAAGCAATATGCTGTACCTTTGACAGGTGATTTTATTATTTATTTCTTGATGTTCCCAAGTCCTTTGCAGATTTTCTTCTTGTGTGTAAGTTGTGGCAATAAAAAATAACTGCATAACTGTGTTGCTAAAAATTACAACAATTTTTTTTTTACTTCAAATATAAGGGTAGACAAATTTTTAAAACCTCAACGCACATCAAACAAAATATAGTACTTCCACAAAAGAACTTGAACATATCAAACTCTTTTATTGCAACCAGATACATGATAACTACAAACAGGATGAAAAACTCATGAAAAACCTCATTCATACTAATATATCTTCCATAGATCCTAAAAAAAAATTAAAATATATAATATATTATAAAAAGTACAACGCTACTAATTTAATTATCCATAATAACCCTTCCCCACCAATTTACATAAAAACCAACATTATATATAAATCCAAATGTTCCTCAATAGTATGTACTTCTCTCAAAAAAAACTAAAAAACAAATATAGATGTTGGATTTACAACAACTACATTGACTAGATATCTTACATTACACATGCCTGACCATTCATCTATTTCTAGACATCTATAACAACAATTATAATAGGCAGAAGATTATCCATGAGTACATGTGGATTTTTTTAAAAATAAGCAAACACAATGTTTGCAATTTATTTAATCTGATATGCCTCAAAGAAAATTTGCTGCCTACTATATATATAAATTTCAAATTTCAAATAGAGTAAAGCTGTAAAATAAAGACAAAAGGAAAACTTATCTTAGCTGGCAAGTTTTGTCCAATGAAACTTTATTAAGCAGATATTTCAGTCTTACTGATTTATATTATATACAAGTACAGAATATACAGTGAACATAAAATGAGAGAACAGTTTATTACTAGTGCAGAATTGATCCTCCACATAATGTTCACTCCACACAGTATTCACATATTGATTTCCTCAAAGCATTTTTTTCAGTCTTACTTTTTGACATTATAATCTCTTCTTCTATGCAGTGTATCCCTTCAGGACACAGGCGATCATGGACTGTCACACCTCCCTGTCCCTTGTAGTTCTTAACACTCTTTCTCTTATTACTCTTCCCAAATGCTGCTCTGTCATTCATTTGCTCATGCCTATCAAGCCATCAAGTATTTATATATTGTTTCCCCTGTCTCTCTTTCCCTCTATCCTGGGAGTATCAGATTCTCCAAGCTCTCTTTCCTCATTAAATATCTCAGAAACTGCAGCTTTCTTTTATTGATGCAATGTACAAGTTTTCTCTTTTAATTTCCATACTCACCAAAGCTTTGTTGTTAATAACATGTTCAGTCCATGGTATCTTCAGCATCCTTCTGTAAAACCACATGTCAGTTGCTTCAAGTCTTTCTTTCATCTTTGATGAGATTGCCCAGTATTCATTGCCATATTGAAGGACAGGCATTACATAACAATCCAGTAATCTCTTCTTTGTTTCCAATAAAATTTTCCTGTCTCTCAATACTCTACTTAGCTTTTGGAATGCATTCTTGGCCATGCCAATATGCCTTCAGATCTCAGTGTCGCACTTTTTATCCTCTGTTAGAACACTTCCTAGCTATTTAAATTTCTGTACCTGGTTGATTTCAGTATCCATAACATGTATTTGGCTTTTTGGGCTCCTCTTTTTCCTGATGACTATGCATTCAGTTATCTTGTAGTTTATGTTTAGTCCTTTCTTCTAGCTTTCCTTTGCTACCTTTTGTAGGAGTTCTTGTAGTCTTCTTTTCTATGTCTGCTATCAACAGTGTTTCATCTGCATATTTTATAGTGTTCAAATTGTGGATGCCATTGACAAATATTGGCAGGACTTCTTGTTCTCCCTGTTGCCTAGGTTGAATAAATCTGGTAAATCAAGACACATCCTTGTCTTGCACTCCTTTCTATTTTTGTATATCTGCTGAACACATTTCCTGACCATATGCAGATGGTTTGCTGCCAGTACAGATTCTTGATTATTCTAATATCTTTCCTGAATATGTCTAGGTTGCTGAGCATTTCTATCAAATCTTTGTGGCGTACTTTGTTGAGTGCCTTTGTATAGTCTATGAAACACAGGTACATATCTTTCTGCATGTGTATTGACCTTTCTGGTAATATTCTGAGTAAATAATTTCCTTGTGCCAATGTTCTTGATGAAATCACACTGTTCTTGTCCTATCTCTGACCTGATTCTACTGTGCACTCTATTTATCAGATTTTGTATGTTGAGTTTTGTTATGTGACTCATTAAGCTGATTATTCACCCTTTAGAAAATGTTCTTCATAGTTCAGCGTATGAATGGATCTCAGTCTTCCTTGATCCATAGTTTGTGGGGCCACGGATCCTGTCTCAATAACATGACAATGATCAGAAGCAAAGAATTAATGACTCAACTGCATTCAGTCTGATAACGCAATCAGATACAGCCGTGCAGCCTTGCATCCATTAACATTTGCATGGCTGTATGTAAAAATCATATGTGCCTGCTCAAAATAGGAATATTCTGCTATTGTTATAAACAGACACATCTCAGTTAACTCTCTACTACATATGTCAAATGTTGAAGACAGACTAGCAACAAATGTACATGAATGACAAATGTAACCTAGTCTTCATCACAATACAGCACCATCTACCATAAACGTTCTTTAAATTTGATAACTCAAAAATGAAGGCTTTCAAATTATATGTTTATATGAATTTTTATCCTTGTTTTCATGTGAGGAACTCACCTCAAATTTTGTAAAACTATTTTTGGATTTAATAGCATCTACTGTAAACTTGAACTTAATAATTCAAGGCTTTGCAGACATATGTTTACATGGAGTTTTGTCCTTGATGTAAAAAACCTAACCCCAAAGCTTGTAAATGTATTTTTGATACACCCTGTTTATATATATATATATATATATATATATATATATTTTCCCCAATCTCACCTTTGGTCCTGAGTATGACAGTAAACTGAATCCAGCAGTAAGGCCTCTGGTTGGGAGGTTGTGAGGAGCATGGAATCACCTCTTAATTGCTGTTGTTTCCAGGTTCACGCTGATCCAGAGTGGTAGCACCTGTTAGGGTCCCAGCTATGGGCAAATAGTTACTCCTCTAAATTGGAGTCAAAACACTATGAAAGTATAAAAATAGTTATAGACTTTTATAGAAATATATATTTACATAAAACTAGACTTTTATAGAAAAATATTCATTTTTGAAGGAAAAAAATTATTGCCATAACACATTTTAAAAGAAAAAAAATTATTACTACCAATACATTTTTGAATATAAAACTAGAAGACATTATCAATTTTTTAAAATAATTAAAAAAAAATTTTTCATCAAAATCTAACTAAATCAACTTTCTCACTATAACCGAATGTTAAAAAAAATACCTTAAAACTCTACCTTTCTAGCATTAAATAACCCACAGAGGTTGATATGCCGTTAAACAAAACTCAAACTCAAAACTCAAATCTCACCTTTGCTAATAGAAACAGTACTTTCACAAGCCATCATATGAAACAAACATAAAAAAATTCAAAGAAAATGTTTAATTTCCACCATTTTACTATCTCATAACATTCTACTGTATATAAAAAAAAATTTTCTTCAAACATGAACTATGACGTTTTTTAAATGTTTAATAATTTCAGTTAATCTTATGAATATTTATGAGTATTTTTTCCTCTATTAGCCCACATTTTTTGTTTAAAGATACTTTAATTAAAATAAAGTTCATTTCAACTCTTTGCCCTGATAAAGTCTATTAGAGGGCAAATGTGTAGGCAGGAAAATATAGTTTTCCTCTTGTCTTCTTTATTTCATTATATATATATATATTCAGACATATACCCATAAAGTTTGGTTGGTGTGTGCTGATATATATGTCTAGGTACACATGCAGATGTTTGTATGTAGCCAACAAGAAATGGATTGTCAGCATTCTATTCATGCAAATGTAAGAGAGACGAAGTGAACTAACAAATTGTAAGTAGGAACAAAAACCAGTATTGGTCAGATAGACGCTAGAAGAATCCGCAGAAAATGTCAATGTGTCTCTTTAGTCTAACAGACATCAAAGCACAAAACCATCATCAAGTGCAAATAGTCAGAAATTTTGTACAACAAAGCAGATCTTATATGAAGAGAAAAACAAAAAAAGGAAAAAAATGGAAGCTACATCTCTCTCTAGATTTGTATCTCGGGTTAAATATTTACTTTCTTTCGTCATTCATGACCTCATCAGTCAGTGAATATTTCCTGGTGGTGTAATGGATTGCACCTTGAAAAATGAAATTAAAGAACCAAGTTCAAATTACACTCTGCTTTGTTACATTCACTTAGGCATTTGGAAAAAGTATGAATCCATCTCCTCTCCCCAGCTATGGGTAAAACAGTAGCACTCATATCTGGAATAATCATTGCTATTATTAAAAAAATTTAATGCAATATTCACTCCCAAAAAATAATTATTTTTGCATTCTGAAAATATATTTCAGCCTTAAATAACCCACAAAGAGTTGATAAACCATAAAAAAACAACTTAAGTCAGTTTTCATCAGTTATATTGTCAATGAACCAAAGTAAAAATTCTAAGTTATGATTCCAGTGAAAAAGGCAAAGTATTTATTGTTGAGTAAAATCAAGTCTGAAAGAGAAACAAGAAGTATTACATACGTCATATCACTTCATGATATATATGTCATATCTAATTCCATTACATTATCGCATTACATATGTAATATGTAATGTTGCCTTCCATAGCTTCATTTTTGCTTAGATTTCAATAATGTGCTCTTTTCAATTTCTATATATCTTTGTAATATTTTAGTATTTTTTTTATGTAAAGCATTGTCAAACATTATTATTAATTTTGGACGAGTATTTTTTTTAATATTAGAATTATTGACTAGTAGAATCTATACTGGTAGAAAACCATCTGCATAAGGATAGAAAATGAATTAAGTACATATACATATGATGTTCATTGTGGTGCAGTGAATATCAGTTCAGAACGATAAGTCGGAGAACGGAGTTTGAATTCCAGTCAAATATGCTTAGAGAAGATATTAATTCATCGCTTCTCCCTCCTGCTATGGGTTAAACAGATTAGGTTCTGTAGCCTTGGTTGGCAACCAGTCTACTAAAGAAAGTAATGACAGCTTACTGCAAGAAAATCTTCTGCCCAGTCAGTTATGTCTCTTTCAAGATATGATTACCCAAGCATGTATCATGTATGGCATTTAACTAACTGAAATATACAAACGTAGAAAGGAGTATAAAACAATGATGTATCTTCTCACTAGACTTATTCTACCTATGCAAAGAGGGAATTCTAAGAGATTTGGAAGTTCTACAAGGATTCATTATTGGTTACCACAAGGAACAGGCCAACATGCAAATTACAAACTGCAAACTGAAGGTACCAAAAGGAAACAAGTTTAAAAAATTTTCTGTACCTCTGAGATGAGTTAGTATTTACATTTTTCAGACTTTTGTCCTCATCTTTATTGCTATGTTTATGACATTTTGGGCATTGTATGCTTCTGCCTTCTTCAGGTGCAAAGAATTTTGAACTAAACCCTTTGTTTTGATAACTGAGGGATATCATTCTCAGGAGAGAATGCTTAGGACAGATTATAAAAAGACAAAATTTATTAAGACCTACAAAAGACAGGAAATTGTGGAGAGCCATTAACACCTATGTCCAGCAGGGACATAGCACATAGAAGAAGAAGTAAAACAAGATTGAGTAAATGGTTGGCAGAAAAAGTTTTAGGAGAGATAACAAAAAAAAAAAAAATTTATTGAGAGCTACAATGAATAGAATATTGTGGAGAGCCATGATTGTTTTCATTCTAAAGGGACAAGGTGCACAGATGAAGAAGAAAAATGAGCTTGAGTAAATGAATGGCAAAACACTGTTTAAAAGAGATAACAAAAAGGTAAAATTTATTAAGAGCTACAAAGAATGGGAAATTGTGGAGAGCCATGATTACCAATGTCCTGAAGTTATGTGGCACATAGAAGAAGAATTTACTTTCTTCTTCATTTTATATTTTATTATTTATTTTATTATTTTTATTCATTCATCATTTTTTATTTATTTTATTAGATGAAACATTGTCTTATGCATGATATTTCAATAATTCTCTTTTGGAAATAATTGGCGTGTATGTTTCAATCTTTTGTTAAATCATGAAGCCAGATATAGAAAAATTGATAAATTATTAATAACTACCAACAATTCGAAACCAATTTTTTTATCTTTGTGATGTAGAGCCTAAATGAAAAAAGGAAAAAAATAGTAATTTCCTCAATCAAAATGTTCTAAATTATATTTTTAAAAATCTTTAAGAATCTGATGTGGTTAATAATGGACAATGCTCTTGTAAGCAAAAAAAATAAAATGTCCAACAAAATAGAAATGTTTCTACCAATGAATGCTTAGTATACCATGGACAGAACATGTAATGAAAAAGTTTTAAAGAGAATAGCAACTACAGAGAAACTGCTGCTAACAAGCAAAAAAAAGACAGCTGACATTTCTGGATCATATAATGCATAAAAAAGGTTTGGAGAATGTAACACTCACAGGACATACTGGTGGGTAAAGAGCAAAAAAACAAGTAACCTTCTTAAAAACAAATTTAACCAAAATAAGCCGGAGGAAACTGATTAACTGACTCAATGATAGAACAAGAACAAAAAGGAAGGGTAAATTAGAAAAAGAGAGGAACACATGGAAAACCATGATCATTCATATCCTGGAAATTGTGTCATAGAAAAGAAATAAATCTTACTTTCATCAAGAGGTGTTGATTTCTGAATTCCAATTCCAGTATTTTAGAAAATTTTCCTTTTTTTAATAATTTTACCATAAACAAGTCAATAAAGCTACTAAGATGCAAGAAATTAGTGAAAGTGGATGAATATTATAAAAAATTGCTATTAAGGAGAGAGAACAATAAAAGAATAGGAATTAAGAAGACACTAAATAGCAATTGACATTGCATTTGAATTTTTGAAGATCAAAGTTGGCTGGAAAGTATGAAGTCAGAAGAGAGTTCCACAAACAAGAAAAGAAACTGTTAGCATAGGACTTATAATAATATAAGAAGAAGAAAAATGATTGAGAGAGAACAATAAAAGAAAAAGAATTAAGAAGACAAAGGGTAATTGTTATGGTGCTCTAACAGGCCACATCAGTAATGATTGATATTGCATGGAAGGCTATGGTAGAGAAAAGAGAACCTTTCTGTCAGTAACCCATAATTCTTCCCATTTTAATAGGTAGAAACTGAACTTTTCTGAAAAGAACCCATAGTTACTTTGTTACAGATGCCAGATTAATTATTATGGCAAATTTTAAACTATAGTGAACATCTATTTATCTGAGATAGATGTAGAGCCATGTTTGGTCAAGGTTCAGTCCTTTGGTAGAGAGACTGAAGTGGCCTCTCTGGGATGCATCATTGGTAATCCCCAAGACCAGACGTCCCTCATTTATTTGTTGTATTCTCTCTGAAGACAGAATTATAAATATAATGCTATGTATAGTAGGCATTGGTTTATCTTGCCAGATAAAAAGTAGCATCCTGTTGGGTCAAAATTCAGTCTTTTGGGAATGAGATTGGAGTGACCTCTCCAGGGCATAGGTCTTTGAATGATATATGAAGGCATGTGCTGCTCAGTCCACATGGCCATCCCTTCTCAGCTGTACTGACAAGATCCAAAGGAATACAGGGCATTATATTTGAGGATGGCTTGGCTGCAGGTGTTGCCAGAAAGTTGTCACTGTTGACATCCAACTGCCTTCATAGACCCATTCCAGGTTTTCTGTCTGAATTTACTTCCATAGCCTTTTCCATGTTCAGTTGGATGACTGAGATTCTTTCTTCTAGAGGGACTGCTTCCTGGGCTGTCAAGCTTCATCTAACTGAAGCAGCTAATTATGATGTACCAATTGATCACCTTCACCCATTCTCTGGCTTGGAGCTGAACTTAGTTGTCAGAGGCTATTTGAGACACATGCCATGAATGCATTTAATAGACACTGAGAGCTTGTCCCCACTATCATTCCCAGCTATGTCGACCATGACAACCTTTGGAACATATATAATGTACATATATAAACATTATATACATTATGGGTTTTAGAATGACATATATACTGAGTGTATTGAATGAATTATTGTTTAAATTTTGCAAAAATGAAATTAAAACTGACATTTCATTTTAAGAGATATATTTACAAAAATTACACAATAATTTCTTGAAATATAATAAGGTAAATTTATTCAATAATATCATCATAAAATAAAAAAACAAACATTACACATGTGCTAATTTAAAACTATAAAATTTGTGTAAAATCCTTTGTTAAATAAAGACGGAAGCTGACAATGGTTCGCCTGAAATAGGCCTATACTTCCAATTCACCATTAAATAATGTGTCTGTCTTAATTTTTCTTATATTTGCTCTATATATATCTATATGCATATATGTTTAGAGCTGTCTTAGAGAGTTATCCTACCACTATATATACAGGATACTCCTTTGGATTCTTCTATACCCGCACTGCATGCTGATATATTTATATATATATATAAGTACCTCCACTGATTCATTAAAAATAAACAAATATAATGATAAAGTTCCCCAAATTTAATAAAATATAAAATTTTATTGTAAAAATTGTTGTTATTAATTGGAAAGATTATTAACTTATGTCATTTAATTTGCCAAAAGACCTAAACAGTTTTAAACAACATAAAATTTTGAACAAGAACAGCAATAAAAAAAAAGAGAATAAATAAGACAAACATGTATCTACTCAGTAAAGTTACCTTGACAGAACAAAAATGACTGGATTACCTTGACAGAACATAAATGCTTGGCAATGTTGCATCTTTTCATCAATAGTCTTCTCAGTATTATCTGTTCCCAACTAGATATTTATGCTGACGTTGCAACAATCTACTCCTTGATAGCAAATCTGACAGGTTTGAGAAACTAAAATTTACAGCTGTTCTTTTCACTAAGGCAAGGAATGTCTTGCAAATCTGAATGCCTCCAAAACAAAACTACTTTCATTCTATCACCATAGAGAATGTTTACTGCCTCCCATCAGTATGGCTGATTCTAACATCCAAGTGAGCAATTTTTGTGCATTCTCAGGCTCATTTTTCTTCTTCTATGTACTATGTACCTTTAGGACATAGGGATCATGGCTCTCCACAATTTCTTGACCTTTGTAGATCTTAATAAATTTTGTTTTTTTGTTATCTCTCTTAAACGTTATTTCATTATTCATTCACTCAAGCTTACTAAGGATGTTACATGTTGTTTTCCTTTGTTCATCTGTCCTGCAAATATCAAGTTTTCCAAGCCCTCTTTCCTCATCATATGCTATAGAAATTTCAACTCTCTCTTCCTGATGTTAAGTATAAGTTTCCTTTTTGTTCCATTTGTTTCCATTTTCTCTAAAACTTTGTTGGTGTTCACATGTTTACTCCATAGTATCCTCAGCATCCTTTTGTAAACCACATTTTTGCCAAAATAATCTTTCTCTGTCTAGGTTGTAAATAGACATGCCATTTTTTGCTCAGTTAATGAGGAACAGACAATTGGGAAATATTACTGAAAAAATAAAATGACGCAATGATAAAATTAATTTACTTAATTATAAATTAATTGAGACAAAAGGCTAGGCTCTGAATTGAAAACTTAATTAGCTACAAATAGAAACTGTTATAAGTTTTATTACTGAATAATTTTGGTCTGAGATTTTTAGAATTGTTGTTAGTATTCAATGAGTTATGGGCTATCTTTATCTTCATTGAGTGGGTGGTGTCATGGATAATGTTTTGAAGTCAAAAATTGAAAGACAATGTTTGAATTCTGGTCAGGTCAATTGCATCAACTTATGTGCAAATACCTTTGGGAAATGTATGAATCTATCACATTCCTCAATCTATGGATTAAATAGTAGGAGTAAAAAAATCATTGTTAGTCTAAAGAAAATGTTAATGCAATATTCACTCACAAAAGTCAAACTCATAAACTCAGATAAACAGACTTCTGACCTATCCCTTTCTTCCACATTTGCAATGCATTACTATAATAACATCTTTCTCATTTGAAATTTAATTTTTTTAAACAAATATTATTTAATTTTAGCAGAAAATATTACAGAAATGTATCTTTTAACATGTAGGTAGATGTTTAATTAAGGCAATGGGTGTCTGATACCTTGACTGACAGGTGGAAGTTTATCTAATTTTTTCTACAACGGACATATCTATTTTATTACATTTTTTATTTTATGATTCTGAGTAGATTTTTCCTAATTTTGGCTCCTGTTTTACAAAAACGGTTGATGATTTAAATTCTCCAAGGACTTCTGCTTTTAACAAATGTAAACATTAAGCTTTACAAAATATATATATATTTTCAACATTTTTTTGTAGATAATCAAACAGATGCTCCATTTTTATTTTAGACAATGTATATTGACTGCACACTGGAAAAATCTTAATAAAGAATTTATACAAAATACCATCTTTCAGTCTGTCAGTCTGTTAAGTGCCATACGTGATACACACTTGGATTGAAAGAGACATGACTGACTGGGCAGAAGATTATAGATTATCCCACAGTAGGTTGTCATTATTTTCTGTGGTAGACTGGTTGCAAGCCAAGGCTATAGGACCCAATCTATTCTGTTATTTAATCCATAAGTGGAGGGAAGAGATGAATTAATATCTTTCCCAAGGGTATTTGCGCATAAGAGAATGCAAGGAATTCAACTGAAATTTGAATTTAATATTTACTTTTTATAAAGTGCTTATTAAAGATGTAAAACATTTATAGATGTATAGTTATTATTATTGTTATAATAATTACCTACTGCAACTCAAAAGCTATCAGGTTTTGGTGCACAGTGTACAATCATCAGGCAGTGAAGTGGTTCAGTTATGTGGTCATTGATAAAAAAATTCAAAATAATAAATAAAAAATGCTACCATGTTAGTTGAATCTAGTGGAGTAGGAGGTTATTGTAACTTAAAAGATTTGTGGGTGTCGACAATGAATATTGAGACTTTAAAGTGTTACAATGTGGTAGGAGTAAAGAAAGTGTCAATTATGGCAGTTTAAATAAGTTTTGTAGCCAATATATAGTTTGAGTTGAGACTGCCTGATGATAGTGCATTGAGCACAAAAAAATTGATAGCTTTTGAGTTGTAAAAACTATATATATATATATCTAAACTTATTTTATAAATGGAACTTTATCTCTGTGTGTGTGTGTGTGTGTGTCCATTACCTATAGACTCCGAAATGGCTGAACCGATTTTCTTGAAAATTTACACAGTTATACTATAAGCGTCTGTGAGTGTTCTTAGCTAGGTTTTGTGTTGAAATACCCCTGATAAATATTAAAAATCGATAATTGAAAAAATCAGGTTATGGAAAGAATGGTCCAATTTTAATCAAAGACAAAGACATAAGAAACAATATTCAGGACTTTCAAGGTTGCAGTTCTTACAATAGTGCAGAAAATTGATAATATATATATAAAAGGCAAGATGTTTGTGTGTGTGTCTGTTTATCTGGCTGTATGTCCTTTATAAAAATCCACAATTTTTATCCGATTCTCACCAAACTTCAAAATTTGACTTACATCCATTCATTTTCCTTTCAGTATACGGTTTCGTTTTAACTGGAAACAACTATTGCTTTTTAGTCTTTCATGCCAACGTCCAAAGAGTCTGAGCTCCAAGACCATGGATTAGTTTTAAAGCTTTATTCCACCCGAGCAACGCCGAGCTATACTGCTAGTATATATATACATACATTTTAAATTATTTGTTAGAACATGTTTAAATTACAATCTACTACAAAGTGTACATTTTGTTTCGACTTTGAAAGGATTGATAAAAATTAATGTTTTGAACATTGTTAATATTTTCTTCATTCCTTATTCATATATATATATATATATATATATATACGTGTGTGTGTGTGTGTGTGTGTGTGTGTGTGTGTACACCAACATATAAATATTTATTGGTTGTTAATAGAACAGTCCAATCTAAAATAAGAAAGCTATTAATTATATATGAATAAATATACATTATCCTGCATCTAAAACATGAATCATAGTTTCATGCACTGACCATTTTTAGATTTTAATTTTGTTTTTGGTTTCTATTGTTGTTTAAGGTCAAATTATAAATCTGAACAGTCAATTTTTTCATTTATTAAATTTATTGTTATATTACTGCTGCTGCTGGAAAACAACAATCATCTTGACAGACAGCTAGAAACAGAACATGTATATATATAAAACATGTATATATATAAAACATGTATATATATAAAACATGTATATATAAAAATATAAACTTATCTTTTTAATCTTCATCAGTGACATTGTGTTGAGAAGGAGTGGCCAGAGAAAGATTGTGCACAACCAGGGGCTTTTGGGGAGCTGTTAACTAGTGAAAGTTCTCAGTTCTTTCTCTTTCTCTTTCTGTGTGTGTGTGTGTGTGTGTGTGTGTATGTGTCTGTGTGTGTGTTCTGACTTCTATGCAGAAACAACTGACTTATATAAGCCAAAACTTCCTACAAATCTTTGGTTTTTCAGTTTGTCATTAAATTGACATCAATCATATCTTATTTGAATATTGCCTTTCAAGCCTTTTTTGTTTGTTACAATCCACCACCACCATCCATGGCCAGAAAATATTTTTGTCAATAAAGGTAATATATTACAGTATAATTTTATTTAAGTCTATACGGAATCCTAAAAAAGAAAGTAAAATCATAGGAGTTTCAAAAAAAAAAGAAAAAAGCCATATAAACATATGTTATAAGGAGGTCTAACTTTTGTTAATTTAATTTATTTTATTTTTATTTTCTGTTGACAAAGGCATTGAAAAAAGGGAGAAGAAAATATAAATGGATATATATATATCTTTTTTATTTAATTTTGAAATGTGGTAGTTACAGATGAGATATGAAATCTCTCTTAGGGATTTCATGTTGAAATGATCATTCACCAGTTTTGAACATTGAAATTTATTTTATTTTATAATTGGCTCTGTAATTTTAATTACATTAAGCTCTCCACCTGTATCATTTTTTAATATTGAAATATTAATATTAATTAGGATCAGGTCTTTGGGATTTACCTTCCTGCTTTTCCTTTTGGATTAAAGTTATTTTAAAATATATATATATATATATATATATATATGTATGTATGTATGTATGCATGTGTATAAAATAATAATAAAAGAAAACGAAAGAAATAAAAAATAAAGAAAAGATAAATCATGAAAATAAATAAATAGAATAATAATAACTAAAAAGTGAAAGAAATGGTCAGGTTAATCAGGGTCTAAATATTTAAGCAAATATTTATTTCTATGTTTGCATGTGATCATTAATTCATTTCTTTTGTTTAATATATTAGGGTTATTCAGGTGCTTTAAGATTTTCTGAAAGGTATAAGTTATATCTTTTTTTTATTCTATTAGAAGATTTGGTTCATGCGATAATGTTCCAGGTAATAATTGGATTTTTGTTGTAGTTTTTTAATTGCCAAGAATATTTGGAAGGGACAGTGCTATTCTTCTATTTATTATTATTTAAAGTCAGTTTATTGTTATAGAATCTATATTTCTTTTAGTTGTTTGTTGAGCCAAAATAAAATTTAACAGTGCCTTCAAAAGAAATGCTAGTTTTGTAAACTATACATTTGGTCATTCATTGACTGTTAGAGTGGAAAGATTGTGTTTTTTCAGCAGTTACAATTATTTACTATTACTAGTTGTGCCAAGAACTTCAGTAAATATATCTCACTACATATGATATTAAATAAAACATGTCCAACCTGCAAAACAATAGTAACTCCACTATCAATAATTGTAACCCTACCAAAAATAATATATATATATATATATATATATATATATATATATATATATATATATACTTTAATCTGCTTTATAGTATATCAGTATAAAATTAGCATAAAGTATTCAGGGTGCAATGGATAAATTCTTGCTGTTTTATATTTTTAATTTTGTGCATATGCATTGTTTATTTTTGATTTTGTTGACTGCACAGTATAGTTAGGTCAGTTGGGCACCGTCTATGAGCAAAAGAGCAGCATGACACAATTAACTCTGCCAGAAATGTAAAATAGCTTAGTATATATGCTGGAAGCTCCAATTTCAGAGAGTTTTCATGTCAATCTGAAGACAGCCCAGAGGATTCAGAAAGAGTTGCATGAATCTAATGGTAATTACAAAGACATGCCAGGTTGGAAAACTCATTTTGATCATTCTGATAAAAGAACTCCTGAATTGGTGAGGACCTCACTCAACACAGAGGCCTACATTGAGTGTCTTGAAGAGGTAGTGCTGCCTTGGGTCAAAAGGGTGGCTGATGGAAGACCCTATGTCTGGAAACAGGACTCAGCACCACGTCACACAAGCAGGAGAGCTCAGTCATGGCTGTGAGAAAATATCTCTGATGACATCACCCCTTAAATTAGGTGACCTATCTTCACAGACAGCAGCCCCCCTTTTTTATGTGTGGGGTGCAGTCAAGCAGGAAACTGACAAAATTTCTTTTAATACTAAAGATGAACTGACCCCAATGATTATAGCAGCATTCACCAGCTTAAACATGGAGACCATCCAGAAAAGTTGCAGGAGATTTTGAAGTCAACTGGAGGCTGTGGTTAAAGCCAATGGTGAATTCATTGTATAAATTTACACTTTTATTTTATTTTTGTAAATATATCTTTTAAAATAAGTTGTCAGTGATATTTTAATTTTTGTGTAATTTAGACAACAATTCATCACTCACATTCTGAATAGTATATATGATTTTATAATGATATAAATATAAATCTATCTTCTACGTGTATAGCATTAATCTATTTTACAATGGAAAAGAGTACTTAGCTGTTTAGTAATATAAGTCCTATGGCAGAGAATGCTAGACAATCTCATAGCAAATGATGAAGAAACTTGAGACAACAGAAATGTTGTTCTACAAAATAATTCTGAGAATACCATGGACTAAACATGTCAGCAACAAAATTTTGAAGAAAACAGAAAAAAAGAACTTTAGAAAGAGATCATTGAAATTTCCATGTCACATAATGAGTAAGGAGGGCTAAGAAAATTTGACACTCACAGGACATATTGAAAGTAAGATGGACAGAGGAAAGCAGTGAATGACCTACCTAATGAGCTTGTATAAATGGTTGGCAGAACAGGGATTAGGAGAGATAGCAAAAAGACAAAATTTACTAAAAATCTTGAAACTCACAGAACAAATTGAAGGCAAGATGGACAGAGGAAAGCAGCAAATAACCTACCTAATGAGCTTATGAAAATGTTTGACAGAACAGGGATTAGGCATAATAGGAAAATGATAAAAATTTAGGAGAATGTTGAAACTCACAAGATATATTGAAGGCAAGAGGAACAGAGGAATGCAGCAAATAATCTACCAGACGAGCTTCTTTAAATAGTTGGCAGAACAGGGATTAGAAAAAGTAATGAAATTAGAAAACTTACTAAGAATTACAAAGGACACAAAATTGTGGCCATGACACATAGAAGAACTTCACAATCTGACAGTATGAAATATGTTTTTGCTATATAAAAGTTTATCCACAATAATTTTGTGAAGATGTTCGTGTTTGTTCAGATAATTTCATCTTTGTGACATAAGTCCAGACATTTACAATAAATCAAAATGAAGTGAGACAAGGAAAATATAAAGTAAATGTGAAATATTGCCTTCTATCAACTGTAAATATCACTTTAAACCATTTTACAATAGACTTTGGAGATTTCTAAAAAAACTGGACCATAGTTATACTATTTGGTAAATGTTGTAGAGTCAGGTTCAGTGTTCCTCTTGTTCTTCTCTACTACTGTGAACATTTCCTTGAGGACATATGGCCCAGTAGATATAGATGTTGGTTAGTTCCAGTGATTTTACCCAAAGAATTGTGAGTTCAATATCAGGCTACAGCAGTGATGAACAAATAACTCAGAGTTAAGGAGAGATAACTCATGACTACCAGAGTTGGCTTTGCAGAAGAAATAAGAATAATATACCCCAGTGATTGTAATAAACGATTTAGTTCAAAACTCCTAGCACCTGAAGAAGGCCAGCACATACAACGTCCAAAATGTTGTAAAAATGGCCACAAAGATGAGGACAATAAATATTTGGTATCTTTGGTATAAATATTTGCTATATTTGCATAAAGAAAACATACTAAGTGAATCCTTTGAATAATATACACTAATGTTCTTAGAACACTGGAAACACCAGAACACATTGAATGCTGAATACACAGAATATCCAGAATAAATTGGAACACTTAAACACAACTGTCTGAGTGCTTTATATAATAATATTTATAGTCATGTGATCCCAGTAACACAATCCATTAAACAGATACATTTGTGGCCTGGAGATCCACATTCAACCACAGTGTCAGTATTGACACTTTCTTCTTACATAACTTCTCTCCTTTTGAGCTGACTCCCTCTGAAGTCTGTATTTTTTTAGTTTTGGTTCCACACTTAGAAATTATGTTGAAGTTCTTTTTCTTTTTTGAAACAAAACTAGGACAAGGCATCAGTTGTTTGGCTGATAGGTTTTCTCATCTAACTCCCCACCCCACTCCAATTTCTTAAGAGACCTTTTAAAACAAGGCAACAAAATATTCATGTGGATGTTGTAATATGTTGCATTTGTAAGGACTTGCAGAATGGCTTTGAATTAGCTAGATGTGAACTGCCTCCCGTTGATCCTCACAATGGAATCAGATACACAAAACTTTTATCCTGAAAGGAAGTTCATTGAAAGCTTCTTAATATAGAAAAAAATTCAGTTGGAGTGCTGTTGATGAGCTGAGGTTGGTACTCTGGAGCAGTGATGACCCTGGCTCACAGGTGTAGTAAATGTTGAGCAAATATTTGCCCTGGTTTATTTCAGAAGGTTTTTCCTGAATGGTACCAATATTACAGCTTAATTTCTTCAAAGGAATTTCTGCAGTCACATCTTTGAACTTTTGGTGGTAAATCTTATGTCAGAATAGTACTTGTGGTGACTTGGTTACAGAATGAATTGCTTGGCAGGTCCCAAAGATTAAATAAGGAAATGTCATAAATAAATATCGCAAATTTGTTATATTTTTTAACACAAATACCACTGCTTTTTTTGGTCTTTCCAATGAAAGAAATATTATAGGTGAACTCACCTAAAAAGTTTAACTTCTTCTCTGAAACACCACCAGCAGCTTTTCTCAAAGTCAATAAACTAGGTTTACCAGGTTTTTTCCAAGTCTTATCATTAATTATATTAATATTGAACCCAGTATGCAATTGTAATCTTATTTTTATATTGTTAATTGTGACAAAAACAAATTTTCTCTTTAGAGATATTTTGTTTAAAGTCTTGTTAATTTATTCTTTCCACTTTTCGTCTTTACCCAACTTATTTACTTTGTTGACATATTTTTTGTTTCTCTGCCCATTTTTTTGTATTTGCAACCAGTACTCTCGTGTCCTAATCTCCTACATTGGTAATATTTTCTGTTTCTAAAGAAACAAACCCTTTTAAAATGCTTACCACCACAACTATGGCAATCATTGGGTATTCTGGGTTTTTCTCATATTTTTTTCACTTCTTTGCTAGGAGTTGCAAAATGTCTGTTTTTCCTTGGATAGTCAAATGCTATGTATTTAGGAAATATCTCTCTCCTCAATCCTTGTAGTGTCAATTTTTAAATTCACCATATGCTGACAGTCTTCATTTCTTTTTTGAAAAGTTAAAATTCAATTCATTTCTAGTTATTTAGAATCCTGGATCTCATTTCCGTGTCCTTATTTGAAGTTAAGCCTTGGACAAATTTCATTTCCGTGTCCTTATTTGAAGTTAAGCCTTGGACAAATTTCATTTCCGTGTCCTTATTTGAAGTTAAGCCTTGGACAAATTTCATTTCCGTGTCCTTATTTGAAGTTAAGCCTTGGACAAATTTCATTTCCGTGTCCTTATTTGAAGTTAAGCCTTGGACAAATTTCATTTCCGTGTCCTTATTTGAAGTTAAGCCTTGGACAAATTTCATTTCCGTGTCCTTATTTGAAGTTAAGCCTTGGACAAATTTCATTTCCGTGTCCTTATTTGAAGTTAAGCCTTGGACAAATTTCATTTCCGTGTCCTTATTTGAAGTTAAGCCTTGGACAAATTTCATTTCCGTGTCCTTATTTGAAGTTAAGCCTTGGACAAATTTCAAACATTTAAATGAGTCAGAAATGAACTCACTTAACTTCTCACATTTCCAATTGAAAAAATTGTCATTGTTACATTTTACAAAGTTTAAACAGTTCCACCATACATTAAAAAATGAGGTTCTGTCTTCAAAAATCTTTGATAATATTCTTACTGTTTCCTCAAAGTTTATTTCACCTGGTTGCTTCAGCAAAATAAAATTCATGTATTTTTGTGCCCAGCAGGAGACAATTTTCTCAAAAATAGTCAAACTTTCTTCTTGTCATTCCACTGTGCACAAACCTTGTTGATGATTTCTTCATATCTATGTTTGAAAAGTTATTACTTCAACTGGATTGTCAACTAAGTCGCTAATGGAATCCAAAATAGCATCTGGAGTGAATGTGTCACACATTTTTTCCTCCATCATTTTCTTAAACAACACTTTGAAAACATTTGTTGTTGTTTTCATAACTGAAATTGTTATTGATATTGGTCTTTTTATTGTTGTAACTCTAGTTCTTGCTGTTGCTTTTGCAGCACCAACATTTGAAGCATAATTGATTTCAGTTCATTTATTGTCCTTGTATTTCACTGAATATTTCAATTACTACCTGTAAGATATGTATTTTTTCTCTGTAGGCTTTGTGAAAGTTCAGAACAAGATCTTCATTGCCCCTTTCATAACATTAGTGTGAATGTCATATTGTCCTCACTTTTATAATGTTGGTTTTTATAACATTAATCTGAAGGGAACTTTTGTTAACTCGCTACTTGCAAGTTGTAATATTTGGTATCTTCATATAAAGACAACATACAAAATGAATCCTATAAATATAAACAGTAATGTTTTCAGAATGCTGTAGAACACCAGAACACACTGAATACACAGAATACCCAGAATACACTGGAGCACCGGAGCACACTCAGACTTTTGTCTGAGTGCTTTATATATTAATATTTATGATTATGTGCTCCCAGTAACACAATCCATTCAACAGATACATTTGTTGCATAGAGATCTCTGTTCAACCACATGTGTTGATATCAACACTTTCTTCTTACATAACACTCAAGTATTCTTATTTTATATATGAGTGTTTAAGAAATCTCTTCTTCTTTGTTTCCTCTACTTCGTCTTCTGTTCCTTCAATACTCCCTGTAACTATGAACTTCCTAATTATCAGCTATTTTGAACAAAGACAACATTACAGAAGTAAATTATGATGACATGATATTGCTAATGATTATTTTTAACAGTGAGGTTCATCTTGCACAAGGCACAAGAGCCACTCGAGGCAGGGTATTACAGAGTAAGAGACACAGTTTATGCACATATGTGAGAAAGATAATAATTAACCCTAGATTGAAAATCATTAAGATTGTAGTAATTGGGTAAACATCCTCTTGGAAGTAGGTTCCACAGAACAAAGGTTTGCAAGAAGCTGCTCAAGTGAAACTTACTTTTTATCAACTTACTTCTTATCAACATACTTCTTCTGCACAAGCAGCAGTACTCTCTTTTAGGCCTGATCTAGCTCTTGTAATGGTAGAGGATAGAAGGAGGAGTCAGGTACATACAGGTGTGGTACAGGTAGCCAATCTTTTTTCCAGTATCTTTAGTAATAAATCGCATATTTGCACCTACTTAAGGTTTGGGATGAGTTTAAGGTACAGTAGACACTCAAGGCATGGAGCCTCCACAAGGGAACATCCATTCATAACAATTGATGAAAGTTCATGGTTCAGTTGGTAATGGTGGAATATTACTAATATGGTTTTCAAGGCATTGAATGTGACCAGTCAGTCATTCCCTGACTGACCAGTTAGAGCTAGATCAGAGGAGCGATCATTTGGCTCCACCACCTCAAGCCATATAGAACTTCAGACAAGTCAAACTTTATATATAGACGCTATAAGCCAAATGTTCTGAATTACCAATGGAATATGAAGGGGATGAGGATTGTTCTCTACAGTGTAAATTGCTTGAGTAAGATAACGGTTAATCATTGACTTGAACAGGATAAGATTGTAGTCAGTTCCAAAAAATAAATGTTTGAGTGGAACTTATATCTTACCAATGGGACACTTTTGACATCTACAGACTGGAAAATAAAGACTGAGCACCTCCTATCCATATATATATACATATATATATATATATATATATATATATATATGATAGCATTACTCTATTTTCATTTGGATTTCACTCTTGAAAAGGGAGAACATACTAAGAGGAGTCAGATACTTTTTCTTATTTTCTTTTTGTTTTATCATTTCAACCCAGGCAAGGCAAGACTGCCACTAGTTCTCAGGAGGTCACAGATGCATAGTAGGTAATGAAGAAAGGATTGTGGGGTTTGATACATTGACACCCACATACACACACACACATGGTCATTCAGCGTTCACGTGATAACTTAGTTCCCGCGTAAACAATGCCAATAAAAACGGGGAACGTCACGTGGTACGCTAGTTAGGATTTTGTCCCGGACAAGAGCAGACATGTTTCCGTAACTCACAAAAACACCCTCGCACTAATTGCGGGTAGCAATTAGGGGCACAATTTTTTATTTCTCACCAGGGAAAGAACTTCTCTTTCCTTAATTTTATGCATGCTGTCAACCCTATGTAACCTTTGTTAATATATTGTTTTTCTTGTTACTTTCGCCTACTCGTTTTTCTTATTGCCTGTTTTATTTCACCACCCAGTTACGTCGAGTCGACTCGTAAACTTAAATTTAGTAATGGACGCTTCGTCCGCTACAGGATAAAAGATGAATGGGATTTAAGAAGATAGACGGTGGCAATTGACATTACATTTAAATTTTTGGAGATGGTAGGTTTGGGTTGTGTTTAAGGCCTAAAAGATGATTAAGACATGAAGCCATTCTGAAGGAACATCCGTTTATTGTGATTGGTGATAGTTCAGGGTCTGAGTGGTATTGATGTAACTAGTTTGGTTTTCAAGGCATTGAATGTAACCAACCAGTTTTTAATTGCAAATGGACTTTACTAATGGTTTTACGACAGATAAGAATTGCAACTACTTTTTAACACTTTTTTTTTAAAGATAATTTCCTCCCAAAATCACCATGCATCATATAACTGAATGACTTGGTTACTAATGTTATAAACACACCTATGACGGCATAAAAGAACAATGAGTGAAATGAAAAGAAAATAAGCCAAAAACAGTTAACGAAAATTCTTTGGATTGCCAATACACAGGAGCAAAGTAGAATGTTTCTTTGTTGGTGAAGGAAGGGATCTTGAAGGATGGGGAGAGTCATTAGGGTCTAGAGTTGATGCATGTGTTGGATCAGTTGACCACAGTCACTGGTGGGGATGTTGACAGCTTCCTGCTCACCAGCCAACTGTTCTATTGTCAATAGCAGAGATATAAAAGCTGATTTTTTATCCTTTCATGTCAAGCCAGGCAATGAAGCCATTAAGATGTTACTGAGTATGAAAGAATAAGAAAAAGAGAAACATTATTAAAGTTTGAGAACAATAATAGAAAAGGAATCAAGATGATAACTCAAGATTTTTGCCATGCCTTTTGAGTTAGTGTCAACTAACATTTATATTTTATTTTATGAAGAAATAAAGAGTTGTCAGTGGTTAGGAATGAATTTAACAATTACAGATAGAATAGGGCTATTATATGTATAATGTAAATGCATTGTTAATGATTTTACTATAGGAATGCATTGCAAATGAGGAAGAAAGGGATTGTCAGTGGTCAGGAATGAATGCAAGCATTACTGATAGAATAGGGCTATTATATGTTTAATGTAAATGCATTGTTAATGATTTTACTATAGGAATGCATTGCAAATGAGGAGGAAAGGGATTGTCAGTGGTCAGGAATGAATGCAAGCATTACTGATAGAATAGGGCTATTATATGTTTAATGTAAATGCATTGCTAATGATTTTACTGCAGGAATGCATTGCAGGTGAGGAGGAAAGGGATTGTCAGTGGTCAGGAATGAATGCAAGCATTACTGATAGAATAGGGCTATTATATGTTTAATGTAAATGCATTGCTAATGATTTTACTGCAGGAATGCATTGCAGGTGAGGAGGAAAGGGATTGTCAGTGGTCAGGAATGAATGCAAGCATTACTGATAGAATAGGGCTATTATATGTTTAATGTAAATGCATTGCTAATGATTTTACTGCAGGAATGCATTGCAGGTGAGGAGGAAAGGGATTGTCAGTGGTCAGGAATGAATGCAAGCATTACTGATAGAATAGGGCTATTATATGTTTAATGTAAATGCATTGCTAATGATTTTACTGCAGGAATGCATTGCAGGTGAGGAGGAAAGGGATTGTCAGTGGTCAGGAATGAATGCAAGCATTACTGATAGAATAGGGCTATTATATGTTTAATGTAAATGCATTGCTAATGATTTTACTGCAGGAATGCATTGCAGGTGAGGAGGAAAGGGATTGTCAGTGGTCAGGAATGAATGCAAGCATTACTGATAGAATAGGGCTATTATATGTTTAATGTAAATGCATTGCTAATGATTTTACTGCAGGAATGCATTGCAGGTGAGGAGGAAAGGGATTGTCAGTGGTCAGGAATGAATGCAAGCATTACTGATAGAATAGGGCTATTATATGTTTAATGTAAATGCATTGCTAATGATTTTACTGCAGGAATGCATTGCAGGTGAGGAGGAAAGATAATGAATCAGCTAATATTCTTCAAAGTTTCAGCAAAGCATATTTTTTAAAGATTTTTTAATATAGGGAATTATATTTTGCCAACTGATAGCTAAAATTGACACTAAAATCAGCCATGTTTAGTGATTTCAAAATGAAAATTCTTTTCAGTCAATTTAAATTAGTTTTTGAAATACAGCAAACTTATTAGAAATATGAAATTTAATCTATCAGCTTGATAATAAAAGTAAAAAAAACCTTCAGGAAAGATTTTTCATTTTCAGAAATAAATTTTAAACCTACTATTTTATCATGCTTCTGTATATATATATATATATATATATATATATATATATATATATATATATGTATGTATGTATGTATGTATGTATATAAATATTTTTCATACAACAAAATGCCAATACATACTTAGGGAGGAGGACAATGGTGCGAAATGACAAACTATAAAAACAAAAAGTTTAATGATATTGCTTAAAACAATTGAAACAGAAAAAAGGTTTCAAAAAAGATCCAAAGATCAGTTTAAAAATAGGAAAACCCGAGGGAAGCCTTTCATCCAACAAAATTAGTCATGGGTATATGTTGGAAGGAAATTTTAAATTAAAGAATGAAAAATTGGTAATGTTCAGAAGGAGGAGGATTCCCTGTCATAGACCTTCATCAAGAGACTCGAATAAGTCTAATTGGAGCTTGAGATCTTTCAGAGAAGAAGGGTTTGCAAACTAAGAGTCACCACATTCCTTTATAGTCAGCAAAAGGAAAAATATCACTAGTGATATTCCAAACACCTTTGCAATCACTATTAGACTCATCCAACTCTTTCTGTGTCAATACCTGTCAGTACAGCATACCATTTCCAAATTTCTGATGGGATGCTCATTTTCTCACAGAAGGGGCACAACTGACTCTGCTATACCTTGCAGTCAACAAAATCAAAAACATAGAAATACAAAATGGCAACAATTTACCCATTGCACCCCATGTGCAATGGATATATATATATATATATACACACACATATATATTTATACCCATTCATACACATATATTAGATATTAAATCAAATCTGACATAGTGCAGTCATTATTAGGGGGTTCAGTTTATCACATGCTAACAATATAATACAGATCCCTCACTTTATGTCCAGTAGAAAAATTAATATTTAATGTAGACACTGACGTGCAAAACAAAATCTGACATAGTTTATTCATTCTAGGAGGAATCACTTGGTAACAATAGAAAACTGATCCCTCACTTTATGTTGAGCAGAAACTTTCATTAATATTTAGCATAAATCTATCTTGAAAGCTCTCCCAATATTAATACCAATTGTGAAAATATTAACTTGCATAATAAAATCTGACATATTGGAGGCAAACATATATTTATTGTTTTCTGCATTTTTTTTTCCCCCAGGTGAGTTGTCTCCCTCATCTAATATTTTGGCTGAACTGCTGATGATGTTTGTTACATAAACGATAAACATCAGAATAATTTTTTTTTTGTGTTCTGGCTTATAATAAGAGGTAAGTTTATGTCTTTTTATTTTAAAATCAAATGACTTGAGCAAGGTTTTAACATTATAAAAGCAATTTATATCTTTGTGTATTTGCTACTTGTTTTTGTGGGTTTGACATCTCTGGAGCTCAATCATTATCACCAGTCCCAGAACTGGACATTGTTGTAGAGTCATTGTGAAGATGTATACCTGACCACTTTACATGGATGAGGTGAAAGCTACTGAGACATTAATTCATATATCACAGCCAATGTCCTCTAACCTAAAGGCTTACCTTGGTGATTGACACATAGCCATTGATTCCATCAGGGGAGATTTGCTATGGCTTTTTAGTTCAATTCATGAAGACTTCCACCCAGCAATGTCATGTCATCACTATACTGGAAGCATATAACTAGACAGCCTGGTCTACTCTATAATCCTGCAGGGTGTCTAGCCACCCACCTCACTGGAAAAGCCTGGCAAGGGAACTATCTTAGATGCCAATGATCTGACCATATAGCAAGTAGTGTTAGGTTACATGAGACTGGTCATATTGGTTGAGTTACCATGCAGAAAACCATAGCTAAAAAAATTAAATAAATCAATTTCCAAAAATCTTTCAAAATGCCAAACTTGTGCTAGGTTCTGAATCCATGCATCAAATGTGATGTGCTAACTTAAGTATGAATGTTGTTCATGATATAAAAAAGTAAGAGGGTACAAATAAAACAATTCAGAATTTTAAAAAAATTTCCCATTTTACTGATGCAGGCATTAAGCACATAAGTTTAGTTTTCTTTCTTATTATGTGTGCTTTTTTTATCACACTAACATCAAATAGCATTTCTAATCTATCTTTTTTATCTCTTTCTTTGCGATCATAATGGAATGGTCCATTATTTATCTGAGGTAACGGCAGGGTGTAATAGAGGAAGGAGCAGCATTTTAACATATTTCCAAGTGTCTGAATAAGCATCTTGAAATGCTATATGAGCAGAATCTTTTATCAAAACTGTTAGAAGCTGCAAAATGAAATTATTCCCTGAAGATTAGCTTGAATACATGAACTACATTTTTTGTTGGAGAGGTAGTGAAGGGATACTTTCCAGAAAGAAAAAACAACAGGTTTAAAAAATCAGTATATACTAAAACTCTAATCATCGTGTTTGTCTGTGTATATATATATGTGTGTGTGTGTGTGTGTGTGTGTGTGTGTGTGTGTGTGTGTGTGTGTGTTAGCATAAATACTGCTTAAATGATACATAATACCTTAAATGAATTTAGGATCATATTGTACCTTGAACCCCTGTTGCATGCAGTGCCAAATTTCTAAAAATTATACAAGGTATTCTTGAGCTATGGCCATTTAAGAAACCCAGAAATTGTTTTTAATAGGAAATTCAGTATCTATATTTAATAAGAAATTCTGTATTTGTTTTGTAATAAGAAATTCAGTAATTGTTTTTAATTTTTAATAGAAAATTCAGAATTTGTTTTTAAGTTTAATAAGAAATTCTGTATTTCTTTTAAGAAGAAATTCAGTATTCAGTATGTATGAAAAATATTCAGTATATGAAAATGCTGAGGCTTCATATTGATTGCAATGCCTTAGCTAATTATCATCTGCTCTAACCAGTTGGAAATAAAAGCACAGCCATTTTTTGTTGATATGGTTTCTTGAAATTCTATCTTTAAATGAAATGATCTCCAGAGCAAAGGATCAAGCCAGAAAAGTTCCAAAATGTAAAATTTGTCACATTCTGGATCCATGCAAAGTATGTGATATTCCAGCATTCTCCATTGGATTCTTCTGACATTTCAAAGACCTTCAGTTTTTCTCTCTCTTTCATTCATACTTTGAGTTTTGTTGCTTGTACAGTGTGCATCTTTTTGGGGTTTTTTTTCTTTGAAATTTCAAGAAGAAATGTGTTTAAAAAGATGTCATTTATTGAAGTACCAAAAAATTTCATTGAAATTCAATAATGAATTCATTTTATAAAAGATTCTTCAAACAAAAATTTTCTCATGAATCTTATTAGATTTTTTGTTTCCAGGTCACTGTTACTTTTCACAAATATTTCCACAACAAAATTTTTAAAATCTTCTTTCTTGCTGATAAAAGTTTGCCCATTTTTTCTCAAATATCAATTTTCTGTAATTTTTTTTTTCATTCTTACAGTGAAGAGGTTATAATGAGTAAATTGTTGACATTTTATATTTTTTATTTTACACATGTGCATTGTTTTTGATTTTGGCAACTGCATTCTGTATGTCAGTTGAGCACTGTGAGAACAAAAGAACCATAAAGTAATTCACTCTGCAGGAAATTGGGAAACAAAATGCTGTGTTGCTTAGCATTTTTAAGGAAAGCTCCAATAGAAACATTTCAGAGTGTTTTTGTATCCATCTGAAGACAGTGCAGAGAATTCAGAAAGAGTTGGATGAGTGTAATGGCGATTACGAAGGTATGCCAGCTCAGAAATTTCATTTTGATAAGAAAAGAACTCACAAAGTTTTTGGTGATGGCCGCAGACTCTAACAACAAGTGCCTTGATGAGGTAGCATTGCTCTGGGTCAAGAGAGTAGCTGCTATAAGACCTTATGTCTGTCAAGAGGACTCTGTATCATGCCACAGAAGGAAAGCTCATTCATAAGCTGTCAGACAATTTCTGGAATCACATCATGCCTTACATCTGGCCACCTTATTTCTTAAGCTGCAATCTCCTTGATTACCATGTGTGGAGAGCGGTTGAGCGAGAGACCAACAAAACTCCTTGTAACACCAAAGATGAACTGAAGGCAAGGAATATGGTAGCATTTACCAACTTAAACAAGGACACTGTCCAGAAGAGTTGCAGGAGATTCCAAAATCATCTGGAAGCCATGGTTGAAGCCAATGGTGATTTTTATTGAATAAATTTACTATTTAGTATTTTAAAATAATTTTGGTGTAATTTTGGTTAATATATTTGTTAAAATGTGATGTCAGTGTTACTTTCATCTTTGCTTAATTTAGACAGCAATTGGTACCCTATATGTTGTCTCCCGAGTATGCATACATAACTCGAGGCTGCCAGACAAATACCCTTAAGGCAGTTAGGACTCAGGAGACAAAATCTTGTTCATCAGTAGGTTTATTAAAGGCCAAAATGGTAAAATAAATACACATAAAATACATATCCACAAAATACATAATTATGCATAAAATACACATAAATATACAAAATAATAAACATAAAATACACACAATAATATACATAAAATACACATAATAAAATATATAATTATACACATACACATAATATCAGTCAAGTGCCATACATGATACATGCTTTGGGCAATCATGTCTCGAAAGAGACATGACTGACTGGGCAGAAGATTATCCTGCAGTAGGTTGCCATTGCTTTCTATGGTAGACTGGTTGCTGACCAAGGCTATAGAACCTAATCTGTCCTATTATTTAACCCATAACTGGAAGGAAGAGACGGATTAATACTTTTCCCAAGGGTATTTGCGCATAAGCGAATGCAAGGAATTCAACTGGAATTTGAACTTGGCTTCTGGATTTGTCATTCCGAGCCGATATCCACTGCACTACAATGCACATCCTACACATAATATACATAATACAAATAAAATACATAATAATGCATATGAAATCCACATAATATACATATGAATACAAATAAAATATTCATAATACATATAAAATGAGCAATAATACACCAAAAATTCACATAATAATATACATTATAATACGTATAAAATCTATATAATATACACATAATAGTACACATAAAATATTCCTAATAATACATACAAAATACACATAATAATACATATGAAATACACACAATAATATACATAAAATACATGTAATACAAATATAATACACATAAATACACGTAATAATATCCATAAAATATACATAATATACACATGAAAATAATATACATAATGATAATACATAAAACACACCTAATAATAAACATAATAATAATACCCATAATAACAGTCAGTTGAAGAACAAAGTAAGACAAAAAAAGTGACCCTATGTGAAATGGAGTTCTACAGGTTTCCATTATAATGTTACAGTGTAAATTCTCAGAAAGGAAAAAGAGTATCATGTTATACTTAACCTCAAGAAGAGACAGTTGAAGTTTCTGGGATATGTAATGAGGCAGAAGGGCTTGGAGAATCTGATACTCACAGGGTGGATAAAAGAAAAAGGAGTACATGACATGCTTGATGGCCTTAAGCAAATGGATGGCAGAGCAGGGTTTGACAACAGAAGATATATTTAAAAAGTTCAAAGGATAGAAAGATGCGGAGGGCCATAGTTGCCTAGGTTCTAAAGGGACATGACACATAAAGAAAGAAAGAAATGTAAACAGCCAACACATAGCAATAGGAGTTTGTCTTTACTAGAGATATGCAACAGTGAAATAAAGGCATAAACATGGCAACTATAAACATATGTTCAAATTATAACATAAGTCAAAAATGGGTCGATAATGGCAATGCTATCATTGCCGATAAGATTTAGGAAGGTAAAAGAAACATGAACTGAATATGCTTATGCTTCATTATGTGCGTTCCAGAGATAACGGCTAACAGAAAGTGATCCAAACCTGATGAATATTTTAAGATGTACCTAAACTTCTTCTTCTTCTTCTTCTTCTTCTTCTTCTTCTTCTTCTTCTTCTTCTTCATGTGTCATGTCCCTTCAGGGCGTTGACAATCATGGACATCCACTTGGCTCTGTCTCCTGTAACTCTCAGTATTTTTCCTCTTGGTATCTCTCCCAAACCCCGCACGGCCATCTATTTGCTGAAGCCCATCAAATATGTCACATGCTACTTTTCTCTGCCTCCCTTTTCTTCTATCCATCCTGTGAGTATTAAATTATCTAGGCACTCCTTCCTCATTACATGTCCCAGGAACCTCATCTATCTCCTCTTGATATTAAGTATGTGTTTTCTTCTTGTTTGCATCCTCTCCAATACCCTTTTATATCTTTTCTGTTACACCCGCTCAAAAATATTAGTTCACCCCAAGAAATCATTAATTTTAGATCAAAGTCTGTTTGTTTTTTATTAAATTTTTGGCACTCTTGAAATTATAAATTATAAATCAAAATGTATTCAGCATGCTTTGCAACAACTTCAACCCTCAGAATGAAAAATTCCCAAAAGTGAGAGAATTATTCACATTTCATAAGTGTGAATAATATTCAAGGGATTTACAGGGAATTTTTTACAGTTTGAAAAAATATCTAAAAAATCTGGTTTGGGAGTGAGAGTGAACATTGACCCCACACTTGGAAATAGGAAACCAAAGTTGCCCACATTTGGGGTGATCCTAAAGGTCAACCCAATTGGAGTACAATCAAAGTGTAAGTTCAGTTCTCCACATCTCTGGTAGTAAAGGTAATATTAGTTGTTTCCTTATAAGGAAACATTTAGTCAGTCATTGAGAAAACAGTTAACATTAGATAACAGTTGAAATTTGTGAAATCTTTCTATTAAAAAATGTTTCAGTGTAAGGATTTTTCCGGTTATGTGTGTGTGTGTCCACAGTAGTGTATAGAGTAGATAAACAAACCCAAAGCTTGAAATAACTGTTTAACAGCTTTTTTTTCTTTTTTTTTTTTTGTGTGTGTGTGTGTGTGTGTGATTGAAAGGAAGAGTGCAAAATAGTGGTATTTTGTAGGAAAAGAAGTTGGGTTTCCCAGTTAACAGAGTTCTTCAGTAGATGTTTCGTAAAAAGAGACTTTGTTTGCTTGTTCCAAGGAATGAAAAATCTGAATCAAACTGCTAGGACTGGTATGTGTCTTCTACAGCAATGGTTATGAGTAGTCCTTTGGTAGATGTTTTGAAGGGAAATTTATCCATTTGTTCTCATGAAGAATAAAAAACCTCAGGGCAAACTGCCAGGAAAGACCATGTGTCTTCTGCTGCTAGGGTTTTTGTTTTTAATCATTTCACCCCGAGCAAGGCAGAAATGCCACTGATGTGCAGGGGGCTACATAACTGTAAAAAGATTAATTAGAAAAGAGTGAGGAGTACAAACTAGTTAGAAAGAAGCAATAGAAAGCTGAGAATGCAGGTGCGATACCAGATACATAGGTGGAGAGAAAGGGGGTGGGGAGAGAGCTAGAGTCCAGTGGTTAATAGATGAGTATTGACATTGCATTTAAATTTCTGGAGGTTGTAGCCATCAGGAAAGCAAGAATATGGGAGTGAGTTCCACAGGCAGGAAGTGCGAGAGAAGAAGCTGCAGGAGTAGAATTGTCGTCTGCATTTGGCTAACCTGATTGTGAATTGGTGGGACCCAGTTGCCAGTCTGGTTGCACGAGTAAACACCTGTTGAGGAGGTACTAGTGACTTAAGTTCATCCAAGCAGAAGTTATGAAAGTATTTATAGAACAGACAAAGGGAGGCCACATTTCGATGGTGGGGAATTGGCTGCAGTCAAGCCGCTAGATCAGTACCTATCACATTACAGACTCTCCTTTGGAGCCTGTTAAGAACACTGAGGAGAACAGCAGGGGCGCCTGACCATAAATGGCAGCAATACTCCATGCATGGACGGATAGTTGACTTGTATATATGCAGGATGGATTCAGGCGGAAAAAACATTCTGGATCGACATAGTGACCCAACCTTCTTAGCGGTAGATTGGTTGTGAGTAGTCCTTTGAGCTGGGCCTTGAATATAGTGTAGGAATTTTTCCTGGTTGCATGTAAGTATGTATTTGTGTGCTTGGCAATGTATAGAAATAAGTAAACCTAAGGCTCAAAATAATTGTTTACCAGCTTTTATTTACAGTTAAAAGAGAATGTGCAAAATGAAGATATTTTGTGAAGAAAGGAGTTGGGTTTCCTGTGAGTGGATGTTTTTGCAGAGAGAGAGAGAAAGATTTTCTACTTGTTCCCACAAGAAACAAGGAATCTAAGCTTCAAATTACTAGGATCAGTATATGTCTTGTGTATGTGAAGTTATTTATTGATCTATTTATCTATATATTGTAGGAATTTTCCCTGGTTGTGTGTGTGTGCTTGGCAATGATCAAATTCAAGGCTTGAAATAACTGTTTAACAGCTTTTATTCATTGTTGAAAGAGAGAGTATAAAATGGAGGTATTTTGAGGAGAAAACTGTTTTCCACATTAACTAAGTTCTTCTTTTGAGTAGATATTTTGTAGATAGACATTTTTTTGTTTGTTCTCACAAGGAACAGAAAATTTAAATGTCAAACTGCTATGACAGGTATGAATCTCCTGCAGCAAGGGTGGTGAGTAGGTTCTTCATGGGACAGGTATCTCAAAAGGCAGATTTCTTGGCTTGTTCCCACAAGGTATAAGAAATTTCTGTGTTAAGCTGCCAGGACTACTTTGTGCCTTCTGCAGCAAGTGTTTAGTAGTCTTTCAATTTAGCCTTAAAGGTAGTGGCCACTGAAAGGAAAAGTGGTGACACAGAATCGGACTCACTCAGCATGTTTATTACTTCCTGTTATTCCCTACTGATTACTTCTATTGTTGCTACTGCTGAATCGAGCAAAGTAAGAAAGTCCACACAGACCACAATAGCCAACAAGCAAAATAGTTATTATATCAGGAAAATAGTTTTCTGAAATATCACTCTTTTCAGTATTGATTGTGGTTTCTTTCCTAAGTTTTTGTTTGAGGTAGTATTGAATGTCAACATCTTGATTATGTCATAATTTTCTCTTTGAGTTACATATCATATCCATTTTAGTTGTTACTGCTGTTGAAAGTCCTGAAGTGATGCAGTTTCTTTTGTTTAGAAAATTTATTTTTGTGATTCTGTCATGCCAGTCCACAAGGTTTGAAGAAGGATGGTCATCACTAAAACCTACTGAGTTCATTTGCTTGATGTCATTTTCAATCTGAGAAAGCCATATTCATATTTAAAGTCACAATCTGACAAGACTATTTAAGAACATGATTCAAGTTTTGAGGTTAATGTTTTAGTTTTGTAGCAACTTGTGGCATTGGGTAAAACTACCTCTACTGTATGTACTTGTATATAAGCCAACTTTGTTTATAGTGTAACCCCTTAATTTTTTTGCATGAGCTTAACACTTCCAGAAAAAATTTACCTGTGTAGAGTGCAACCAGTCATTGAAAATGCATGATTTTGAACCTCTTCAAAAAAATTTAATTGTGTATAGTCAGTCAGTTAAATGCCATCCTTAATACACACTTGGATAATCATGTCACAAATGAGACATGACTAACTGGGCAGAAGATTGCCATTAATTTTTGCTACAGAATCCAATCTGTTCTGCTATAAAACCTATAGCTGGAAGGAGAAGATACGGATTTATACCTTTCCCAAGAGTATCTCAGTGAATCCAACAAATTCAACTGGAATTCAAACTCGGTTCTCCAATTTCTTGTTCCAAGCTGATATCTACTGCACTGCAATGCACATCCTATTTTTTGCATTAAAAAACTGATCATACAAACTTCTGCTATACTCCATCATATGTGATAGTAGTTAACATTTACAAATGTCACATTCTGAAACTTTTATCATTGCTTTCATTCTAATTCCAGGTCATTCTTTCTATTTTAAAAAAGTTTAAGTTCTTTTTCTTGGAACACTTGTTTTTTTTTCTGTTCCAGAATATTCTTATGCCAATAATGATTGCCTATGTCTTATCTCATCTCAGAAATATAGACAGATCCTGAAGGGGGTTGGAGCATACAACAGCCAAACTGTAATTAGCAGGGAAGCAAGAAATCAAAAGGGAAGCAAGAAGTGTGAGAAAAGAATGTATTAGAATAGAACTTAAGGTTACATCTAGCTATTTCAAGAATAAAATGATAAGATCTAGTTGCCAATCTAGTAGTAGGCTTAGATTTTTAATTTCAGAAGATTGTTGGTGGCAGGGAAGCAAAAATTAGAAAGGGAGTTCCACAGGTGAGAAAAGAAACTTAAAATAGAACTTAAGGTTTCATCTAGCTATTTCAAGAGTAAAATGATGAGACCTAGTTGCCAATCTAGTAGTATGGTTAAATTTGTATAGATGACTACTAAGGAGAACAGATCAACAGAACAATTGCTATGAGAACATTTATAGAAAAGACAGAGGGAAGACATGTCACATCAGTGCGAAAATAACTGAAGTTGACATACCAGTTCAGGATCAATTACATTACAGACTCTTCTATGAATTTTGTCAAGAATCTCGAGATGTTTGAGGATCGTTCAAAACATTCTAAGCCTCACAAAAAGGAGTTGAAGTAACAAGACAGTTTTACACTGTTTTGCAATATAGTCTAATGATGCTTAGGGATGCTTAAGAATTGCAATTCCACCACAGAAGAATATGCGTCCTGGCCCTCTAAAAACTCTTCCACAGCACATATGATCTCATTGTTTACAAAATGGTAACCACACAGATGGGATTTGAGTTTAGGAAACAAAAAGAAGTCAGATGGAGCTAAGTCTGGTGAGTAAAGGAGATGGAGTAGCAATTCAAAGCCACTGTTGGCCGCTTCACCTACCGCAACTTAAACAGTGTGAACGGGCACCTTATCCTGGAGCAACAACACACCTGCCTTCAGATATTTTTTACATTTTAACTTGGTTACTTCCTTCAGTTGTCTTAAGTTTGATGCATCCATTAATAGTTTTCTTCTTTTCCAGATAGTCTATCAAGAAAGTGTACACCTGTCCTCAGCTTCTGTCTGTTTCAACTTGATTGATTTCTTCAGTTGTCTTAATTCTGATGCATAGAGTTGTCCATTAATAGTTTTTCTCTTTTCCAGGTAGTTTATCAAGAAAGTGTACACCTTCCCCTTATGAGCTTCCCTCAACATTTCAACTTGATTGTTTCTTTCAGTTGTCTTAATTATGATGCATAGTATGGTCCATTAATAGTTTTTTTTTCCCTTTTTTAGATAGTCTATCATGATTACACCTTCAGAATAAAAAAAACAGAAGCTATCATGTTGCCAATAGGTACTACCTGCTTGAACTGTGAAGAACCAAACGGTTTGCTTTGAATCTTTGATTCAAGTTTGAAATGGTGAACCCAGGTTTCATCTTGTGGTTAGAAATTCTCAGGGTCAAACTGGAAATGTTAGACCTTTTCATTCTTCTGCTCTAGTGTCAGCATTTTTGGGACTATTATTGTCAATACAGCTTACTCATCCCTAGTATCTCAGCTAAAACATTATGAGCTGAACCAGAACTAATACTTCTAGATTTAGCTATCTGCAGAAGAGTAAGACGTCTGTCATCCAAAACCATATGGTGAATGGCATCAACCTGTTCATGAATGGTTGAGTCTTTTATGGGATCTGACTGTGGGTCATTGTGTTGTCCATTCACTGCTTGAATTCCTCAGCCTGGTTCTTCACAGTTGCATAGAAAGGGGAGTCCTCAGTAAGCGTCTGTACCCTATCCTCATAGATTTCCTTGGGTGTCATACCTTTCTTTTTCAAATACATTATGACTGCTCAGGCCTCTTTTTAGTCAATTTTATATTTGCCTCACATTTGTATGGTCCATATATTCACAGAACTTAAAACAGAAATCTGAATTAGTTTTTCTAGTTTTATAAAATATGGTAGTGTGTTGCCACAATAAAAATATTGAGACAGGAAGTTTTCCTCATCGGAATCCATTTTGCACATTTATAAATCTACCATTTGTCTGTGCATTGACTACCGTTGCCATATATAGTTAGGTGCTCCTGCTGTTCATCTTAAGGTTCTTGACAAAATCCTAAAGAGAATCTGCAATACAATTGATCCTGACTTGGCAACCTGCCTTCAGTCACTTTCTCATTGATGTGAAGCTGCTTCCATCTGTCTCTTCTACAAGTATTGTCATGGCAACTGCTCTGATTAGCTTTTTTTCTGGTTCCCCAACAACATGTATTTACTCATGCTACTAGATTGGCATCAAGGTCCCACACTTTTACCATAGAACTAGTTATATGTAATCATCTCTTCTACTCTAACAGCTTCTTTTTTTTTGCACTTCCCATTTGTGGAACTCACTTCCATTTGCTTGCTTCCCTGATAGCTACAATCTTCAAAAGTTTAAATGTAGTGTCATTTGCCATCTTTTATCTATTTGATTCCCATCCATCTCTTATACTTTCTTCAATATTCTCTGTACCTTTTTTTTCTCTCACTGTAACTTGATGTGCCCCATGGCATTTCTGGCTTGTTTGGGATGAAATGATCATATAAAAAAAATTGCTCTTCTTTCTGGGTAAAGTTTAGAACTATTTGAACAACCCTCATATAGTAGGAGCACCTGACTAGATATGGCAGCATTATTCAGTATATGGACAAATGGTATTAGGACCTTGAATATGTTCTAATTTTTCATGAAAAGTAATGTTTTATTTACAAAAATTATTAAGGACCATGTCACTAAAAGTATTGTCCATTGCTAGCCATTACTTTTCCCTATCTTTTTGGCAGTATTTGAATTCCAAGTCAGAAAAACAACATATCTCTTTAAGGGTAACCACAAGTTGACACACTTTTTGGCATTTTCCATTGATTGGAACACATGAAAATCAAACAGGCAATGTCTGGTGAATATGGCAGGTGGGGTAGGACTTCCCATTTAAGTGTTTACAAGTAGTTTTTCACCTGTTTTGCAACATGTGGCCTGGCATTGTCATATTGCAAAATTACTGTGTTATGTCTTTGCTCATGTAGCAGCCATTTTATCTTGAATGCTCAGCTCAAATGCATCAGTTGTAGTCAAAAGCAATTCTCTTGTGATAGTTTCAGTCAGTTTGAGTAGCTCATAATAAAGTACACCCAGCTGATCCCACCAAATGCAGAGCAGAAGCTTCAGACCATGAATACTTGGCTTTGCTGCCGATGTTGATGCATGGCCGCACTTGCCCCACGATCATCTATACCTAATGTTATTATTGTGTATCCACTTTTCATTTCTGGTTACAATACAAAAACCTTTTCATTTAATCTGTTGAATAGCTGTTTGCACATGACAAGACACAGTTCAACATCTCTTGGCTTCAACTCATACAGCACCAAATGTCCTTACTTTTGAATCATTCCTACTACTTTCAGATGTTTTAAAGCTGTTGTGTGAGCAACTCCTAATGATTCTGCAAGTTTAGCCTGCAACTGAAATGTGTCTTCATGAAGTAATGTTTCCAATTCTTTATCTTCAAACTTTTTTGTTGCATCAGAGTGTTCTTTATCTTCAACATCAAAATCATTATTTCTAAACCAATCTCTGCATGTTGTGAGAATGGCCATCATAAGTTTCAGCAAAAATTTTGTGTGCTTTAGTTGCAGATTACTTTTGAATAAAGTAGTGCATTAAAATTACCTACAAATACACTTTCTTTGGCACAAAATCCAACATGTTTAATGCTTTGAAAAAACAACGTTGTTTTAACTGACTAATATTTTATGATCTTTACAACATTATTTTCAGAATGGGTAGATTATTCCATGTATATCACGTTCACATTTCTCTTACAAATGAATGAAATGTTTTCCATGTTCTATAAAATAAAGTTTGACTCACATGAATTTAGGCATCAGTACAAAATATATGCATCATTTGTTAGAGAACAATAAAAGTTGCATCTATATTTGTAATATTTACAAGCATTCAAGATATTAGCCTCTCATTCATTCTTCTATTAAAATATCTTCCCTCTTCACCATTGTAATAAACACATATTCTTTAACATATTTCCCTTTTTCTCACAATTCCATTTTTGATACCAAAATCTTTTCTTTTTTTCCCTCCCCCTCTTCAATACCAACATCATTACTTTTATCTTTTGTTTTTAGTATCTTTTTCTTTTCTTTCATTTTTTTTTTGTAACCCTCCGCATAGCAGTGGCAGTAATGCCTTGCTTGGGGTGAAACCATTATAATATATATATATATATATATATATATATATATATATATATATATATATCAGTATCTTGCTCTTTTTCTCTCAATTCTCTTTTTGATATCAGTATCTTTATCTCTTTAACTCACTTCTCTCTTTGATGTCAGTAAGTCTCACTTTTTCATTCTCTTCTGTTTTTGATATCAGTATCTTTCCCTTTTTCTCTCACTTCTCTCTTTCATATCAATATCTTTCTCTTTTTTCACTCACATTTGATATTAGTATCTTTCTCTTTTTCTCTCATTTCTCTCTTTCGTATCAATATCTTCCCTTTCTCTCTCACTTCTCTTTGACATCAGTATCTTTCTCTGTTCCCCTCACTTCTCTCATTGATATTATTATCTTTCTCTTTTCTCCTCACTTCTCTCTCTGATATCCCTATCTTACCCTTTTTCTCTCACTTTCCTCTTTCATATCAGTATCATTCGCATTTTTCTTTCCTCTGTCATCAATATCAGTATATCTTCCCATTTTGTTTCACCTCTCTCTTTAGTATTAATATATATTGCTATTTCTCACTTCTTGCTTCAGTATCAATATTTATTTTCTTTTTTTCTTTGAGTTTGTTAATAGTATCATTATTTCAATTAATATCTTACCACTCTCTTTAATATCATTATCTTTCTCTTTTTGTCTTACTTCTGTCTTTAATATATATGTCTTTTTCTTTTTATGTCGCCACTCTCATTAATATCTGTGTCTTTCTCTTTTTACCTTACCCCTCTCTTCAAGATCAGTATCATTCTTTTTATTTGAGCTTACCACTCTCTTTAATATCAACATCTTTTTCTTTTTATCTTAACCCTCTTTCCAGTATCAATATTTTTCTCTTTTTATCAGACATCTCTTTTCAATGTCAGTATCTTTCTCTTTTTATCTCATCTCTCTCTCTCTCTGATAACAGAAACTTTCCCTTTTTCTCCCACATCTCTCTTTGATATCAGTCTATTTTTTTCTCTCCTTCCTCTTCAATATCAAAATATCTTCCCATTTTGTCTCCCTTTCTCTTCACTATCGATATATATTCCCCATTTTTCTCTGATTCTCTCAATAGTAACAGCTTTTCAATAATTATCTTACTTCTCTTTAATATCAATATTTGTCTCTCTTTATTTTACCTCTCTCATTAATATTACTATCTTTTTCTTTTTACTTTCTTCTCTCTAAATATTAATATCTTTCATTTTTTTATCTCCCTCTCTTTATAACATCACTATCTTTATTTATTTTGCCTCTTTCTTTAATATCAATATCTTTTTTCTTTTTACTTACTTTTCTTTAATATCCTTTTTATTTTCCTATCTTTTGAGCATTAATATGTTTTCTTTTTATTTACCTGTCTCTTTAATTTCTTTATCTCCCTCTCTCTCTCTCTCTCTTTCTCTCTCTCTCTAACATCAGTATCTTTCTTTCTTTATCCTGCCTTGTTCTTTAATATCAGTATCTTTCTCTTATATCTTAACGCTTTCTTAAATATCAGTATCCTTCTTACTTACCTTTCTCTCTTTATTTTCAATATCTTCCACTTTTTATCTCACTTCTCTCTTTAATATGAGCATCTTTCTGTTTTTCTCCCTTAAACTCTGCTTATTCTTTCTCTCTTTTCACTTCTCCCATGCCAAATGTCTTTTTTTTCCTTTCTCTCCAATTCTCTGTTCACAAGAGAATCATCAAAGAATTACAATGCAGAAAGAAGGGAAACAACAAGAAGACAGCAGTAGCAGCAGACGACATCTTACAGACAACATTACGTTTACATATTTACATTGCATTAAATTTCATCAATGCAACTACTGGATAAGATAGATTTGTATTCAAAGTTAGAATCAAGAAAGACCCTCTCAAAGAAACCATTAAGAATAAGTTGAGTCAAAAAAAAAGGAACCCCAAAAAGTCAGGAAAAATGTTATAGTAAATGAAAGCCACTTTCTCTTTTTTTTTGTTTCTCCTTTCGTAAGAATTCAGACATTTTGGTTTTCTGTCAACACACTATATTTTATCTGTTTCTTCTTCTTGCAATTCATTACAGCAAATTTTGTGTAATTAATTTGCAGATTGAAACATTTTACCTTCCATCTTTTATCCAAGAAATATCCAGAAAATCCCCCAAATTCCAGATCAGCTGTCCTCAACTGGCAAATTGTATGCATACACCAAATATATTTCTGTACTTAACTTTCATCTGCCCAGATCTGAAAGAAATAAATGAGACACATTTTATTTCTGAAGAAAGTGTTCCTGTTCAAAAGCTTTTGGAAATTACGCAATTGGTAAAATAGATTTTAATTATTTTTTATCCTTTTGTATTTATCATAAATGTTTAATCTTTTTTTTAAATCTGGAAAAGAGATTTTAACTTTCTTTCTACTATAATATATAGTTTATTTGAAAAATTTTAACAAATTTTAATTTAGTCTTTTTTATGCTATAAATGTTTTCCTTTAGTTAATTATGATAAATTTTAATTTAAATATTTTTCTGTTTATTATAAATGGTCAATTTATCATATAAATCTTATTCATCCTATGAATTTTCACCATAATCAAGTAATTTGAATTACATGCTGTTATCTATGAATGGAAAATATTTTGTTTATAAATATGATTTTAGGAGAAATTAATTGAAAGTTATTATTATTTTAGATTATTAGTTACAAAGAAAACTGTTAAAATTGTTTCTTGATAAAATTGAATCAGAAATTAAAAGCTCAATGAAAAAACATGTTTGCATTTTTACTTTATTATTGTTACTAAATAAATCCTCACCAATTATTTTTTTTTACAAATTTTCAGAATTTTATTTTTTTTTTATCATTATTCATCAGATAATAAATTTAAATTAAAAAATTACTTTGTTCAAAAGATTTTTTATTGTCTGGGAATTTGTTGAAAGAAAATATGTAATGTTTTTATTCATTCTGAGAATATTAAAAAGTAAATGACTACATGAATAATATCAGGATAAAAGTATTACAGTACAAAATTTCAAGAATTTAAGGCATATATTCAGTAAATAATGTCATTATTATTTAAACAATTAAGAATTAGATAATTTCTATATTGATATCATAAAAGAAACCTATCAAAAATCAATGATATTTCATGTTATTATTGGGTTAAAGGTTTGATAGTCTATGGCATCTGGGTAAACATTAGCCTACCAGATAACTCAACTTCAGAAAGAAGATTTCCATTATTTACATTTAATATTCCAGTATTATGGAGTTATACCACTGTAAAAAGTATTAATCCATCTCTACCCTCCAGTTATGGGTTAAATAACAGGACAGATTGAGTCCTATAGCTTTGGCTGGCAACTAGTTTACCACAGAAAGTAATGACAACCTACTGTGGGATAATCTTTTGCCCAGTCAGTCATGTCTCTTTCAAGATATGTTTGCCCAAGCACAACTGACAAGTACTGATAGTCTATAGCATCTGGGTAAACATTAGCTTACCACATACCTCAACTTCACATAAAAGACTTCTCTTATTTACATTTAATATTCCAGTATTATGGAGTTAGGCTAGGTACAAGTACTGATAGTCTGTGGTGGATGGAACTTAATCAGGTTAGGGGTACCAATATGTAGTGGATGTGTGGCTATCTCTGCAATAAAATAATAGTTAGTCACTTATTACAAATTACTAGCATGTTCAGAATCCAATCCACAAACATCACTGAGGACATAAAAGAAATACAACAAAATTCTGTAAAGCAACAAACAATAACATTTTATACAAACAATAATTATAGTAGTGATAAGCATATAAAAAAAGTTGCAAAATTGTATGTTTATGAAAATTATGGTTGAATGTCTTTCACAATAAATCTTCCACATGGTGTGGTTTGTTTTAGGAAATGTTTAAATGGTACAGAAGTTATTAAATCTGTTAATAAATATTCCTTTGATATTATGCGGAGAATGTCAGTTGAAATGGATGTTGTGTTAGAGTTAAAATTGAAGTGAGTGGAATTGAGTTGAAAATTAAATTTCTCACTTAAGGATTCAGATTCACACTGCATGGTGAAATTGTGCTTGCATCTATAACATGGCAACTTGCATGGACATCTGCTTCCTGCCCAAGTGAATTCTCTTTCCAGATTTTCTCCTGGCAAAAGTGGATCACCTACAATTGTTGAAATTTTGCGCTCAATTATGTGTTCTCACATGTTTTCATGTACCTACGATTAATAGACCAATCAGCAAGAGTTATTCTTAAAATTAGCCATTTGATCCTTTTGGTGTTTATTTTACACAAATCTTTTAATATCATTATGTGTAATTAAAAAATTGTTGCTGGAACTTTTTTCTTCACCCACATGTTATACAAAGGGTAAATTGTCGTATCTGCTTTTTAATAAAACTTTGCCAGGTGGATTCCACAAGCCTACTGGATGCCTCAACATCACATAAAAGACTTCCCTTGCTTACATTCAATGTTCCTGTATTATGGAGTTAGGCTAGGTACAAGTACTGAGAATCTATGGCATCTGGGTAAACATTAGCTTACCAGATACCTCAGCTTTGCAAAAAAAACTTCCCTTATTTACATTTAATATTCCAGTATTATGGAGTTAGGCTAGGTACAAGTACTGATAGCCTATGGCATCTGGGTAAACATGAGCCTACCCCAAATACCTCAGCTTCACATAGAAGACTTCTGTTATTTACATTTAATATATTATCTGTACATTACTGATGGTTGATATTCTTTGGGTAAATATTAGCTTATTAAACACCTTAACTTGTATAAATAAAATTTTCTTCTTTACATTTTACTATTACAGTTATATGAAATATTAAAAAATGTTTAGATTGAGATACATTTTTTGTTATTGTAAAATTAACATAAACTATAATTTTTTGTATCAGTATTTTTTTTATTATGTTGTAAATCTTAGATTCTTATCTAATTCTTATTATTAATTTACTTTACTATATAATGAGAATGAAAGTTGTGTTGCTTTGCTGTACATGATAGACGAAGAGATATCTCCTTTCTATGTTGGAGTTCAAAATCTTGATTTTTGCATTAATTAAGAAATTTACAACTATCTCAGTCACTAAATAAACTGTGATGGAGAAAATGTGTCAAATTGAAGAAAGTGGGCCAGATTTTTTCTGGCACGTAGAACTTTGGTTTTAGATCGAACTCCTGTCCTTCTGAATGTGAGAAACATGACTTAAGTGTAATGTTTATGCTTAGTTTAATTCAAGTCTGAGGATGTTTTGTTTAGTTTATATGCCTGTAAGAATGCAAAGCTGTGTGGACTCTGGCATCAATAAATAGACAAGCCAGAAAACCCATAGATAAGTAAACTTCTACTGAGAGGCAGTAGCAGAGAGAGAATTTTTTTTTTAGGTTTGAGAGAAATGACGATTTTTGAGTGTGGTGAGCAAAACTGCTTTTTTCACTGTTGCAAGGAGAAGATTGGATTTTTGACCCTGTTTTTTGTTACTACAAGTGAACTTAGTTTTGGCACATAGATTTTGTTTTCTTTTCTCTTATATAAACTAATTGTAACCTTGTTTAGAATAAGATTACAGTCATGTTATTGCTGAAAACTATTAACCTTTTTACTATTATAATTATTATAATTTAGATAAGTGATTGAATTATTGTCTTCCAGAAAAATCTTACATATCCTCCATGACTATGTAATAAAGATATTCACATTTTCAATTAAGGATTGTAATGTTTAGAAGATAGATTGGCTATTGGCTACTTTTCCTTAATATCACCATCTTTACAAAGTTTTTGAATGTCTATCTTTTTGTTTCCTTCTGCTGAAGCTATAGAAGTTTTCAATTTTTTTTATTTATTTAATAGAACATATTTCAATGAAGGGGTTCAAATCTTCAAAAATAGTTTTTATGTTGGAAATGACAATTTCTTTTGAAAATTTTCTTATTTCTTAACTATTTGTCTATTTCTATAGTTCCATCATATTATTTTGATTATTCTGTGATTGTCCAATGAGATGTACTTCTTATCAAAATATCATAACGAAATAACATCACTGTTTTAGTTAATTAGGCTTATTCCACTTATTGATATTTAATCAACTGTTTTATTCTCATTGTTATCTTCCTCTAGAACCATTCACACATCAAAATAACTAACATAACCAAATGAATCCATTAATTATTCTCAAAAAATGTCTCGATTTAATTGCTATCAACCAAAACTCAATATTGTTCAGTGAGAAATGTTAAACCTTTGCAAATGACTTTTACCCTTTAGTTCCACAGGTGGAAAGTGCAAGAAACAAAATCATTGGAGTAGAAGTGGCAGTTGCATTTAACTATTTCAATGGTAAAAGAGTGGGACCTAAATACCAATCTAGTAGCTCACTTAAATAGAAAAATTTCACTGGAAACAAAGAAATGTGTACTGGATTGTTATGTGATGTCTGTCCTTCAATATGGCCCCAAATGCTGGACAATCACATCAAAGATGAGGAAAAAACTGTAAGCAACTGAAATGTGGTTCTACAGAAGGATTCTGAGGATACCATGGACCAAACATGTGAGCAACAATGATGATTTGAAGAGGATGGAAATGAAAAGAAAACTGATACTTAACATCAGGAAAAGATAGCTGAAGTTTTGGGCTTGGGGAACCTGACACTCTTGGGATGGATAGGGGAGAAAAGAGACAAGGGAAAGCAACGTATAACATACTTGATGAACTTGAGCAGATGGATGGTGGAGCAGGATTTTAGTGAGATAACAGAAGGGGTATTAGGAGCAACAAGGGATAGGGAGATGTGGAAAGCTATGATCACCTATGTTCTGAAGAAAAACAAAGAAGAAGGCTTATTCTTTTTTATCAACTGTTTTATTCTCATTATTATCTTCCTCTAGGACCATTCAAACATCAAAATGGCTAACATATCCAAATTGCTTCAAATGATTTTCAACATTTACTCAAATTTCATTTGTGTTCATTTAACCTTTTGTCAGGAACATTACTTTTTGTGTGACAGGTTTCGTCTTTTAGGACATCTTAAGACTAAACTGTTGCTTACATTGATTTTCAACATTTACTGTGGATATTTTTGATTCATTAATTATTCTCAAGTAATGCTTCAATTTAATTGCTGTCAACTTAAACTGGCCAACCCAACTACTGAGCATTTTTCAGTGTGAAATGTGAAACTTTTGCAAAAACTGAAAAGTGAAAATTTCAGTTGTCTGCTTGAATTTTCTGATCATAATTCTTAAATTAATGATTGAATAAGCTCTTTCCAAGTTATACAATCATAAAATACCTGTAGAAATTCACTTAATTATCTGAGAGCATACAGCAGAATCAGACTGGTGATCTATTTTGCACCGATATCCTTGGGAAAGGCATGAATCTATATCGTCTTAAATAACACAACAGACTGAACTTTTTAGTCTTGGTTACCACCCAGTATAGAAGAATGACAACTTTGAATTGAGAAAAATGCAGGCTCTATAAATTATTGCATCTGAAAATATCTGAGAGTGTACAGCAGAATCAGGCTGGTGATAGGGCAAGAACATTTTTTTTTTCAATGACACCAGAACAATGAACACAATACTTATGCTCAGAATGTTATCAGAAAGAGCAATACCAATAAAGAAGTTTGTGTATCTGTTTTTTATAGATTATGCAAAGGTGTTTGATAAAGTACCCTAAAAAGATCTGTTAGAGCTGCTCAGGAACCTTGACGTATTTGAGAACGATATTAGAATAATCAAGAACCCATACTGGCAGCAAACTTCCTGCATACAGAGAGAAAATATGCAGTAGATATACAAAAACAGAAAGGAGTGTAAGACAAGGATGTGTCTTCTCACCAGATTTATTCAATCTAAATAGCAAGGCAATTCTGAGAGAATTAAAAGTCCTACCAGGATTCATTATTGGTGGCCACAATCTTAAGATTGTATAAGATTATATAAGATATATAAAGGATACAGTGCTAAAAGCAGACATGGAAAGGAAACTACAAAAGTTCCTACAGAATGTACCAAAAAGAAAGAACTAACTATAAACTACAAAAAGAGAGAATGGAGGGTTGTCAGCAAAAGGATGAGGCCAAAATGCAAATTACAGGTTGTGGGTATTAAAATCAAACAAGTACTAAAATTCAAATATTTAGGAATTTTTTATAACAGAGAATGGAAAGTGTGACACTGAAATCTGAAGACACATTGGGATGGACAAAGAAGCATTCCAAAAACTAAGCAGATTATTAAGAGACAGAATAATTTTGTTAGAAACAAAGAAAAAAGTACTCAATTGTTATAGGATAACTATCCTCCTTTTTGGCAGCAAATTCTGGACAATCTCCTCAAAGATGAAGAAGAGACTTCAAGTAAAAGAAATACGGTTCTACAGAAAGATGCTGAGGATACTATAGGCTGAACATGTGAGCAACGACAAGGTTTTAGAGAAAATAGAAGCAGAGAGAAAATTTATACTTAATATAAGAAAGAGACACTTGAAATTTCTGGATCACGTAATAAGAAATGAGGGCTTGGAGAATCTGATACTCACATGACAGATGAGGGAAAGAGAGACAGGAAAACAGTGCATAACATACTTGATGAGCTTGAGTAAAAGGATGGCAGAACAAGGTTTAGATGAAATAAAAAGACAGAATTTAATAAGAGATACAAGGGACATGAAGATGTAGAGATTCATGAATAAAAAAGAAAAAAAGCAAAAGAAATATTTGAGCTTAAAAACTTTAACAAACTATTAACAATCATAAATATGAAGGCTGGTTGTTATTTTAAGAAATAAGGGGGTACAAATGAAGGGATTTGAAATTGACAAGTTTTTTCCATTTCACTGAAGCAGACATTAAATTCATGAGAGTCTCATCTCCTCTATTTTAACGTTTGCTTTTTCTCACTGAAACCAAAAAGTATCTTTGATATGTCATTTCTGTTTCAACCAAAATGGAATAGTCCATTATTTAGGAGTATGTACATGTGTATGAAGAGAATATCTTCAGTACAAGAAAGTACTTTCTGCCATGTATGTGAAAATCAGTTAAGTGTAATTGTTTGTATATTAAAGTAGTTGCTTTTAACTTCCTTGAAAAACAAAATTGAGTGGTTTATCTCAAATAGATTGAAAGTTATGGTATTTTGAAAGCCAACAAACTTAAGACACAATTTTTTCTCTTTTTTAAAAATTTATTTTGCCTTGATAGTACCTTTGCGTTATTTGCATTCAGATTATTATTCTCATCTTTGTTATTGTTACTTTGTAAAAGTAATATTAGAAGTGTCTTAAGTATATTTACATTCAGACTATTTTCTGCATTTTTGTTATTGATATCCCAACATTTCATCTGTGGTGTCCTCTGGCCTTGTATATTGATCTGAGTAAACTACAATGAGAAATTTAATGTTTTTAGAAATTCCATTATCGCACCGCAAAATATTTGAGTTTAACAACTTTAACAAAATATAGCAATAACTATCACAAATATGGTTGTTATTTTAAGAAGAGCAGAAAAAGCTGGTCTATATTTTAAGAAGGTGTAAATGAAATGTTTCATTTGACAACTTTCCCTAAAACAGATCTTAAATGCAAATGTTATCAACTTTCCTATTTTATTTCTTTCATTTTCTCACTGAAGCCAAGTAGCATCTCTAACATGTCTTTTCTGCCTTTCTGATAATCAAAACAGAATAGTCTATTATTTATGAGGTATTTGCAGAGTGTAGTTTTCTTCCTTCCTTCAATTTTCTCACTAAAAACAAGTAGCATCTTTGATATGTTTTTCCACATAAAATGGAATAGTCCATGATTTAGCAGTATGTAACAAGTGTATAAAGAGAATGATGGCTATCTCTTATTTTTCATTTGCTAAATTTCTCTTTGCTTTATTTCCACTGTAAATATTTTATAGATTTAATTTTGTGCATTATTGCTTGTTTACAAATTGGCAACTCAGTTGGATTAGGTTATGTCATTTGCACGCACAGCATCCAAGATTCTCTTTTTATTCCAATGGATACAGAAACAGAATCTCATCTAACATTACCTTAAAAAGTGGCAAAAAAGAATTTCCAGGTATTGGGAAAGAATTCACAAAGTTTAGAAACTTGTTGATCAAAATCCCTCATGAATTCCATCATTAATTAGTTTTGTCAGTAGGGAGCCATCCTACTTTGGTTTTTATCACAATTTTATCTCATCAGAGAAAGCAATACAAATGCAGAAGGATGAGCATTTACATTTTATAGATTATGCAAAAGTATGGCACAAGGATTTTTTTAAACTGCTAGAAAAACTCTATTTGAAAATATTTGCACTATTTACATGGATCAGAGTGCTGTCTTGTTGTCATATTTAGACATAGGTGACCATATATGGTGGGAAAAGTGAGATAATTGCCCCCCTGTTGAATGAAGTTGAAATAATAGACAATAATAGATGATAAACATCATTAGAAAATAAGATAACTTAAGGAATTGACACATATGCTAGGCCACAAAAATCTTCTAAATCAACCAAGCACAAAAATGAATACAATATGGGAAGCTGTAATACAGAGTGCTAGAGAAAAACAATAGCAAAAAAAAAATTGTTATATGATCTCTGAAAAAAATTAGTTATGATCTAACCCAGTGAACAAAATAAACGGTTCAGTTCTAATTTCTAATCACCTGAAGAAGGTCAAGGTGTACAACAGCTGAAACATCATGAATATATCAACAAAGATGAGGAGAACAGTTCAAACAACGTAAAATAGTGTAATTAATAACAATACCTCATCTTAGAAATATAGAAAAACTATTTTGAAATGTTAGAATAATTCAGAGCTTATGATGGGAGCGGACTACCTGCATAGAAAATAAATTGAGCATTAATGCAAAAATATAAAGGGTTGCAAGTCAAAATGCATCTTCTCCCCAGACTCATTTGACCTCCATAATAACACTATGATAAGGGAACTGGAGGATTTATTATCTTAAGGGAACCAGAATTTATTATCAATGGGCGTAAATCCAACAATGTAAGATATATGCAGAGATTTAAGTCAGAATTTTCTGGCTGGGATAAAAACATTGATGTTGAGTTTCACCCAGGAGGAGACCTCAGAGGCATAGTCTTCAATAAGGAGATTAAAAACTTTGTTCCAAGGGACATCACAAAGGAAATCACAAAACCACTTCCACCGGCGTGACGTGGCTTCCCTGTGCCTCTTCAATAAATACTTTCATGGCTTCTGCTCTGATGAACTTAAATCACTGGTACCCCCTAGGTGTGAGTTTGCACGAGATACTAGATTGGCAACTAGGTCCCACCCTTTTACAGTGAAACCGATGAAATGTAACCGCAATTTCTACTCCAACAGCTTCTTTTCTCGCACTTCCCACCTGTGGAATTCCCTTCCGCATGCTTGCTTCCCCAACGGCTATAACCTCCAGGAGTTTAAATGTAAGGTCAATAGACACCTCCTAACACACTAACCCACACCCATTCTCTCCAACTCTCCCTCTATGTACATCCTAACTCGTCTATCGCCCTATGTAACCCCCTGCGCTATAGTGGCAGTGGAATGCCTTGCTTGGGGTGACATGATTAAAAAAAATTTTAAAAAAAGAAAAAAAGGTCACTTTTTGATAGCAGTAAGATATTCTGTTGGTAGGAGATTCCTGGAAGGAGAGGGAGTGGAAGAAGATAATAACAGAAACCACAGCATGATCAGAGTTGGCAAGTGGGCAAAGCTGCATAGCATGGCAAGAGTTTGGGATAGAAGCAGAGATCTAGAATGGAAGTATGTCTTTCAGGGCTATTGGTGAAATATGTGGGTAAATCTTCCACTTGCATTAGAGACCGAGTGATAGAGAAGTTCTGGGTATGGATACCAGCAAGATCAGTGACAGAATTTTTCAGTCACTTGGCCTGGTGGGCATTAAATCACCAAAGAGAAATACATTAGCAAACAGATGAGAGGAAATAACCTTCTCTTTATTATATGAAATACTGTTTAACATGATACAGTCAGAAGTGGAAGTGGAGCAGTAGAGAAAGACAAGATAGGTAACTGAGTGTAGTAGAGAGAGATGGTGATACATGTAAGAATGGTCTGGAGATTCAAATGAAATCACTCTAGCCAGACAGAGATGTTTGCTGACATAAACACCCAGGCCTTACATGTGGATATTGGAGTCCTTCCTAAAGAGGGGAAGGGCAATAAGAATCAATAAATCATAAGAGGGATTGTAAGGTTAAGATTGTTTTCAGAAAATTAGAATGTCTCGGGACCTTTTATGAAAGAACGATTCCACACTGCAAGAGTTAGTACATATACCACGGATGTTTGAGAAAGAAATGATGAGGGTTGAAGATTTTTTTGTTTGGCTGGTTTAGCTTTGTATGTTTGGTTGTGAATTTTCATGTTCTTGGTTATTTTGGTAAGGAGAGGCCTTGAATAGTGGATAGCAAACAGTCATCAACTGTGACATGTGTAGAATGGGAACTGGCACAGACTGCAACAAAGCTGGGTTCTGGGTTTCCTACCAGAAGAGCTTGATGGGACAACCTTTCATGCATGTCATGGCACTGCAAGAACCCATATATTATGTGACTGTTGATCAAAGCAGCCTGTCTAGACGCTATGCAAGAGTTTGGGCTCCTAACTACTAGTCAGAAGCATCAACCAGAAAACTGCCAACTCTGTACCCTTGGTATGAAGAGACATTGTCACCATCTACATACACCCAAAATAATTCATGAGCACCACTATTAAGGCCTGAGGAGAAATGACAACCACTTCCTAAACAGTAAACAAGGGATGAGCCTCTACTCCTCTTCAAGAAAAGCGGCTGGTATTTCAGTTGCACTATAATATTTGTGGTGTATTATTTCTATGGGATGATTGGTTATTCAGCTTCCAGTTGGTTGAATTTACAATATCTCTCTTCCCGTCTTCCTCTTTGTTGTCTAGCATACAGCAAGTTTTCAGTCCATCCGCCTTTCAAACCTCTTTCCAACCTCTCTTCCCAAGACCCAGGAGCTGACTGACTAATCTCATCTTTGCATTCTGATTTTGTTAAACAGGCACCTAGACCAGGGTGGCAAAGAGGTGGATAAGGTTTCCATTTCCCTCACTGTATAACTCTTACCAGCTTGGAATGAAAACAATTACATTCAACCATTTCAACTTCCAATAGAAGAGGAGATAACACACTTCCTTCTACTGTCTGCCTGCTTCTATCAACTGTCTTGGTAATCCAGTATACAGGAAATTGTCAAGACCTCATTTTGACCCAGGGTCACCATCAGCAAAAACCTATTAACATATATTTTGACAAGAAAAACTTTGATAAATTCGCTTAAAAATAATTTTGTACTCTGTGTACTCTGCACCTGGTTTATCCACTTGTTAACACTTTGGCTACTTTTCTCGACAAAAATAACTGTATTCTCCAATTTTAGAGAATCTTTTCTCACCTTGAAAATTCCCTTAAAACTAATACCAGCCATCTGAAAAATAGGGTTACAAAGAGATCCATTACTGATTCAGCAGAGGATTAAGACATGCAAAAAAGGAAACAAAGAAAAGAGAGAAACAACTCAAAATTAGTGATTTACCAAGCAGAGTGAATTTATTGCATTCCAGGGAAAATTCACCTTTTTTGGCAGTTCAGGTCAGCAAAAGCAAATTGAGTAAAATGACAAATTTAATCTAAACTACCCAATATATATCAACCTGGCAAATGAGTGGGGGTCAGTCAATCAATAAACACTATGTGGAAATGGCAGAAACATCTCAAAGAAGAAAAAATAAATCCTAACAAATAAGAAACTCCAAACAAGACTTAGAGCCATATGTTTGTTGTAGATTATATGAGCTGGTGAATAATTTCCTGAAGAAGTGTATTTTTATGAAACAATAAAAGTATGCAAACTGCTAGCAAAAGAAAAATAGACATTGTTTTTATAAATATTTGATTGTTGTCAAAATTATGAATGCAAGTAGAATTCTCCATGTTAGGAAAATATTTGATTGTTTTGAAACCAGCATAGCCAAGATCAGATAATGTCAGTTTTGGAATTATGTAAACAATGTGTCAGGATATGATGTGATTGCTTATATAAGAGACAAAAATTAGTAGTAGTAGGCAGTCATTCTAGAAACAAGATTTGAACTAAGATCAAGAAAGACCAGGGAAAACCATTGATGAGCGCGGCTTCTGGCCCCTTGACGTGTGTGTGTGCTGTCACCTTCGAACATATCTCTACTCTACGACATGTCACCTGATGAGAGAATAAACTAAGTGAATATATTTTTTATGCACATATTGACTATCTTTATATTTCCAGCCAATCATCAACATTGGTTCTCAGGTGTTGACAGATGTACATTACAAAATACATTATTAAAACAGAGAAATTAGAATACTTAGGAAGAAGCTAAAATAGGAAAAGAACAGAGGAAAAAATCAAAAATAGAATGCATGAAAATTCAGTCAGTTAAGGGCCATACATGATACACACTTGGGCAATCATGTCTCAAAAGAGACATAATCATGTCTCAAAAGAGACATGACAGACTTGGCAAAAGATTTTCCTGTAGTTGGTTGCCATTACTTTCTGTGGTACACTGGTTCATAACCCAATCTCCTGTTATTTGACCTTTGGCTGGAGATAAAAGATGAATTAATATCTTTCCCAATGTTATTTGCACATAAGTGAATACAACAAATTCAACTGGAATTCGAACTCAGCTCTCTGATTTCTCTTTCCAAGCTGATATCCACTGCATCACAATACACATGAAAATTATTTACATGAAAAAGTTTTTAACAGCAATGCAGACTGATCTCAAAAGTGGAAATGGAAGACAGAATAGTAATGTCTTGTTTTATAAAAGAGGGAAAAAACAGAGCTCAGGTTAGTGAATTAGCAGTAAAGTGAATATATTCCATTCTACAGAAAAATTCACTTTTTTCACAAAACCAAATTGAGTGAAATGATAAATTTAATCTAAATTACCATATATATATATATATATATATATATCAAGCTGTCTAAAGCAAGAGGGTGCTCAATCAACAAACATGGATTAAAGATATAAACATCAAGCAGGTGCAATAGTTGTAAATTGAATGAGGAATTCTTTTCTTGTTGACTCTGTTACTCTCTTGCTTCCTCTGGGTGCTATTAACCATGTCTCTTGTATTCTTGACACTGTCAACAATGTATTTTTGTTTTGAATACTTTTATGGTCAATCTACACAAAAAAAAATAGCCTGACATTTTTCTGCTCTTCCTTCTGTAAATATATTTTCCTTGATATTCCTTGGGGGTAAATTAATAACTGACACTATATTCTTTGTGTTTTTGATTCTTTAATCTAGAAAATGAATGTGAGAAGAAAGGATTAAACATCAACTCCAAAAAGGGGTTGAGCCCAAAATGCAAATTACAAATTGTGGATTACACAATCTAATAAGTAGAAAAATTTAAATATCTGGGAATTGTCTGAATAGATTATGGAAAGTGTAGCACTGAATTCCAAAGATTCCTTTGAAAAGCTTAGCAGAGTATTAAGAGACAGAAAACGTTGTTAAATCAAGAAAAAATATATTGAAATGTTACATGATATCTGTCCTCCTATACGGCAGTGAATGCTAGACAATCTCCTCAAATATGAAGGAGAAACTTGAAGCAACAGAAAGATGCTGAGGGTACCATGAACCAAACACATGAGCAACAACAATATGGTTCTACAGAAGTATGCTAAGGATACCCTGGACCAAACATGTAAGCAACAGAAATGTGGTTCTACAGAAGGATGCTGAGGATACCATAGACTGAACATGTGAGCAACATTGATGTTGATGCTGAGGATAACACCGAGTTAACATGTGAGCAATGACAAGGCTTTAGAGAGAATAGAAATAAAAAGGAAACTTATACTTAACATCAGGAAGAGGCAGTTGAAATTTCTGGGACACTTAATGAGGAAGGAGGTTTTGGAAAATCTGATATTCACAGCTTGGATAGAGGGCAGGAGGGACAGAGAAAAATGATTAACATACATAATGAGCCTAAATAAATAGATGATGGTACAGAGTTTAGGAAAAATAACAAAAAGACAAAATTTATTAAGAGCTACAAAGGAGAGAAAATTGTGGAGAGCCATGTTCTCCTACATCCTGTGAGAACTTTGCACATAATGAAAATTATTTGGTATAGAGGTTGCTGGGAAATTGTTTCTAAAGTTATGAATATTAAATTACTAACCTTCATACAAATATATTAATTTTAAACAAAATTACTGAGAAAAAATTGTTTTGTGAAAGTATCCATATCTTTGTTATTTTGATTAAAATCTGTACCAATACAATATTGTTACTATTCAATAATTATTTTGCAGTAATCATCCTTATCTTTGTTGCTTTGATCACAACTTTTTCAGAGATATGATATGGAAAACCATATCAATTTTGGAAAACCATCCTTATATTTGTTATTTTGATTAAACATTTAATTAGTTAAGTTAATGTTACAATTTAATGATTTGCTTAAAGACAAACATCCTTGTTTTCTTATCTTAATTACAACTTTTTCAGAGATATGGCATTTCTACTTTATCATCCAGTTCACTCTCTTCCCTAGTCTTTTTAACAGAAGTAGAGATTTATCCCTTTGGAAGTTTTTGCATTCTCCTTGACTCCCATAAACCCTTATGTCTTAGTAGCATTATCGTTTTGCTTGGATTGATTAAAAATATACAATGATTTTTTTTTTTTGGAAAACATCCTTACCTTTGTTGCTATATAAGACCTTTAATTACATGCAGCAGACATCCTTATTTTTGTTGTTTTGATCACAATCCTGATGGAACAACAGTTAACTGAATTTCAAATCACTGGAACTTGATGTTACAAAGATCAGCATGTCTACTTTTTACAGGGCCCATTCTTCTGGCGGAAGACAATGACTTGAATAAAACAGTTGAAGGATTGAAATTCATAAATGCATATAATTGATAATTACACAAACAAAGAAAACTTCAGAATAGCCTCTAATAATTTAAATAAGATAACCACCCTTTATTATTTTCTTTTTATGGTCTATCAACCTTTTGCTATTTAAAGTCAGAAAATATTTTTTAGACTGTAAGAAATTTTTGGAAATAATAATGATTTACTGATACAAATCCTGCTAATTAACCCATAGCTGGAGAAAGAAGAGGTGGATTCATACCTTTCCCAAGATTATTTGTGCATAAGTGAATATAGCGAACCTAACTAGAATTAGAACTCTGCTCTCCAATTTTCAATTTCAAACCATTATCCCTGCACATCCTAGGTTGCAGCACTCGATATTCCTAAGTAGTCATCCAGCTAGGTACTGACCAGGTTCAGTATTGCTTAACTTCAGTGATATGAGAACTGATGTTTCTTCTTGATTTGGTTATAAGTCTTTTATTATTATGCTTGATCCACTTTCACTAACCAATTACATTCAACTTACAATGAAGAATAAAATTGATTTTTACTAATGTCACTCTAATTAAAAAAAAATATAATATATTATGTAGAAAGTACTTTGAGAGTCTACTAGTAACAATATTAACAACTATAAACACACATTAAAAAAAATATATATTACATCACCAACCTTCATTAAATTCATTCTTAAAGGATCTAACATATGTTTATCAAAATAAAAATGACATATACATAAAAACATTCCCAAATCAACATGCAAAATACCAACAAACATAATATCTACTACACTAACACATTATCATTCGATTCTCACAAACTAGAACATTGATACAATTACATACATATTGCAATATATGCAGTGTTTCAGTTGGTTGGGAATCAGTTAATTTCTTGAAACTTTGGATAGACACAGTGTCTATCATTGAATTTGGAACATCACAAATCATGCTAATACTAGTTTAATGAGTGAAATGCAAGCAAAGCATAATTAACCAATGAAAATGAAGCAAGACAAAAGTAAAAATGCTATATTTTCTTTTTTTTCCTCCATATCTCATTCTCTGATGAAGCTTTAATTCAAGTGAAACATGTTAGATTGATAAATTTTTCCTGTTAGTTTTTTATCTTATCAATTAAAGTAGTAATAATGTTTCTAATAACATTTTTCTTTGATTCTTATGTTTTTCTATTTTTTAATTCTCTGCTTAACTTTTCAAATGCATCATAATGTGCCTTCAGATTTCAGTATCACAGTTTATGTCCACTGGTAAAACACTTCCCAGATATTTAAATTGTTGTACTTTTTTGGTTTTGGTATCCCCAATTTGTAATTTAGACATTGGACTGTCTCTTTTGTTAACAACCATGCATTCTCACTTTTCTTCATTGTATTTTGTAGGAATTCTTTTAATTTCTTTTCTGTGTCTGCTACCAACACTGCATCATCTCCATATCTTATGTTGTTAAGATAGTGGCTGCCAATAATGAGTCCTGGTAGGACTTCTAATGTTTTCAGAATCACTTCACTGTATAGTTTGTAGACACATCCTTTCTATTTTTGTATATTTAGTGGATTCAACTTGTATCCATATGCAGGTGGTTTTCTACCAGTATAGGTTGTGGATTATTCTAATATTCTTCCCAAATATATCAAGGTTACCTACAAGCTAAATCTGCCTTAAATAAGCAATTATATTCAACCTAATTACAATTTAATGGTAAATAACATAGAACAATAATTCAATTATGTTGATGTGGTTATTCAATGAGGCCTGTGTACTTGTCAAAATATTCTAATGAGATTACATCAATATTTTAGCCAATTCAGCTTATTCCTTTTTTTAACTGTTGTCATCCACTTCCAGTTCTGTAGACCTGGTAAACAGTAGTTAAGCCCAAAGATTTCTATTTCTCCTTTAGTTTTTTAAATATGTTAATGATTGTAATTCAAAACAGTTTCTCAAAGACTTCAAATACTGCTAGACCCTAAAAGTTCACAAGATTGCATTTGGAATCAACTTATTAAAGCAGTTATCAAAATGAATAAACATCAATTAGGTACTTCTAAAGAACTGGTACAAAACAAAAGCCTGAACTTGGCAACTACCATAAATTGAGTTCTTTTCATAGACATAATCGTACCAATCAAGGAAACTGGCCAAAAGATGCCAAAGCTGCAAAAAGCCAAGCCAAGATGAGAAGGGAGATAAGTAAGCTCTCCTAAACAAAATATCACAAAGAAGAATGAATGATTCTGAAGAAACTCCACTGAATGATGCCAATATAATCTTACTACAAGCAGACAAAAGCAACGCAATAGGTTGTAATGGACAAGTGGGAGGATTTAAATAGACAGGCAAATGTAATGGAAGATGTTAGATACTAAAAAGCCAAAGAAAGATTTGCTTCCAACAATGGACGAAGATTCTCGTCTAAAAAGGATCAATGAATGGTGAAGAAAATTGTTGTTTAAAAAAACAAATTTACCAAATTTGCATTCAGGGACATTTTTTTATTTCTTCTCTTCAGGTTTTGCTTGACTGGCATCTGTGGCAATATAAAAATCTCAAGGTACCAAAGTTCTTTACATTCTTCTTCTACTTTTATCTGTCATATACCTTCATAACTAGGTTAACATGGCTCTCCACTCTTTCCTGTTCTTTGTAGCTGACAAATTTTTTTCTCCATCTGTTTCTGTGGTAATAATACAAATACAGGCCAATATTTCTGAAAAAAGAACTTAATCATCATTTACATTGTTTGAACTGTTTTCCTCATCTTTGTTGGCATATTCACAACATTTCGGCCATTGTATGCTCTGGTCTAATTCAGAATCTGTTGATATTTCTGAGATGAGATATTGTAACTGATTACATTATTATTTACATTGTTAGGACTGTTATCTTCATTTTTGTTGCCAAATTCATGACATTTTGGCTGTTGTACACTCCAACCTTCTTCAAGATCTGTCTATATTTTTGAGATGAAGTATTGTAATTATTTACACTAGTTACATTGTTCAGACCGTTGTCCTCGTATTTGTTGTCTATTCATGATATGACTTTCTTCAGGTGATTGGAATTTTTAACTAAACCTTTTATTTTGATCACTGGGGTAGATTGTGCACAAAGCCCAGTGGATAAAAGCATTAGATGGATCCAAAGAGTTGTGAGTCCAGTACATGGCTACAGTAGTGATGAACAAAAACTTAGAGAGTTTAATTAAATGGTGATGACTATGACATCTGAAAGAGTCATGACTGATAGAATGAGAACAATCTAACAAAGATGAGGAAAACAGTTCAAACAATATAAATGTGGTAAATAATTACAATACCTCATCTCATAATTATAGAAAAATATTAAAAAGTTTAAGTTTGAGCAACTTGGCCCTTGAATTTGCTTCAATGTGTGGGGTGTAAGTGAAACTGGAATTCTTGGCTACAATGCCTAAGCATGAATCAGTAAGGTTATAGCCTGACATGCAGTCATTAGTTAAACTGAATTTTATACATGGCATCTTTGTGAAAGACATAACCTGTGAGGAACATGTGCTGCAGCTGTGGCAACCATAGGTGCGTCTAGAGCAAGTTAATCTAACAGATCCCATCTCTCCTAAGGCATGTTTTGAATTCAAAATTGCCACCTAAAGCTCAAGAAATCTATCTGTCCTACTTCCTACTTTTCTACGGGATATTTGGGCAACAGTAAATGCAATCAACTTGACTATCATTTGAAATTGGCATATTTGCCTTGCTAGTAACTGTTAAGGCACATTGCTATCACATCAGTGTTTATGCATTTTTAGATATATGTACTTTTTGCAAAGGATAGCTGAGTATATTTTGAAATGTATAAACACTGTTGTGATATATATATATATATATATGGCTGATACCAACCTCCAAGAGAGTGATTTCTTGTTTAGCTGACATGAAGTGAAAAGTATATATTGAATCAGTTGCTAAGTCTGCAGATAAGAAAGTTGGTTCACCATGTCAAGCTGTCAGACTTTCTCCTTAATAGTAGTTTTATGCATCTTTAGAGACTTTATTGTCTTACTTGGGGTGAAATGATTAATATTTATATATATATATATATATATATATATATATATATATATGCAATTAAATAAATAAAAGTAAATTTAATTATAATTGCATTTTGGTCAACAATATATGTTATATTGAGCACATTTAAAAAAAAAAAAAGTAAATGCCAGAGAACTCAAAATTCTAAAACTGTTGGTTGTCTTTACCTGGATATACAGGCCTGTATGCAGATGATATATATATATATATATATATATATATATATATATATATATATAAGAAGACAGACATATTGAATAATAAAGTGTAAAATTAATTCTGTGTAACATGTTTCATCCTCTAGGACTTCCAACTAAAATAATGTTTTTTTATGGAATTATATATATGTGTGTGATAAGGAAGTCCCACAGCCAAAAAGTGTGAGAAAAAACTTATAATAGAAGAGATGATTGCATCTAATGAGCTCAACAATAAAACGGTGAGACCTTGTTACCCATCTCGTAAAATGCTTAAATACTTATAGTTGAGACACTGAAAAATAGCTCATTAGAACAAATGCCTTGTAAAAAAAAAAGACAGAGGGAAACCATGTCATGTTGGTGAGAAAGTGACTGAAGTCAAGATGCCAGGTCAGTATCATCTACATAACAGACTTTTCTTTGAATTTTGTTGAAAATCTTTTGTTATATAGGAGATGCACCAGACCAGATATGGCAGCAGTGTTCAGTTCATGGATCAATGGTAGAATTATAAATGTGCAAGATGAATTCAGATGAGAAGAATTGTCTGGTACAGCACTATGAACCAACTTTCTTATCAGCAGACCTAACAATTGATTCAATATAATCAGTCTACTTCATGTTAGAAAAAAATATGATGCCCAAAAAAGTACAAAAAGTTGCTCCCCTGGAGGTTAGCATCAGCCATACTGATGGAAGGCAGGGAAGGTTCTTTATGTTGATTTTATCATACCAATTTGTTTTGGAGACATTGAAATTTACAAGGCATTCTTTTCTCCTATTGGGGGTTCTTTTCAATAGTATTTGCCACATTTACTTTGCTGGATCTATTTGACTTGCTACTAAGACAGGAGTAAAAATACTTGTATCATTTTTACTTAACTATGACTAATAAAAGGAAAAATATCAAAATAATTTTTTCAATTCTTGAGAAATAAAATCTTGAAACTGAGAAAAAAATTATTAAATTGAAAAAAATTTTCTCAATGTTTTCTTTGATTATATATTTTAGTTTTTTTTGTAAACTAGAGCAATTTAGTAGTGTGTTGTTTATTGAAGTACATGATGATATTGATTTTATACAACTGAATGAGACATCATTGATGTTTTATTCAAGAGGAAAGATGTATTCACAGTAAGGAAACAATATTTTAAATATGAAGTTACAAAAAAAGAAATATATCATTGAACTGAGTTTTTCTTTTTAGGTTTGAAAAAATAAGAAACATTTTTGTTTAACATTTGAAATCAATATATAAATTACCATTCAAAGTAAATTTAAAACGATGTTTTGTAAAGACGTTCAAATAGAAAATATTGAAAAAAAGTAAAAATTGAGCAAAAACTCAAGGAATAAAGGAATTGAGGAATAAACTTAGGAACACATGGGTTAGACAATATGTACAAAGTTCAGATCTTTCTTTGAGATCATTGCTAACCTCATGGTCATGACCTCATTGCTAACCACATGGCCTTGACCTCATTGCTAACCTCATGGTTGTGATCTCATTGCTGACCTTATGGTTGTGACCTCATTGCAGACCTCATGGTTATGATCTTATTACTCACCTCAAGGTTGTGACCTCATTGCTGACCTCATGGTTGTGAGCTCATTGCTAACTTCATGGTCATGAGCTCATTAGTAACCTCATGATCACAAGCTCATTGCTCATGGTTGTGAGCTCATTGCTGACCTCATGGTTGTGATCTTATTGCTGACCTCATGGTTGTGACCTCATTGCTAATTTGTCGTGACCTCATCGTTAACCTCATAGTCACAAGCTCATTGCTAATCTTATTGTCATGAGCTCATTGCTAACCACATGGTTGTTACCTCATTGCTAACCTCATAGTCACAAACTCATTGCTAACTCCATAGTTATGAGTTCATTGCTAACCTTATAGTCATGACCTCATTGTTAACCTCATATATTTATTATTTGTGTTTATTAGGGTTTTTTAATTAAAGGTGGTGGTTATTAATTGTACAGTTTAAGAAAAACAGAATTGAGGCAAGATACACAAAATTCTTTCTATGGTTTTTGTTTTCTTTTAGGCAGATATAATCTCTCTAAATAGAAAACTGGCACAATATAATCTCTTTCTTCTCTCTCTATATATATATTTATGTATATTATGGATATTAACAAGTACTTTTTTAGGTGAAGGTGCATGTTCAATATATAAAAAAAGAAGATAGAAGACGCATACAAAAAAATGAGTTTCGGCTATGGACATATATTCCTTTTACTGACTGTATTGAAACAAAGTTAAATGGTCTCTAGAGTATTCCTGGTTTTCTTTTTGATTCAGTAATTGCTTATGGGAATTAAGGATAAGAATGAGGAAAGCTTTGTGCTGAGTTAGGATGAAGAACCCCTACTCTATGAGTAGGGCTGCTGGAAATATATCTGAATGATCTCATTGGAAACTGAAAAAGGTAGTAATTCTGTCCTTTCCAGAAGTGGGGGGGGTCATAAAATCGCACAACCGCCCAAAAACCCTTCCTGGTTTCTTTATAAATTTGCATCATAGGAAAAATGAGTATTTTTTTTATTCTTTATTGTTTTTTGTTATTTATTGGTTTTATTTCATTTTCTCACAAGATCAGCCAGTCACGCTGCCATAGTTTCAAGCTTTTTGGTTTTGTTAGACAATTTTATTTTTTGATTTTTGTTTTATATATATATATATATATATATATATATATATATAGATAGATAGATAGATAGATAGATAGATAGATAGATAGATCGGATAAAAGCATGGTTTTAAAGTATGCTGTATTTATGGTTAAAAGTGCTCAATATCAGTGATAGAGAGTAGATCAAACAAGACACTGACTGTCATAGTTTGGTGTTGAACTCAGTGTCCACTTTTATATATATAGTGAATGCAAAATAATAATAACTCACTATACTGCAAATTTGGAAAACTGAAGAAAAAAAGAAAAAGGAATTTATGAGCCTATGTGAAATTTTCTTTGGACCAATGAAAACCTTTCCTTCACAAAAACCAGTGAACCGAAAAGATGGAGGAAATAAATTCGTGAGACTATATGAAATTGTTTTGGGACCAGTGAAAACGTTACTTTCACAGAAATTAGCCATTGTGCCAAGAAAGAGAAAGAAAAGAAAGTAATGCACTAATGTGAAATTCTTTTTGATTTAAAATGAAGAGAAAAATTAAATTAATTTGGGAAGAGTCTGAAGTTTTGTGAAATGTTTCATTTCTTTTCATCAGTATTCAAGTTCTTACTAGTGTAAAATGAATCACCAATCATGTTATTCCCTTTTAATCAAGCATGAGACACTTCAAAAGTTTTCCTTCAACAATCCAACAAAGCTAAGTATTTGAAATATGATGAGTGTTGTGGTGCAGTGAATATTGACACAAAAAGAGAAATTTGAGAGCCAATTTCAAATTCTAGTTGAATTTGTTGCATTCACTTATGCACTATTACTTTGGAAAAAGTATTCATCTATCTCTTCCCTTCACTTATAGGTTAAATAGTAGGCCAGATTGGATTCTATAGCCTTGGTTGGCGATGAGTCTGCTACAGAAAATCTTCTGCTCAGTCAGTCATATCTTGAGAGGGATGGGATCACCCAAGTGTGTATCACAGATGGCAATTAACTGATTTACTGATTTGATTAATCAATATCTACTGTTATATTTGATGACTTGGATGAATGATAAAAATGGGTTCAATGCAAACAGCAACATACTGACTAGGATTATTTCATCATCTCTCTTCGTAAACTTTTAAAAGTATGCAAACCCTTCATCCTTTCAGTGAGCAACAAACTTTCTTATTTTTTTTCTTACAGTTTTTAATATTATTTTGTGTCAGATCATTTAATCTGTTGTATGAACATTTCCTCTTCATGACAATTAGTTAAAACTACAGACTTTAAGGATTTTCACTTTTTTACCTGAAACAAACTACTGACACTACAAAATATGTAAATTCATAAATAAACTTCCTATCTTGTTTTGTTAAAATTACTCATACATTTCTCCTTCATTATTTGCTGACTTGCCTGGGGTAATATATATATGTCTGTGTAGCATATATATATATATATATATATATATATACAGTAATAAAAGTGGATGAGGTCAAGACCCAGTTGTGATAGTCTGTTTCCTGATTAAACACAATTGTAAGGCCTGAAGTTTGTATTTAAGCATGAAACACATTGTCACTTCAATGTCCACTTTTATATTTACCTACACTGTCTCTCTCTCTCTCTCTCTCTCTCTCTCTATCTATCTATCTCTCTATCTCACTCTCTTTCTCTCTCTATCTGATATTCAGCACTTTAACTAGAGATACAGTATATCTTAAAACTATATTTTAAATTATATATATATATATATATATATACATATATATATATATATATATATATATACATAATTAAATTTGTTTTTTAATTAAAAGTACATTGCAACATGAAAATTTCTATATATTGAGATTTCTACCTTGTCATCAGGCGATGTTAGTTAAAAAAAACAAATTTAATTATATGATTATATGCTCTACAATATTTATTGTATTAAGTACTTTTATAAAAAAATAAAAGTAAACAACAGAGAACTCAAAATTGTAAGACTGTTGGTTCTCTTCGCCTGAAGATATATATCTTCAGTTAGTCTACTCTAGCATCTACGCATCATCCATTCAGCAATGAATTAGAACACTCTCAGCTATGATAATGTACATGCTAAAAAGTTTACCTCCTACTACCGAGCATCCACAGCTCAGAGTTAGAATCGCCGACTGACGCCAATTCAGTCAGGTTTCAATCTTGGTTAAAAAGCAATCGGATGTCTAACTGTACTGATTAGCTGTGATAACGCAAAACAGATCTGTCTGCGGATGACTATATATATATATATATATTATGGAAAGTTCTGCAGATTAATGAAATGGAATTAACAACCAACATATTTAATTTATTTGTTTGAACATTATTTTTAATCAATCATCGTAAATAATTAGGCTACTAGAAATATATATATATATATATATATATTTTAATTCAGATACTTCAATCCAAGGGGAAAAAACAGGAAGGTAAATTCCAAAAACCCGATCCTAATTAATATTAAAAATTTTATTTTAATATTAAAAAATGATACAGGAAGAGAGCTCCATGTAATAAAATATTACAGAGCAAATATATATTAAAAAAGGATTAATTCAAAGATGTTGAATGGCCATTTCGATATGAAGATCACCACAGGGGATAACACATCACCTCAGCAACAGAAAAAGAGTTTCTGAAAGGATTTTTCTGTTGCTGAGGTGATGTGTTATCCCCCGTGGGGATCTTCATATCGAAATGGCCATTCAACATCTTTGAATTAATCCTTTTTTAATATATATATATATATATTTCTACTAGCCTAATTATATAACATGCTAAAATTTCCCTTCTCTGATTCCATATACCTATGGCTTAGGAGTTAGTGACTCCGACTGACACCAAATCAGTTGAGTTTCAATCCCGGCCAGAAGCAAGTTTATGTCTAGTGACACTGATTAGCTGTAATACAGCAAAACTGGCTTGTATGTGGATAATGAATATAGATATAGATATATACACTGTTTAATTAAAAACAGAATATCTACTCAGTTATGAGTATCAATTAAAAATAATGTTCAAATATATATATATATATATATATATATATATATATATATATATATATATAGTTGAGTTATGATAATGCTTACCATTTAGTTTTACAGATGGTATTTTAGCAGACGGTTTTTTTATCGTAAACTGCTTCATATAGTTGTGAAGTTAGAGTGTTGATAGTTTTAATACAAAGAATTTTTTCCTTTAACTCAATAGGTTGAAGTTTTATGACGGCACCATTATGATGCCTTCACTCATCAGGGTTGAGTTATTTGCAATGCTTCTTCATGCTAAAATTGCTGTTTTTTCAGTAGTTTACTGATAGGGAGACATTTTCAGCAAGCAAGTTTTTTCACATAAAGTGCTTGATATCAACATAGAGAGTTTATAGAATTAATGTGCAGAGGTTTTTCACTTTATTGAGCAGAGTTGTTTTGGTTATGCTGACTTTGAAGTATTGAGAAGACATTTTTTTTTTTTTAATCATATCACCCCAAGCAAGGCAAAAACGCCACTGATGCGTAGGGGGCTACGTAAGAGTGAAAAGATTGGAAAAGAGAAAAACCGGAAACCGCATCCTAAACAGGAAACAAGGGATGAGCCTTTTCACCTGTTCAATAGACATGGGTGGAGTGTGAACGGGGCGATAGTTTAGTCTATCTACTCCAATTGAAAAAAAAATTTTTAAAAAAAGAGTGAAAAGATTGGAAAAGAGAAAAACCAGAAACCACATCCTAAACAGGAAACAAGGGATGAGCCTCTTCACCTGTTCAATAGACGTGGGTGGAGTGTGAACTGGGCAATAGTTTAGTCTATCTACTCCAATGACATTATTATGATGTCTTTTTGTTTATAGATATGTGTTTGAATGCATTTGGCGGGTGGTTGGAATGTTTGCTGATGTAACACATCACTCAATAAGTCCCAGGCCTGACATATAGATAGCACCACTAATAAAAAATCCATATGATTTTTATGAAGTACTAACCTCCAAATGACACATGATAAAATTTGGGCCCAGTCAGAATGTTAGTTTACAAATTACAGTTATTTAAGTGAAGCTACTGTGACAAATTTTTAAAACAATGGACAAATCTAAATTACATGTGTTGATAAAGCATTGCTTTCTGATGGGAAAAAATACTGTTCAAACAAATTAATGGCTTGATAAATGTTATTTGGATTCTGCTCCATCAGAAACAACAGTTAGGAGGTGGTATGCTGAATGTGGTCGTACAGACACATGTGGTCGTACAGACACAAATGATACTGAATGCTTAGGTCACCCAAAATTGTCAGTTGTCCCAGAAAACACAAAAAAAATCCATAAACTCATTTTGGTCGATCATAAATTGAAGTTGTATGAGATAGCAGAGGAGTTAAACATATTAGAAAGCAGTGTATTCACCATTTGCATAGATATTTGTCAATGAGAAAGCTGTGTTCAAAGTGGGTGCTCTATTTGCTCATAGTCGATCAAAAACAACAGTGTGTTGATGATTCAGAGCATCACTGTTTGAAACTGTTTCAATGCAACATACAAGAGTTTCTGCATAAATATGTCATAATGGATGAAACATGGATCCACCACTTCACTCTAAAGTCAAATTGGCAGTCAGCTGAAAAGGACAGCAGCAGGTGAAAGCTGTCCAAAGCAACCAAAATGCAAAATTCAGCAGGCAAGGTTTTTCATCAATTACCTTGTGAAAGGAAGAACCATCCATAGTGAATATTATATAACATTATTGGTGCATTTGAAAGAAGAAATTGCCAAAAAATGACCACAAATGAAGAAGAAAAGTGATCTTTCACCAATACAGCATACTGTGTCACAAATGATTGTAATGATACATAAATTGTACTTCAAATTGCTTCTGCATCCACCCTATTCTCCAGATCTATTCCCCAGCGACTACTGGTTGTTTGCAGACCTTAAATGTATGCTCCAGGGAAAAAGATTTGACTCCAGTGAAGAAGTGATATTGGAAACTGAGGCATATTTTGAGGCCAAGACAAATCGTTTTACAAAAAAAGGTATCAAATTGTTTGAGAAGTGTTGGAATCAGTGTATCACTCTAGAAGGAGACTATGTTGATGAATGAAATTGAATTTTGCCTTAAAGTTGTTTTTTCATTAGTTAGGCCCAGGATTTATTGAGTGATGTGTTATATGGGGATGTTGTTTGTTTTTTGTATGTTTTGTATGCATTGTTATTAAGTTGAGTGTTATGTCTAAGAAATATCATGTATCATCCACTATTCTGAGAGAAAGCAGATGCTGCATTAGGCTTGGGCTTAATTTTTGAATTTCAAAATAATTTTGCTACATTACGATTTGTCAGAAGATGATGGTGTTTGTTTTTCATGCAGAACTGATCAACATTTATTTAATATTATTTACTCACTTTTAAGTTACAAGATTAAATTATGACACTGGAACAGTAAACTAGCTGACTGAGTTTTGTGCAGTATTAGGGTACATCAGAATATTTTAAAGTGCAACCCATATTGTTCACCAAATATAGTCCAATCACTGACAAACCAACTAAGTCAAGCAAATACTGCCATTTGAAGTCGGGTGCTCAATCATGTTTATTGTGTCGAATGTAATTGAACTTTCCACAATTTCCTCCAGATCAGAAGGTTGTTTTGTTTGTATAAATAAATGAAAATTTATACATGAAAATAAATGAAAATTTATTTATTGAACAGCATAACATCAAATTGTAAATATGAAATTATTAATTGTGAAAGTAATAGTAATGTCATTTTCCTCTCTTACTTTTTGTGTACGCCCCGTAGATGAAGAGGAAGAAAGAGAGATAAAGAAAAGAGCATGAGACAGAAAGTGTGAGGATTTGAATAGGAGATGCCAGGAGTGTCCTAATTATTTTCTTACTACATTGTTTTCAGCATGAACTTTCTGGTGCTTCATCATCTTTCTGCTTGCATTGTCTGGAAAACATGTACAAATAGCAAAACTCGAATCATGTCGTCAGCTCCCAATACAAGCTCATTTTTAGTCGAGAAGAAACATGAAACGGGTCACTGAAAATTCAATTTGTTGTTTTCTGAAAATTGCTGTTCTTCCATTGGTTGATAAATGTTTCCATACTTGTTCACCGAATTCGCCTTAGTCTTTTTCTTAGCATGAAAGCAATCTTTTTTCCTATTGGTCAAAAATTAAATTCTTACACTGGCTTGCAAATTTGCAAACAGTGAAGAAAAGAAAGTTATTTTTGTTTTGCACTCACCACATGTTGACTCTACTCTGTCTTACATGAGTAGGTATCTGCTTTATGTTGAAGTATATATACATACAAACATATATGAGATCAGGTGTAATAAAATTAAGACAAAAATACTCAAATTCTAATTTTTACTTGTGTGGATGGTGCAATGACGAGCAACAAAAAAAATTGATTTTATTTAAATTTTAGTTGTGGCATTTTATACCCAGGGAGAAAGTTTGATTTAATCTCTTCTTCTCACTTCAGTATGAATAAAAAAAATATAGAGGACTGAGTCTCTTTAGCTTTGTTAAAGCAGTAAAGCAGAGGACAATTCTGAATTCCAAGACCTTGTTAACATTTTAAATGCCAGCAAGGTAGGTGAAAAATCATTACATCTCTTTTTTGATCGACGTAACCAACGGCAAGTGGAATGACTGAATCGAATATATCTGCATTTACCACTAAGAAGGTTAGGTCACTTTATCAGGCCAGAAAATTTTTCATGTCAAAATCCACCTTGCACATTTATAAATCTACCATTTGTCCATGCATGGAATACTCTTGCCATATCTGGTTGGGTGCTCCTGCTATTCATCTCAAGGTTCTCAACAAAATTCAAAGTAGAATCTGCAATGTAATCAATCATTATTTAGCAGCTCATCTTCAGTCACTTTCTCACTGTGATGTGGCTTCCCTCTGTCTTTTCTAGAAATATTTTTATGGCTTCTACTCTGACAATCTTCTTTCCCTGGTGCTCTAACCACATGAATTTACTTGTGCTACTAGATTGGCATCAAGGTTCCACCTTTTGACCATCAAAATAGTCAAATGTAACCACGATTTTTACTCTAATAGTTCCTTTTCTCATGCTTCCTGTTTGTGGAACTTCCTTCTGTATAATTGCTTCCCTAATAGCTACAATCTCTAAAAGTTGAAATGCAGTGTCAGTTGCCATCTATCTTCCATCTATCTCTTATCCTTTCTTTGGCATCTCCTGTTCCCTGTTTATTCTCTCACTGTAACCTTCTGTACATCCTACTATGTTTGGGGTGAAATGATTATTAAAAAAAAAGGAACACTAGCGAAAGACACAAGAAAATGGCAGAAATCATTCAACCATGGCAGTGGTTGAATGTATTCTTAAGTCCGACATTGACTGAATCGAGGCAGCTTTCAAGCTTCACCACTAATTGAGCTCTAAACTAAATTTTAAACAGTTTACAGAATTGAATACATTTGAAAAAAAATTTTAAATTTTGGTTCAGTAGAAAAAAGTTACATCAAAATATGGGAAGTCTGAAAAGGGAGACTAACTACATAAGTACATAAGTTAGTGACTAGCACTTCTAATAATAAATCTTATTCTTTATAACTTTTTCTGTTTAATATTTTTACATGCGGTTTTCAACATTTAAATTCTGATGATATCTTTTATCATTTTTGTCAATCAAAGTTTTCTTATCTCTTATCACTTTATCAGAATTGATTATAAATAATCAATTTTTTTTATTGTCTTTTTAATCAATTGCATATAAATTTGTTCCTTTTTAATATTTTTTAATGTGGTTTTCAGCATTAAATTTATATTAAATTAATAGCAATACCTAGAAAAATCATGGATTACATGGGAAAATGCGTGCATGAAAAGTAATATTCTTAAGATTATATTAAAAGATTATATGGAAAAGAAACGGACAAGTTATTAAACCCAGAAATGTAAAGGACAAGATATTCTAGTGAAGTGAAAAATAAGAAATTTTTTACTTAAAATATTGCAGCTAAAAGTAATTCAAATTTTATTTTTGGCTGCAATATTTTAAGTAAGAAATTTCTTATTTTTCATTTCACTAGAATATCTTGTTCTTTACTTTTCTAAGTTTAATATCTTGTCCTCTTCTTTTACAGGTTTAATATAATCTTAAGAATGTTACTTTTTCCAGGTTTAATATAATCTTAGGAATATTACACATTTTTCTATGTAATAAATAAATAATCATGACATTTATTTTGTAAAGATGTATTTTTTATGAGATATCTTTAATCTTCTGTTTTTCTGTCAGACTGTGTTTGTCCAAGTCAGATTTAACTGTCATGGCAGTAATTTTAAGCTGAAGTAATTTGTAGTGAAGTGTCTTCTGAGAAAAAAAGTTTTTAATCTGTCTTTAAGAATTAAAAAAATATCTGTGCTTTCAGTTCAGAGGGAATGCAATGAAAACAATATGTTTTTATTTTTCCAATTTACAATTGGATTCTCTCTCTCTCCTGGAGCTTTTATTGTATATTCAATAATAATAATAATGACAATAAAATTAGCGCATAAAATTTTCTTAAAATTTTAGCTCTTTTTGCTTAATCTACATTGCTAAAAAGAATTACTATGGAATTTTTTTAAAAATTAAAATTTGCATTTATTTTAATTTATTTTTTCAACATCTTCATCACAAATATAAACAAATATAAGTGACCTCCCTTTTAATCTCCGATAAATAAATCAGTCCCCAAAGATATATTTCTTTTCCATTTTTTTTATCTCCCATAATTTTAGTTTCTTATTCCATTTTTGGGTTTCAGTATAAACCTAATTAAATTATACATTTAATAAATGAAAAATGGCACCCCGGATTTATAATTTATAACTACCTTAAGCAACATTATTACCAAAAACCAAAATTCAAATTGTAAAATAGTCGGTTCATAATATACACCTGATGATTGTATAACTCTGAGTCATGCTTTAAGTGCAGGATACTATGTATATTTATTAACATCTACTTTATAGCTCCTCTGTTATATTACATTGAGCACTGTTCTATTAACACCTGATAAATATTTATATATCGGTGTGAACCTGCATGTATACACATGTATATAATTAATTACATCCATATATATATATATATATATATATATATATATATTCTTAGCTAAAGATGTGTTTTTTTTGGTGGCAAAGTTAGCTTGGCATCATGAGTTCAACTAAAAGAACAAAGGCAAAAATTATTTGCTGGAATTGTGTTTCTGGGATCTCTGCAGATAATTTGGTCATCATAAATCATACTAATTGCCCCAGGTTACATTTGTTCAAGCTTTAACATTTATGTCTAAATGTCTAGATAATTTAATATGCAAAGATCTATTACGGCAGGTCTCTAATTTCTATTTAGGTACATTGTATTTATTTTCAATTTTTCTAGTTGAATTGTTCACCAGCATTGCATATGATCCATTACAGTGCATAATTAGCTTACAATAAATTTTATATCTTTATGAAAATTGAGATGTAGTAGAGTGGGAGGTTGCATATCATAAATAAGGATGAGTGGGGAGATACATTGCTGATTTAAGATTCAAGGATGTATTATGACATGTATTTAATCTGTATTTAGATACAATATATTCCTTTTCAATTTTTCTAGTTGAATTGTTCACTTATATTACATATGATTCATTATTGTACATAATTATATTACTGTAGGCAACTATATTTGGTTTTATATGGATAGTATCTTATGGTCCTCCCTGCCCCGTAAAAAACAGTTTGTTACAGAAACAGTAACAAAAAGGTGCTGCCCTATGCACCATCTGGGTGTGATGGATAAATGATGTGATGATGATGATCTTATGAAAATTGAAATGTAGCAGAGTGGTGACCTTGTATCATAGATTTGGCTGAGTCTGCAACTTTTGACCCTGAACATGATAAAGTAGAAAAGCTTTTTGTATGATGTGTTTTGTCCTTTAGTAATTGATTGAAAGCATCGTTTAATTGCAAGATCACCAATAATAAATTTGTGTCCAAGTTGGTAGATGTGAGATATTTAATAAAAATATTTAATGTGAGATATTTAATAACAAAAAAGATGGAAACATGAATAAAAAAAATCTAAATGAAATCAGGTAGATTATAGACCTCAAACATACACTTCAAAAATAAAACATGTAGTCCCATCATTGAAAAAATAAACTTAGTTTGATGAAGTCCTAAAGGACAAAATGTATGACATACCTTCAGTATGCCCCATGAATACTTTGCTCTGTCTATTTGTATTTTGTATTTCTATATGTGGGGTACACTGAAAGTAATTTTCAAAAATGATGGTATAACTATAAATCATCATTCAAACTAGAAAGCCTTGGGAATTGTATCAAACAAACCAACTATGTATGGGATTTTTTTTTAAAATTTACATAAATCCTAATGTAAACTGGAGCATATTGAGAAAAGCCAAATGTTAAAGCAATAGTGATGTTTGCTGATTGTGTCAGAAGAAAAAATAGTGTAATTTCCAGAATGAGAAAGGTTACTAAATGAAAGATCTGAAATAATGTCTAGATGTATGCACATTAGGAAATACATTTTAGATTTGTACAACCCCAGATAAAAGTATATACTATTTCACTAGTCTTAACTCACTCCTTCCTTTATTTTAAAATTCCTGTTATGCATTTTCAACTTCCTGTTGTGCGTTTGAAATAAAGCATTACAAAATCAGATATATAACATCTGGCAACACCAAAAGGTTGAAACCATGGTAACATAATCAGCTGATCTTCCTAATTTTAATATTTAAAATCTCTGCATGTTAATTCTGTAAATATGTATTGAGCACTTTTTAATACAACTGTTTATTGGTCCAATCTGACTCTGACTAAAAACTGTTTAATAATTATATATATATATATATATATATATATATATATATATGTATAGTTACATGAATTAATAAATGTACATATGAAAGTGCACACATGTATAATATTATTCAATGTAGTATGAGCAGAGCTATTATATATATTCATAAATGTTGACATATGACAATATATATATATATATTGTCATCTGCAGACAGATCTGTTTCACTGTATCACAGCTCATCAGTACAGTTAGACTCCGATTGCTTTTTTAACCAGGATTGAAACCCGACCGAAATGGCGTAGATGTGCGTGTGTGTGTAAAAATTTGTGTTATGAATATAATCAGATCTAATAAAATATATAACAATATTAACTCTAAAGTAGGCTTATATAAAATAAGTTGCTAAAACTATACCTCACAAGAGAAACATTAAAAATTATAAAATATTAAAAATGATCGGCAAAAAAAAAGGGCAATGTATTTAATTCAGTAAGTTAAGTGCTATAAGTGATACATGCTTGGGCAATCATGTCTCAAAAGAGACATGACTGACTGGGCAGAATATTTTCTCACAGTAGGTTTTCATTATTTTCTGCAGTAAACTGGTTGCCAACCTAGAATATGGAACCCAATTTGTCCTGCTATTTAACTCATTGCTTGAGCAAGAAGTGATGGATTAATACTTTTTCTTATGGGTATTTGCATGTAAATGAATGTAATGAATTTAAATGGAATTTGGACTCAGCTTTTGCAGCTTTCAATAAACTTAGTCTTTTTTTATCTCTCCTAAACCTTGTTCTGCCATTCATTTACTCAAGCTCATTTTTCTACTTCCATGTGCTGTTTCCTTTCAGGACATTGGCAATCATGGCTCTCCACAATTTCCTGTCCTTTGTAACACTCAATAAAGTGACCTTTTTGTTACCATTATCTCTAGAACTTGTTCAATCTGTAGTATTTTCAGCATCTTTCTGTAGAGCCAAATTTCTGTTGCTTCAAGTCTCCATCTACACAAGCGGTTATTGATAGTGAAAGAAAACAGGAAGATGTTAATGATTATTTCATTTTCTATGGCTTATCAACCATTTGAAAGTTATTTAAAGTCAGAAAATATTTCTAGATTGTAGGAAATCTTTCCTTTTTTTGAGATAATCATGGTTTTGTCATACAAGTCTTACTAATTAACCCATGACTCAAGGGAGAAGAGGTTGATTCATGCGTTTCTCAAAGTATAAAGTGAATATAAAAAACCCAACTGGAATTGGGACTCGTTTCTCCAATTTAAAATTCCAAGCCATTATATAGTACACCACCCACACCCATTTATCCCACAAATAATATTGGTGGACTCACTGTGAGTCCAAATAAAAAGTGATTAATACAAAACAAATATAAAACAAATGACAATGCATTTATTTACAAAAGGAATTATATGTGATGAAAGGAAAAAACATAAAACTAGCTATAAACGAATGTGTGTGTGTGTGTGTGTGTGTGTGTGTGTGTGTGTGTGTGTGTGTGTGTGTGTGTGTGTGTAACAAGCACTTGTGAGAGAGTGCAAAACTCAAGAAAGAAAACCATGAAAATGAACATGCCCTAGTGGGCGACACTTTACCCATGTGTAACTACATGTAAAAGCCAGAGCAAAAAAGAGGCTTGGGAGAGAAACCCATGCTTTTTTATATGCTCAAGATTTTTTTAGCAAAGTTGTTAGGACAACCCTCATTACATTTTAAAAATGCTTAAGAATTTAGAGTTTGAATTCAATTTTTGCCTTTTCTTCTTTTCTTTCTTTTTGATATGTTTAAAGTGGTTCTTTTTTTGTGTTTATTGATAGCTGCATTTCCACAAGTGACCAATGAGAGAATGCAGAGAAAGAGATACAAGTCAACCTGCCTAAATGTGGACATTTTGAGATATTTAAATGAACAAAATAATTTGTTTTCTTTTAATATTTAATTCACAAAAAATAATAAATAAATTTCTGATGATCTTAAGTTTGAAATTTTTTGTAAATGTCTGCATTACAATCTTGCTGAAAGATTTGAAACATGAAACATATTTTTATTTATTAAATTAAGGAAAGAATATCTTTACATTTTTAATTATTCAGGACATCATGAGATATTCATGCAGAGACAGTTTTAAGCAAAAAGATTAAATAGAAAATTGAATAAAAGAAAGAAAACTACAAAGAAAAAAGAAAGATAATTGAAAGAAAGAAAATTAAAAGAAGGAAAAAAGAAAAAAGAAAAAATTGAAGGAAAGTAACTTGAAAGGAAAAAAGGAAAGAAAATTGTAACAAAGAAAAGAAAACAAAAAGGAGGAAAGAAAAACATTTCTTTCACATACTTATTTCATTTATAAAGCAAAAATAAATATGCTGCAAAAATGAATTGAAAAAAGAAAATATTTTGATGTTTGGTTAATGGTTGTAACTGTTTGTTTTTAATTTTTTGGATTATTGAAATTGTAATTTTTTTCACTGATGCTTGTTATAAAATGTGTGAAGAAATTATTTAGATATATTTTTTTTGTTTTAAATCTAAGGAAAAAATTAACATCCTGTCACTGAATAATTATCTCCCTTTCTCACTGCCAAATTCATATTTAAGTTTGCTTTATCTTCTTCAAAAAAATTGTTCATTTAAAATATTGTGATTTCATTCAAAAAATAAAAAAGTGACTAGATTTTTTTACAGGTTGGTTAAATCTAAAATTTGTATTAACCTTAGGTGCATTTTTCCAGTTCCCTTCTCTTTTTTTTTTTAGATATATGCCAGTTATTAACAAAAAAAAAAATACTCACTATTCCCCAAAAAGAGTCAAGTTTTATTCAAATGTATTGACAACAAAATTGAAAACATGATTAGTAATAAGACATTGGAATATAGTGAATGCATTTGTTAAAAAGGACCAATGAAGAAAAATAAATAATTTGCTGCTCTGGAAGAATAAGCATATTTTGCCTTTAACTTGACTGAATTTGGATTTTAACAAAAATTAAAATAATCTGTCAGAAATGTCTCAGTATTTTGATCAAAAATCTTTTATCTTTCTCCCATTTTTTATTTTAATTTTACTGATTGCCATTTTGTTGTGTGACCTTTGTGGTCTCCTCTACAGGATAACTTTTCAAAATTAATTCTTTCTTGTTTTTAGTTTTCTTAAGATTTCTCCATTGGTCACTTTTCATTATGACATACTTTTTTTTAGGTAAAACATTTTCATATAAACTCTGTATTTTCTCTTGTTGTTCACATAACCTTTAACTGAAATAAAATAATTAGTGATGTGGCTTCCTTCTGTCTTTTCTACATGGCAATTGCTCCTACAAGTTTTTTTCCCAATACTACAACCACATATATTTACTTGTGCTACTAGATTGGCATCAAGTCCCATCCCACCCTTTTACCATCAAACTAGTTTAATGTAACCACCTCTTCTATTCTAACAGTTTCTTTTCTCACACCTCTCATTAGTGGAACTCACTTTCAGTTGCTTGCTTCCCTGATAGCTACAATTCCCAAAAGTTTAAATGTAATGTCAATTGCTATCTTTTATTTACTTGAATTCCATCCATCTCTTATCTTTTCTTTGATGTCCCTTGTATCTTGTTTTTTTCTCACTGTAACCCCTTGCACACCAGTGGCAGTCCTGCCTTGCTTGGGATGAAATGATTATAAAAAAAATATGCAAAAAATAATGCTTATATAATGAAATTATTTTCATATTCACTTATTAACAAATTGATAGCTAGAAGTCAGTTGCAAAAGCTGACTTCACATCTAAACTTTATAATAACTAGTCAAGAAAATAGAAAACATTTTATGGGTTGATGTTTAGCTTCAACTGAAGTGTAAACATTGTTTTCTCGCTAAAAGTATGACTGCGAACAAGCTTGTTGGCAACCACAGATAAAAAATGTACCAGAAAGTAACAAGCTCAAGATAACTCATAGTCAGCATCATATTAAAAACACGTGTTAAATGTGGAGGCACGGTGGATAGTGGCTCCGACTGAATAATTTGAGAGCCAAATTTAAATTTCAGTCAAGTTCATTAAATTCAATTATGTGCCCTTCAAAAAGGTATGAATCCATCTCTTCTTTCCCCAACAATGGGTAAATAGCAGAACAGACTGGGTTCTACAGCCTTGGGTGGCAACCAGTGTAGGACAAAGAAAAACTCTGAATTCAAAACCAACCTGGAGGTGGACCACCTCACCTGGAAAATAAAGGAGTTTAAGAAGGGTTACAAAATAGTCATATATGAATAAAGTGTCACTGCTGACATTTGAATTTGAACACACATCACCAGAAAACAAACATAGTCGACCTCATCTTGACATAATTAGAGAGGCCGTGCTGCTGGAATCATGTGACAGTGTAAAAATAATATATGTGGGTACATAATAAGTATTAGAGTCAGAGAAAAAGAAAAAGTCTAACAGTATTTTTCGAAAGTGTTATTTCTTGTATATGTGACTTTACAACAAAAGCTTGACGAAAATGAACTAGCCTATAACAGAATGAAATGGTAAGGGGTTGTTGATAGCCTATGTGCCACTGGGAGTGATGGGCTAAGAGAATGTGTTAATTATATTTGATGGCAAATGACATCCTAATTTAAAAATAGCTTTGAAAATTTCTCTTGATCTTCATCTAAAAAAGTCCTCATGCTAGGATCTCCTGACAACCTTTATAACTGATTCCATTCATGTGAGAGAGCTGATAGATTTTCTGGCAATGGTCTTCAAAGAAGAATTGACAATTTTCTCCATTTCCTGGCATTTGGCTCCTGATTGGTCATCATGAATGTTATCATCTTGAACTGACACCTGAGAAAACTTGAAATGCCACTCAAAAAACATATATATACAGGTTTCATTAAAAATGACAGACAAGGCATTATGTTTAAGTTTTATATGTATATTTTTTACAAATTTACATGTCCTTTGAAGAATTGCAATCTTGATTCAACCAATTTCATAAATAATTATATCGACCATACAACTACAAAACTGACACAAAGTCACAATTCATCTCTCAGAACAGAGCTCAATTCAATCACATTTAAACACACGTGAAGACCTACCAAACTCTATTCATATCATAATTGTTGACAACACAAACATTAAAGCCTCATCCACATGCAAAAATGGCTAAAAATAATGGAGGCCTTATTAATAAAAATGAAAAACCTAACACACAATAATATCAACTGCAAACATGCTAACCATGCCCACAACATAATAATATCAACTACAAACACACTTACTGTGTCCAGAGCATAAAACATACACACGACTCTACAAACTTACATAAGACACTATATGCATTCTGTTACACACAAAATAAAATCCATCCTCAATAATGGCTAAAAGCATAGCCGAAAGTGCTCAGATAAACAAAACATTTGGACAGTTTTTAAATAATTTATGTCCTGAAATGAAAAATATCAAAAATCTGATAAAAAATTACTTAAAAAAGCTTAACCACAATACCTTGTCTTTTGTTTTTAATAAAACCTGCATAAAAGAGAGGTTACTGCCAAAATGTACAACATGCTGACTTTGGCATTTCATGAGGACACCATTATGATGCCTTCACTCATCAGGGCTATTTAAACCAAGCCCCAATGACCAAGCATCATGAAGATGTCCTCACGAAACTTCAAAGTTAGCATGAACCTGTTCAGTTAAATTGACAAATTCTTTGCACTAAAACTATCAACATCTATCTACACCCTAATATCAAGCACTTTATGTAAAAACCTGCTTCTCAAAATACTTTTTTTCAGTACAACTACCGAAAAAAAACAAGCTTAGCACTAAACATTATCATAACTCAATATATATGTATATATATGTATATACATATAGTAAATTTTTTTGTAAATCATTTTGCCCCAAGTAAGGCAATAAAAGATATAAAGATACAAGTAAAACAGAAAGAATCAGAGATGACAATAAAAAAAACAGTTTTCAAGGAGACAGAAGATAATGGTTGATGTTGAATTTAAATAAAGAAGAAAATATTAACATAGAACTTACATTTAGCGATTTCAACAGTACAATTATGAGATATAGCTACCAACCTGGAAGCCACTGAAGTTAAAGACTCACTAAATGATGTGTGTCATATGAATGTAAGTGTAGGAGATGGGGAGAAAGAAGAGAAGATTAAGAGGATAAGGAGGATAGATAATGATTATTGACTTGAAGAGGTTAAGATTGTAGTATTCAGGAAAGCAACCATGCTGGAGTAATTTTCACAAAGCAGAATTTATTGATCAAAAAGCTGGAAATTTCTCCTTACAAATGTTAAGAGGAGAAAGGAGAGCAATTCAAGTATTGTGGATGTTATATGATGAGAGCAAGCTTTAAAGGTTTGATTTGTTGAACTAAACTATTTATCTAGATGGGGAAAAGATTAATTTCTGTCTTTTTTAAGGGCATTAGTGTGAAAGTAAGTAGAAGAAAGTATGATAGAATTTACACAACAACTAACACTGCATGCAAATGTCTTCCATTTTTACCTTAGATAATTTGAAATCTGAAAAAAATTTTAAATTTGTTATGTAGGAAAAAAATGTTGATACTGTCATGTGTGTTTGAACACAAATCTCCAAGCAACAAACATAACCATTGAATGAATTGTGCTTACTGGGATCACAGGACCATAAATATTTAGTTAGTATATAAAGTGTGTTTTGTGTTTTGCATCCTTCCGGTGTTGTGCTTCTTTGAAGAGATTGTTTCTGAGTGAATTACTCAAGAGAACTATCCTGAGAGCATTATTATGTATTAATTGAAGGATTCATTTAGCACATTGTCTTTAGCACATTGTCTTACATTGATACGTTGATAACAAGTTACCAAAAGTTTCCTTCAGAATAACATTACGAAAAACTAATGCTATAAAAAACTTTAATCTTGTAAAGATTATGAACACAGAAAGCAAAGAAAATAATACTTAAATTTTTAAATACGTTAGATAATATTTGAATTCTTTAAAAACATATAAAACCCCTGAGTTATAGAACCCCCTCATTTGCATACATAATATGAAATCCTTCTTGGATGTTACATTGAATATTACTGTTTTTTTTCTCCTTGTATTTGCCCTAATTTGAACATCTTGCATTTTTTGTGCACCCTTGTTGCAAATTTAGGAAATGGTAATATTTGTAGAGGAAATAGGTTTTAGTTTCTGTTAATGAAATGTGGGGTCTTATATGTGCAATATCATGTCATAATATTACACACCATAAAGTGGGTCTTGCAACCATTATTAAAAAGTGGGTCTTACATACCATCAATAAAAAAGCTATTACTAAAAAGTGGATTTTACATAACATTATTAACAAATGCGTTTTACATGTCATTAATAAAAATTTTACATATCATCAAAATAAGTGGGTCTTGAGTTATATATTTAGTGGGTTTTGCATGTTGCGAATAAAAGATAGGTCTTGTCATCAATAAAAAAGTGGGTCTTATATGTCATTTAGAAAAGTTAGTCTTACATGCCATCAAAAGATTGTGCTGCAAGTTATAAAAGGTGGGTCTTGCAGGCCATCAAAAGTGTGTCTTACATCCCATGAAAAAAGTCCATCTCATATTAAAATATGGGGAATTATAAGCCAAGAAATATGGTATATACGAGGTGCTGCTCAAAAGTTTCTCAAATTAGCATAGACTGATGGCTTGTTTGGCTGTCATGTTCCCAAATCTTTACAAACATTTCATGTATAACTTGATTTGATATCAATGGATGTGTAAGTATTTACTTGTGGTGGCATTCACCCTGGGTGGGTTGAGCCAGCTTCTGTTTGGCTCCACAAGCAATCTCCAACCACATGTGAGCTAAGAAAATTTTCTCACAGTAGGTTATCAATTTTTATTGCAGTAGATTGGTTGCTAACCAAGGCTACAGAACCTAGTCTGTCTTGCTATTTACCTATAACTGGTGGGGTGGAGAAGAGATAAATTTATACCTTTGTCTCTCTCTTTATCTCTCTATCTCTCTCTATATATATATATATAATATTTTGGAAATTAACAAAAATTAACAAAACTCATTGTAAACAACCAACAATTTCAAATGATTTGTTTGAACATTTATTTTTAAGTAGATATTCTGTTTATAATGAAACAGTATTGTATATTTATTTCTATCAGCCTGATTATTTACAATAAATTTTTGTTACGAAAATGTGTGTCATTCAGCAGGATTCGAACCTGTGACCCCTATCCACATAGGAGAAGTCACCAAGTGATCTGGCACATCTAGTCCTCTCAACCACGAATGACGATCAGTCTAAACAAAGTCAAATTAAGCCTATAACACAATTTTCAATTCATCATAATAACCATATCTATGTGGATAGTGATCGCAGGGTCAAATTCTTGAATGACACACATTTTCATAACAAAAATGTATTGTAAATAATGAGGCCAGTAGAAAAAAATATATAATACTATTTGATTATAAACAGAATATCTACTTAAATATGAGTATTGATAAAAAAAATGTGGAAACAAATAATTTTATATATATATATATATATATATATAACATAGTACACTTGGTATGTAAGAGATGAACTCGAGAGAACTCAATGTTAAATTCATTTACTTAATTTAATAGAGTAATATTTTATAAAGGATTTTCAATTATTACCTTGGATAATACATATTTCACCACTTTGATGATCTTAACACGGCTCGTCAAATCCAAATGGTACAACAGTAGGCAATCAAAATAACACCCCCGCCAAAAAAATAAAAAAATTTCTTCTCTTTTATTTGATTCTCTGCAGACGCCCACATGTCCATATTAGGACAGACATTTGTGATGGTTATATACAAAAAGGTTCTCGTTCATTCGAAAAAGAGCCCCAAAGAAAGGGGAAGGCGAGGATATGGGAGGGTTGACAATTGATAAGTGCAAGGAAGAGAGAAAGTTGAAAAACAGAAAAAAAATGGGGGAACCAGACAAAAGGAAATGAAAAGGGGGGAAGCAGATAAAATTGGAATGGAAAGCAAGAAACAAGAAAGGAAGGGACCAAGAGACACAATAAGGATGGGGCAAAGAGATACAATCACAGGAAATACCATATATATATATATATATATATATATTCAATAATTTAAGAAAAGTATATAATTATTTAATTTAATAATTTAAAAGTGACTACTCTGATTAGCCAACACAAGACTTTCAGATAAAATGCTCACCAGGACCATATGTAAGATAAACGATTTATGAAGCATCAGTATCCTGTTTTCTGGCCCTGATGAGTGTTTTCATGTGAAACTCTTGGGTCTGCTTATCGCTGTTAATCTTCCATTGTGCCTAATTTACAAATTAAATTTTATCAAAATTTGAATGGATTGGGAAAAAAATGTAGTATATACATGGTGTGATAGATGAACTGTTATCTAAATTATCCAAAAATGAAAATAACACTGATATCTTATTTTAATAGATATAGTGTGCAATAACACCAAAATTAAAATTATACTGACATCTCATTTTAACAGATATATTTACCAAAATTGCACAAAATTATTTTCAAATAGTAATGAATAAATTTATTCAATAAAATCATCATTGACTTCAACCATGGCCTCCAGATGATTTTGAAATCTCCTCCAACTCTTCTGAACAGTCTACTTTAAGTTGATGTATACTGCCATAATGCCAAAGCAGTACACCATGTTGTTTTTAAATGTCTGGCAGAGTGAATTGAGTCATTGTGCTCTTTTTTTCACAGTGCCCAACTGACCCTACTAAAAATTGTGCAGTCAACAAGATTAAAACCAAAGAATGTGCATGTGCTTATTAAAATATAAAATTGCAACAATTTACCCATCGCACACTGTATAAAGTTGGACACTATCCAAAGTTTCAGGCATCTACTGAGATTTTTGGAACATGTCTCATACAGATAAAGCGTTACTATAGTTTTTCTCAAATTGTCTAACACCAACAAAGGGAAAGTTCATTTTTTTTAAAGGTAAATTTAAACATGTCTTTATATTCTTGAAATTATCTTTTTTATTATTTTTACAATATTCCTTTTGTTAGTAGCTTTTTTTTTCCATTAAGAGTATTGAAAACAACTTTGTTTAATCAAACTCTTGATCGTCTTTGACCATTTCCCCTATTTATATTTCAAACCACATGCCCTCCAAAAAAGAACACATTTCGATTTATCAAATAATTTCAGGTTTTTGAAGATTATTTGATATCCGAAATGCCTTTATAGTTTTTTCCCTTCTTTCAAGCGATGAGAGTTCTTGTAATTTCTCTGCTTTTCTGATGAGAACACTTTTGATTGTCCTACATCTCTTTATCTTGAAAATTCAATGGCGCAAATACCAGAATGGATTTGAAGAAAAGACATTAAAAGTAATCGGAAAGGGTTTTTCTCCATCAAGCATATTGATGTACTTTTGATCCAATATCAGTGACATTTATGCATAATAAACATGACGGTAAAAGCATTTGTGTTGTTTTCAGTTTTTTTCTCCGATTGAAACTTTAAAATGTGTTAATTCTTTTCAGCTTTTAAAAGGTTAGATCATTGGACCAGAGACAGTGAGATATAAAACTTAACCCTTTGTGCCTGGCTTGTTTTCTTTCTCAGTAAGATTTTTCTTTTAATAAGAGACGCATATGATCAGAACTAAAAATATTTGTAATAATAATTCTGAAGCAGGTAAATGCAGGGTAAATTGTTACCATTTTATATTTTTAATTTTGTGCATATGAATTGTTTGTTTTTGATTTTGTTGACTGCACAGTATAGTCAGTTGGGCACGATCTGAGAGAAAAAGCACACCATGACACAATTTACTCCACCAGAAATTTGGAAACAGGATGTTAACTTCTTGGCATTCATGTTGGAAGCTTCAATATGAACATTTCAGAGTGTTTGGGTTTCAATCTGAGGGCAGTGCAGAGGATTCAGAAATAATTGGATGAGGCTAATAGTGATTATGAAGGTGATTGATGTGATTACTAGTGACGGTGATGTTATGCCTCTATTCATCTTCCCACAGGGCCTCAGACTCAACATAGAGGCATACACCAAGTGTTTTAAGGAGGAAGTGCTTCCCTGGATCAAGAGGGTGGTTGCTGGAAGATTCTATATCTGACAACAAGACTTTACACCATGCCAAACAAGCAGGAGAACCCACTCATGGCAGTCAGACAATTTCTCTGACCATATCACCCCTTACATTTAACTTTCCAGACTGCCACCAGCTTTATTATTATGTGTGTGGGGAGGGGGGAGCAGTTGAATGAGAAACCAACCAAACCTTTTGTAACACCAGAGATGAACTGCAGGCAAGGATTATGGCAGCATTCACCAACTTAATCTAGGAAACCATCTAGAAAAGATGCAGATTCCGAATCATGTGTCATTGAAACTAATGGTATTAGTATTTTAAGATATTTTTGTATTATTTTGGTAAATATATCTGTTCAAATAAGATGTCAGTATTATTTTCATTTTTGCATAACTTAGACGACAATTCATCCCTCACACCCTGTCACAACTGATCCTTAGAATACAATTTATCAAATGCATTAATCATAGAGAAATAAATTCAGCCACATTTTCAGTCTGAAGAATGCACACTTATTAAAATGGAAATTATATATATGATCCATGGCTAAAGATACTGGGAAAATAATCAGTTCCCCATACCGCTCTAGTAAGTTCCTGATTCCTCCTGCTATGTTCTGCATTTACAAAAGCCAGATCAGGCTGAAAACAGAGCACTGCTGCATTATATGGACAGAAGCTGCCCAGTTTTCAATTTTTGTTCCTGACAGAGTTCAAAAGTAACTCCACGTCCTTGTGGGTGATGAATTATTTGCCATACTACTACCCCTTTCCCACAGACAAAATGCTACAAACCGCTCTCTGCTCTTTTGACAGAAAGTGTTGAGACAAACTATATTTCTTAGTTCCACTAGTTCTAACCTTTACAGTTAAGACCTGTGATGCTACACAACATACTAGCAAACCACACTCCTCCTGTTTGCATTCCACTGTTGAGATGTAAGTTCTCCTCAAGCAGTTTCTTCCCACTAACCATTGCTTTGTGTAAATGACTCCCAAAAGGTTACTAAATCATAACATGTTCAAGTCTAGGGTTAATCATTATCTTCCTCACATATTCCTATAAATTGCACCTCTTACTCTGTAAGTCTCTACCTCAAGTGGCTCTCAGGCTTAGAATAGGTGAATATCTTTATTTAATTTTTTTTTCCTTTCTACACTATCTACCACATTTTATTAGTATTTTGGGGGGTAATAAAGTAAAAGTTTATTAAGCAGTTTATTATGATCTTTTATGTGCCATGTTCTTTCAGGATGTAGGCGATCATGGCCCACCACATCTTTGTATTTCTTGTAGCTCTTAGCACCTCTTCTCCTGTTATCCCGCTCAACGCCCACTTCACCATCCATCTGCTCAAGTCCATCAAGTATGTCATGTGCTGCTTTCCCTTGCCTCTCCTTCCCTTTATTCTTTCCATGAGTGTCAGGTTCTCCAAGCCCTCCTTCCTCATTACATGTCCCAGAAACTTCAGCTTTCTTTTCCTGATATTAAGTATCAGTTTCCCTTTCATGTCCATCCTCACCAAAACCTCATCATTGTTTACACGTTCAGTCCATGGTATCTTCAGCATCCTTCAGTAGAACCACATCTTGGTTTCTTTAAGTCTTTCCTTCATCTTGGATGAGTTTGTCCAGCATTCACTGCCATGTTGAAGGACAGATAACAATCCAGTACTCTCTTCTTTGTTTCCAGCAATATTTTCCAGTCTCTCAATACTCTACTCAGCTTCTGGAATGCATCCTTGGCTATGCCAATATATCATTGGATCTCAGTGTCACACTTTTTGACCTCTGTTAAGACACTTCTCATAATCTCTTATTGTGCCTAATTTATAAATTAAACTTTATCATGGATTTCAGTGGATAGCAAAAATCATAGTATATATAGGGTTTGGTATTATTCACAGTTTCAGGCAAGTGTTAGAGGTCATGGAATATATTGTTAGAATTGTTCTGTTTTATTATTAATTATTGCTGTTAATCTTTTATTGTGCCTACTTTATAAATTAAACTTTATCATAGGTCTTGGTGAATAGGGAAAACATAGTATATATAGGGTTTGGTACTATCTACATTTCCAGGAATCTGCTGGGACGAGGATCATGGAGCATTTTGTTAGAATTGATCTGTTTTATTATTAGTTATTCTTGTTAAGCTAATTAATAAAATAAATTCTGGCAGGATAAACATTCAAAGTTTCTGTTCAAATAAAGTTTAATTGAAGTTTTCAAAATCTCCTTCGTTCACAGCAAAACTGTGTTGCCAATATCAACAAATTCCAATTGATGATGAAACCATTCAGTCTTATAGCAAAAACTTTGTTTTAGGCATAAAATAATATAAATGGAATGGTTTTAAATCTGGTGAATGAAGTCAAGTCAGGACTCCTTATTGCTTCTTCTTCTTCCAGTCCATCTTCATGGAAAAAAACCCAATAAAAACCTGACATCATAATGAAAATAGGAGTATTGGGTGGGGTTGAGTGCTATGAGGTGCTGTCTTATTGAAAATAAGTCTCTTCTTTCCTTTCAGTAAGATGAACGTTCTCTTGTATAACTGATCATTCAAGCAGAAATGTGCGGATAGACTTTTTTTCACAATGTCTTCCATTTCATTTCTAATTTAAATTATAAAAGATATTTTTAACTTTGCTTGTGAGTCAACAATTTATGCATATTTCTTTTTTTATTTTTAGGATATTTTTATTTTTATTTTTTTTAAATGAGTCTTCTATATCTTGAGGCTTTGAAGAAAAAAAAAACAAGATAAAAACACAGGAAATTAAATCCATAATATTTTCACATGATTACTTCTTTCATTCTAAGTCAGAATTGTGTTGAAATCTAATGAACAAAATCAGGGCAACATTTCTGTCATTTTAATTAATTTTTTTTTCCTTTTATTTAATTCCAAGTTAATTTTGAAAAATACATAGAATTTTTCCTGGGTTGCATTATTGTTAATCAAAGTGTTAAATGCATTAGATTCAGTCTATTAAAAGGTTTGCTTCTTCAATTGAAAAATATTATCTTTAAATAATGTTTTTTTTTCTTAATCAATCAGTTTCATAATGTTGCCATTGTGAGGGTAGTAACTTTGTTCAAATAAAGAAATGTTTTGATGTGAATCCAGGTCTCCTTTGCCCCTAAAAAGTAGGGCACTCCTATATACCATGTCTCTTCAGGACATTGCCAATCAAGGATTGCTACAATTCATAAATAAATAATGTCTTAAGCAAGAGAAAATGAATAAGAGAAAATTACAAATAATTATCAAGCATTTAGCAAAAATTGACTCTAGAAAGTAATACAGCAATTTATTTAGAAAGACTATGGAATGTGTCCTTTCATAAATGTGGTTCTACAGATGGATGATGAGAATAACCACAATGAAGTTTTAGAGAAAATGGAAACAAAAAGCAAAATTATACCTAAAATCAAGAAAAGACAAGTGAAATTTCCAAAATAAATAATGAGGAAAGAAAGCTTGGAAAATTTGATACTCATAAGACAGATTGAAAACAAGATAGAAAGACAAAAACAACACCTAAACTACCTAGAAAGTTTTAGTAAATGGTTGGCTTGTACATATATATTTTTGGCAAAAATATGAATTCACTTCTTCTCTCTCCAGTTATGGGTTAATTAGTAAAAATTGTATCACTTAACCATGATTATGTAAAAAAAAATCACAATCACTTTACACATAAACACTTTTGAGAATAGTGTGAATCCACCTCTTCTCTCTCCAGTTATGGGTTAATTAGTAAAAATTGTATCACTTAACCATGATTATGTAAAAAAAAATTACAATCACTTTACACACAAACACTTTTGAGAATAGTGTGAATCCACCTCTTCTCTCTCCAGTTATGGGTTAATTAGTAATGTAATATAGCAATCTGGCCCCACCCGAGGAAGGTTGATGCAATCGCTGGTGTTTCCCGTCGGTGAAGGGGTCAGCGAACGACAAGACAGGTGTTTGAGAAATACATCCTGTCGGGGCCTAGAGCGGATGTCGCAGGGTTATGAGTCGGGCTCGTTTGATCTTATTTCCGACAGCGGCGGAAATGACTACGGAGGCAAACAGAACAGGTGTCTCTTGGAATTACGTGGGCGTTGCGTGGGCGAGGCAAAACCGGAAGGAAAAGTCCCAGTTCTAGAAGACTATAAAAAGACCTCGACACACGGATTCGCCAGCAGAGAACGGCCAGTGGAAGCAGAGAGACACCTCAGGCAAAACTACACTCCCGTCGACCCATTCTATGTGCGCTCTCACTCTTCCATTCTCTGTTCCACACGGGTTTGTCGTCAGGAATAAAAAGATAACCTTATATTTTTATATATGCGTGTTCTCGTTGTTTGTCATCGTACGGCGATATATAACAGTAAGACTTGTATGATGAAACCATCATTATCACAAAAATAAATTTTCTTACAATCTAAAAATATTGTCTGGCTTTAAATAACCTTCAAAGGGTTAATAAACCATATAAAATGAAACAATAGAAGAAGAAAAATAAGATCAATTAAATAGCTGGCAAAATAAAGTTTAGGAGAGATTACAAAAAGACAAAATTTATTAAGAGCTACAAAGGATAGGAAATGGTAGAGAGCCATGATTTCTTATGTCCTTAAGAGACACGGCATACAGAAGAAGAAAAAGGAGTTTAAGTAAATAATTGGCAGAACAAGGTTTAAGAAAGATAACAGAAAGACAAAACTTATAAAGTTACAAAGGATAGGAAATTGTCGATATCCTGAAGGGAAAGATCAGATAGAAGAAGGAGGAGGAGTTTTTGTAAATAATTAGCAGAACAGTATTTACGAGAGATAACAAAAAGACAGAATTTACTAAGGGCTATATAGGACAGGAAGTTGTGAAAAGCCACAATTGCCTACATCCTGAACGGATATGACAGATAGACAGGAAAAGAATGAGCTTGAATAAATCGATGGTTGAACAGAGTAAAGGAGAGATAAAAAACAAGACTGATGAGATACAGCACATCTTTCCATTAATCATCTGAGTGACCTCTATCTGCCTCTCATTAGTATGGCTGATACTAACCACCAAAAAATTGCCTCATGTAACCTTCTCAGGTTAACATTCTTCATTTCTGTTGACATGATGTGGAATGACTATATTGAATCCATTGCTAGATCAGCTACCAAGAAAATTGGTTTACTGTTTTGGGCAAAAAGACTTTTCTTTCCAGAATGTATCTTACATATCTATAAGTCTACCATTCATCAATGCTTTGAATATTGCTGCCACATATGGTCAAGTGGCTCTGCTATTTATCTTGAGATTTTTGATAAGATCCAAAGAAGAATCAGCAATATTGTTGGTCCTGATCTGGCATTTCAGTTTCAGTCATTTTCCCACTACTGTAAGAGTGTCTTTCTTTTTTATAAATATTTTCATGGTAACTCTTCAGATGATCTGTTCACACTGGTTCAGAGATTTTATGAATTTAAGCACAATACAAGGCTGACGTCAAGCTATCATTAATTTACAATTGAGCTGTTTAGATGTAGCCATAAGTTTTATGCTAACAGTTTATTTTTTTGCACTTCTTGCTTGTGGAACTCCCTTCTGGTTCCATGCTTTCCTGCCAAGTTGAATCTGTAGAAATTTAAATGTGATATCAATCAACATCTGCTGTCCTCCTGATTACTTTGTTCTTCTCGCTCATGATTAATGTTTCTGTTCCTAATTCTTCCACACTCTGTAACCTCTTGCATCTAAGTGGGTTTACTGCCTTGTTTGAGGTGATACTAATTTTAAAAGAAAAGACTACATAACATATTTTTTATGAAATATTTTATGACATGTTGAAAATTTACAAATAGGTAATAAAGAATTTGAAAAGAGTGAACTCTAGTGGAGGATGGCAGGGCCAAGAATCAAGCTTACAGCATGCTGGTGCAGTTAATTAAATGTAATTTTGGTCTGTGCTTTGGTTTAAATTCTAGCTAGAGATAACATCACTGTTTCTAATAGCAACATCTGTTGTAAAAGACTGAAATCCGAAGGTGCATTGGTATGGCCAAAGATGCATTTCAAAAGCTAAGAAAAGTATTAAGAAACAAAGATTTTTTAGAAACGAAAAAAAAAAAGAGTACTGGACATTTATGTGATATCTGCTCTTTTGTATAGCAGTAAATGCTGGATGATTTCAAAGATGAAGGAAAGGCTCAAAGCAAGAGAAATGTGGTTCTGCAGATGGGTGCTGAGGATACCTTAGATTATGTGAGTAACAACAAGGTTTTGAAGAGGATGGAAACAAAAAGTAAATTAGGAAGTGACAGCTTAAGTGTCTCAGACAATGTAATGAGGAAGGAGAGCTTGGAGAATCTCATACTTGCAAGATGGATAGAGAGAAAGAGTGACTGGGGAAAACAGCTTGTGACATATTTGATGAGCTTAAGAAAATGGTTGGCAGAGCAAAGTTTGGGAGAAATACCAAGACAAAAGATAACGAAAAGATAGTGAAAGCTACAAAAGTTAGTAAAATGTGGAGGGCCATGATCAGCTATGTCCTGAAGGGACACAGCACATAGAAAAAAAGTAAAAAGTTGTAAAAGAAGCAAGTTAATTGATACATTATTATCATTATTTTTGGAACTGGATTGACCGTCTAGTGAAATTAAGCCTAATCAGAAGCAACCCCTGCTTGCCACTGAAAATTTAACTTTAACCCTAACCCTAACATCCTCAATCATGGGTTATCCACTTACTTCCCATAAGACTCCAATCATCAAGGAACTTGTATTGACCTCAACATTTCTTTCTTTTCTCTTTTATATGCCATTCTTTTAATGATGGGCAATTTTCTCAAACTCTCATAATAATCTCCAAGACTTTTAAGAGGATAGCCATTTGCTTCATCATTCTAGCAATTTCCACTTCTGGTAACTATGTATTAGGATCCCAGTTGCTACATAGAGCCAGCCTTTTTTTTTCAATCAATTCACCCCAAACAAGGTGATAAGACTACTAAGATGCAAGTGGAGTGAAAGAGAGTTAAAAGTTTTTAGAAGGAACCAGAAATCCAATCTGAAATCAAAATGGTAAAGCCACTAAGATACAAGAGGACACTGGGAGTGAAGGAGAATGAAAAGACTTTACAAGGAACAAAAAAGCCAACAACAGATCAACACAATAATGCCACTAAGATGCAAGAGAATACTGGGAGTGAAAGACAATGAAAAGACTTTAGAAAGAAAAGGAAAGCCAATCCTAAATGCAGACAATAATACCACTAAGATGCAATAGAATACTGGGTGTAAAGTGAATAAAAAAGTCTTCAGAAGGAACAGGAAACCGAATTCTAAATTGAGGCAATAATGCCACTAAGATGCAAGAGAAAGAGAATATAAAGATTTTGAAGGAACAGAAAAGCCAATCCTGAATCAACACGATAATGCTACTAAGACGCAAAAGGTTACTTAGAGGGAACAGGAAAGCCAATCCTAAATCAAGACAATAATTCCACTAAGATGGAAGAGGATACTGGGAGTAAAAAAGAATGAAAACACTTGAGAAGGAAGTGAAAATCTATTCCTAAACAGTGAACCAACCAGAGGTAAACTTCTGATCCTTTTCAAGAGACTGGGGACAAGGAATGGCTTGTTAATTTTAATGCCTCAAAAACAAAACTGCTCTTTTTTTAACTCTTTTTCTTTCCATCAGTATGGCTAATACTAACCACCAGGTGAAGGGCTCCTTGCACCTTCTCAGGCTAATGTTTTTTACTGAATTGATATGGAAAAATTATACTGAAGCAGTTGTCTGCTCTGCTATTAGGAAAGTCAGTTCACTTTTGTGCAAGACAATGTTTCTCGCCATACATAAATGTCTTATAGTTTAGCATTAATCCATGCTTATCAAATGAAGAAATGAAAGTTGTCTTCAACAGCCACTCTTCCAGATCTGTTTGGATTAAGTCCAGTGTGCCCCTAGGCTCTATCCTTGGACCTATGTTGTTCTTAATTTTCATCAATGACCTTTCAGATATCATCAATTCCCAACTAAGTATTTACTCCTGTCTTAAAAGCAAGTCCAACAGAGTAAAATAACCTCCAATCAGTTATTAACTGGGGCAAAGAATGGCTTGTAAATTTTGACACCTAAAAAATGAAACATGTATCACCATAGAGAACTGTTTTGGCTTATATCAGCATGGCTGATGCTGATCTCTAGAGAGCAACACATTGTGTCTTTCCTGTCTCACATTTTCACCAACATGAAATGGGCTGATTATATTGAATCAATTACTACATCTGCTGCTAGGAAAGTTGGTTTACTGTGTTGGGTCATACAATTTTTCTTGTCAGAATCAACCTTGTATGTTTATAAATCTACCATTAGTTCTTGCATAGGGAACCTATTGCCAAAACACAAGTTTTCATATAAAGTTAAGAAACATTGAGCCTGGTCAGTAACTAGATTGGTGACTGCGTGGGAATAAAAGGTACTGCAACCTTGGATGTGCAGGTAGTGTAACAGATATTGACTTGGAATGAGAAACAGAAAAGCTAAGGTTGAATTTCATTTGGTTTCATTATAAATCACATATTCTTGGAGACCATATGAATTCACATTTTCTCTCCCAACTATGGGTTAAAGTAGTAGTAATTGTATCTTCAAATCTTAAAAATTTTTACTATCTAAAAATATGTTTTGGCTTTAAATAACCTTAAAAAGATTGATAAACCATAAAAAACAAATCAATTAAAGCAGTGCTTCCTCTCTTTAAACAAAACTCTTTAAAATGTCTGCAATGGCAATAGAATATACATTTGCACAAAAACTTTCGGTGATTGCTAATAAATACTTTTCATCTTGCAGTTTTAATTCCCTCAGTTTGTTTCATTAATCCTACATTTATATGTCTATTTTTTTATCCTATCATCCCAAGCAAGGTAATGAAGCCACTGAGATGCAAGAAACTACTGCCTGTGTGAGAATATAAGAAAAAGAATGAAAAAAATGAATGAAAGAAATAGAATGACAAATATGCTTTGTTCTTAGAAATTTTTATGTTACTAATCATGCACAAAATTATATATGCATATTTATATTTATCCCACACAGAGAAAAATGTAATACATATATGCAACAACACGCAGTGTGAAATGTGAACTAAAAGATAAAATCTTGCTTTGTAATAATTCCTTTTATTTCTGGAGAAGCCATATTTAGGAGGCTGGATTTAATTACTATGTCATTAGGGCATAGGGAATCAGATTTAGCCTTAGTTTTGACCGATGTGCCTGGCTTAAAAAAGCATCTACTGTTTGATTCCTGGAAGCTCACAAGAGGACTGATCCTTGTCCCCACACAAAGAAGTGATATCCCTAAGCAGCTGTCACTTGAGCCACATGACATCATCTAGACGATCATCATCATCATTGTCACCATCTTTGTTTAACGTCCATTTCTGTGCTAACGTGGATTGGACAGTGTTTTTTAGATGGCTTCATAATTGAATAATCATGAAATCTTGGAGCGAGTTTTACAGTTCTCTGCCCTTGCTAACACCAACCAGTTTAGAAGACTGGAAACTCAGTGTTTTTATTGATACACCATCTCTATGAAGATTACCTACCAAAGTTAGAGAGTCCAACCGACAATATTCTACACAGAGTAGCTGCAGAGGTTTTTATTTCAGAGATTTTATTCTCTTAGACAAGTTGCTATTCCAAGCTAAAGACTCTTACCCAGCCTAACTTTTTCTTTTTCTCTTAAATGACCTCAGTTTGTTGGGTTTAACTATTTGCCCATAGATAGGACCTTAACATGTGCTATCACCCTGGGTCAGAATGAACTTGGGAACAACAGCAATTAAGGAGTTGATAAAGTAAACTGACACTACACTCTCTTTGTTCCTTTTTTTCCTTCATTCATCATCATCATCATCATTTAATGTTCATTTCCATACAAGCATGGGTTGGATGAAGTTTTCTTGATGGCTTCATAATTGAACCATCATAAAATACTGGAGTGAGTTTTACAGCTGTATGCCCTTACTAACACCAACCATTTTAAGAGACTGGAAACTCAATGTTTTTGTCAAGACATCATCTCTAGAAAGATTTCCTATCAAGGTTAGAGAGTTCAACCTACCATATTTTACACAGAGTAGGTAAAAAGGATTTTATTCCAGAGATTTCCTTCTCTTGGATAAGTTGCTATCCCAAGCTAAAGACTCTTACCTAGCCTAACTTTTTCTTTTTCTCTTAAATGACCCCATTTTCCTTGAAAGCAAAACCATTTTTAATAATCTGTTATAATTAATGCAATGATGACCGTGTCAGCCAACTATAAAGATGAATGTTTTACCTTGAAAGCAAAACCATTTTTAACAATTTGTTATAATTAACACAATTTCACCAAGAGGAGTTTAATAGCCTTTTGTATTCCTATAGCCAAAATTAAGTAAAAATCAAGTAAAAATTGACAGTTTGATGGGTCAAACATAAAGACCTTGATATACTTTGAAGGGATGTTAGAAATAGACATTAGATTGTGGGGTTTAACTATTTATATTAGGGAAAAATCGTCAGTAAGCATAGTCAAGAATGGTAAACAGCAGCAGCAACACTCATCTGCAGGCAGGTTAGGTTTAAGGTTCCAAATTCTTTACAGAGAATTGTTCCAAGGGTCAATAGCCTGGATTTGTGAATTTGGTGACACATTAACTGTGAGTTCAATCACTAGGCTGGGCAGTGTGTACTTGGACTCGGTGGAAATCGGGCAAGCAATAACTGAGCAGTATTAAAATAAGATCTAGATGAGATATCTGTAGATATGGACAGTGAAACAAGAATAGTCTATACCCTTTAGATTAAGCATTCAGTTCACAAACAATTCCCTATAAGTTACCCAGATTGATATACACCTGATGAAGACCAGTCCAAAATGTTGTGATATTGATTATACAAAAATAAACACTATAAATCAACATGTCTCAGAAATATTACTTTGCCTATACTAAATTTGTTAAAAGCAATTTCAAATTCTGACAATTTAATGTGTCAAATATAAAGGCCTCGGGATACTTTGAAGTAACATTTGAAACTAATGCAAGATGTGAAATAGTACTCATTGTAGTTGTTGATTTTAAGAAAAGACATGGTCTCATTAGAAGTGGCATACACAATGATAATAGTTTGTGTTTAACTAATGCAATAAATTAAAATTCAATGAAAATTGGAATATTAAAGAGTAACAAAGCAAACATTAAATTAAAAAAAATTGTTCATCTCCCATATTTTGGATCTCACAGTCTACCAACTTCCATTTTGCCTTATGTTATTGCAAAATTATAGAACATGGTGAAAGAAAACAGCGGAAACAAATGGACATCACCAATAGCTGTAGAAAATCGGTTGACAGTTTTTGTATTTGTGGAGGTTATAAATTAAGTGCAAACCATAAGATCTCTAATTTGATATCCTTTTACAAACATGGATTCTGCACAAACTTAATTTTTCTTTTTTTTAAACTGCTCCCAAAACTGCTTATTCCCAAATCCAAATTAATGATAATTTTAAGGAAATCAACTCTATTAACACCTTCGTAGTTTTACTGGAAGCTGAAAGTCATATTGGGTAAAATCAGCAAGTGTCATATTTCAGAAATCAATGGAAAATTTTCTAAGAGGTAACATCAAAAATATGATAATATATCAAAGTGGTATATATTTGGCAGCAGCCAACAAAGAAGAGTTGAAATTGAAAACCAACAATGTATTAGAGAGATTAAGAATGGCCAGAGGGATCATTACTATGAATAAATGTGTATTTTGATGGGAAAAAAATGTCCTATCTTCAATATCAACTTCCAAAAGATGGTATTTCGCCTGAAACAGTAGGTATTTGAAATTAATTGAACCTTTTTCCATTCTGCATTTAAAAAAAAAAAGAATCATTGAATTAAATATTTAAATGGACGTATATAAAACATTCACTTACATGCTAATACCACTGGGAAAGATACGAATCTATCTCTTCTCCCTCCAGTTATGGGTGAATTGCATTGTAGTGCAGTGGATATTGACTCAAAATGAGAAATTGGAGAGCTGAATTTGAATTCCAGTTTAATTTATTGCATTCACTTACACACAAATACCATTGGGAAAGATATTAATGAGTCTCTTCTTCCTCCACCTAGGGATTAAATAGCAGCACAGATGGGGTTCTGTAGCTTTGGTTTGCAACCAGTCTACCACAGAAATAATGGCAACCTGCTGTGGGAAAATCTTCTGCCCAGTCAATCATGTCTCTTTTGAGACATGATTTCCCAAGCATGTATCATATATGGCACTTAACTGACTGGCTGAGTGGAACAAACTGGGTTCTATAGTCTTGGTTAGTGACTAGTCTCAGAGAAGAAAAATTCTGAATTCAAACTAGCCTGGATAGGGTTAGACTTTGTCAGGCTATTTTGCCCAGGAAATGCCACTGATACTGTGGCTGCAGTACGCATAGTGCCCCTACAACCCTAATGAATTATGAGTCTTGAGATCAAGTACAAATCAAGCAGCATTTAGGAATTTAAAAATCTCTTTGCTAAAAGAAAAAAGCCATTGTGAAGATATTTAGTCCCAAATAGTATGTCATATTTAACCAAAGATGCAGTTTAACATTCTCTTTAATAAAGTCACCAAGTCATGCACTACTCTAGAAGATTAATGTCTACAAAATCTAATTATTCAAATAAAGAGATTTTAGCAGTTGTATGGAGCACTCACAGAGCTCATCAATTATTAAGAAAATTCTTACTGAAATCTAATTATAAGCCTTTAGAATTTACTTTTAATCTAAGGAAAATGCCAACTACAGATCAGGGATAAAAAATCAAGCAGGTGCAGAAATTTAAACACCTGGGAAGTGTTCTGAAAGAGGATGGAAAGTGCGACACTGAGATCCGGGATACATTGACATGGCCAAAGACTCATTTCAAAAACTAATCAGAGTATTAAGAGACAGGATAATTTTGTTGGAAACAAAAAAAAGAGAAATGGACTGTTATGTGATATCTGTCCTCCTATATGGCAGTGAATGCTGGACAATCTCTTCAAAGATGAAGGAGAGATTCCAAGCAATAGAAATGTGGTTCTACAGGAGGATGTTGAGGATACCATAGGCCAAACATAAGAGCAATGACAAGGTTTTGGAAAAAATGAAAATGAAAAGGAAACTTATACTTAACATCAGAAAGAGACAGCTAAAGTTTCCCTGACATAATGAGCAAGGAGGGCATATAGAATCTAATATTCACAGGATGGATAGAGAGAAATAGGGACAGGGGAAAGCAACAAAAGAGATTCTTGATGGGCAAGTGGATGGTGGAGCAGGGTTTGGGAGAGATACTAAAAGGAAAAATGTTAAGAGAGACAAGGAATAGGGGCAAGTGGAGGTCAATCACATGTTACATAAGAGAAGATCAAGTGATTAGAAAGTTTACTTTCTAAATCTCACCATGATTGATTTGTAAGGAGAGTGATTCTTGATGCTTTCGGTTTGGGGAGATGATCCTAGCATCGAACACTTTTTGAAAAATGCATAACATTACAAAGGGACTCAAGCAATGGAAGTGAAACTGGATAGATAGAAACATTTAGAAGCAAATGGTCATTGTGCTGGCACAATATCTCAAGAAGACATCTAGAATTCTAAGATGAGCCATAAAACTCATAGCCATTGAAAGAGAAAAGTTCTGGTGAAACATGACAAATGAAAATAACAGCAACATCAGCACTCATCAGCAGGCAGGTTGGGTTTAAAGTTCTAAGTTCTCCACAGAGAATTGTCCTATGGGACAATATCCTGGATTTTTTAATTTGGTGAGAGAGTATTTGTGAGTTCAATCACTGTGTCAGGCAATGTCTACTTGGGTTCAGTGGAAATAAGCGATAACTGAGCAGTACTCCAAAATAAGAATTGAACAAGGACTAGAGTTTCAATGTAATATTGGCTGGAAGTAAATTCATCACATAAACAGGAGTTGGTGTCATTAAAACAAGAAATATTTTACATGAGGTTACTAGTACATGCTTAACTAATGCAATAAATTCTGATTCAATTAAAATTGCAATGTTAAAGAGTAACAAAGCAAACATAATATTAAATGAAATTGTTCATCTATAGTGGGTTATCCATTCTAGTGAAGAGTAGTTGTATGTTGTTGCAGATTAACGGAATTTGGCCTCGTTGTAGATAGCCCACTATAAGTCATAAAAGATTATAAATCAAGAAAAGCAAATTGAGTTTAGAAACAACATTTTATATATACACATATCAATTAAGGTTTTTACAATTAAAGTAATCCTTTAAGTATGGGTCCAACGAACATTAAAATGTTCATGGCAATAAAATGCTGAAAAGAGAATTTGTGCTTATGAATGTGGGAGCATTCTAAATAAGGAATGTCTTTGATGAATTTGCTCCTTTGGTCGGTAAGTATTTTAGAGACAGTGAAGGATAAGATGAGAGGGAAGGGCAGCAAGCATAGTAAGCCACTTGACGTCTGTCAAGGGAGATACTAATTACACTCGTCTCTCTCGAGTCTGTCTGTGTGTGTCTGTCTGTGTCTCTCTGGTGATGCTTTCTGCATTGGCTTTTTATTTCGTCTTTTGGATCCCAGCAGATCATTTGGGAATTCACATCCGTATTTGATTCTGGGCTTCCTATTGGCCGATAAATAAAATTTGCGTCGGCTCGCGAACTGGAATTTAATATTTAATTAATTTTTAGTTTTCAACCGGAACAACTGCATCGAGCCGGATGTGCACCGATGAGTTTTGGTCATTTGCTTTCTGGTCAAGAGAGTGCAAACATCCGGTCCCTCGCTTTGCTCAGTATCACCACACATCTACCATATTTTGGATCTCACAGTCTACCGCCTTCCATTTTGCAAAGTCATAGAAAATGGTGAAAGAAAGAATTTTACAATATGTTCCACCTGGCAGAAACAAATAGAATCACCAATAGCTGTATTTAGAAAATCAGGTAGCAGTTTTTGTAATTGTGGAGGTTATAAATTAAGTGCAAACTATAAAATCTCTTTAATTTTATATCCTTTTAGAAACATGGATTATGCACGACATTCATTAGCTGCAATTAAATTTTTTTTTTTTAAGTCTCTCCAAACCACTTATTCCCAAAACCCAAATAATCTATTAACACCTCCAGATTTTAACTTGGAGCTAAAAGCAAGTAAAATCGGCAAGTGTCATATTTCAGAAATTAATAGAAATTTTTCTAATAGTGGATATTAAAAATATTAAATTGAATGAAAATATTAAACCATCTAATCGTGAATCATACACTTCATAACAATGGCATCACTCATCAGAGCATTTTTACTTCGCATATTGTTGTTTTTTTATTAGTTCTGTTATATACGAAATCAAAAGAAAACAAATAGCATTTTTTAGATGATTACTTTATTGCCAATTGATTACGAAAACATTTTCAAGATTGTGTCATTTAAAAATTTGTTTGTGACAAAGAAATGCTTCCATTGATAGCATGTATTATTTTGCTGACCTTCAAATAAATGACAGAATGTCATGAAAAAGATTATATTTTATAAGTTAATATATGCTTATACTAAACTACATTTTTTCTTGGTATTTCAATTTGATATTTGCTTTCTTTTTTCTTAAATTTGTATTTTTAAACATGAGTAGCATAATTGGGATTGATACTTTTTAAGAATATGAAACAGAATTATTATTTATGTGATTCCACCTGTTAGAAGAAAAACATCAAAATTATGAGGGTTAATTGATAAGTAATGTCCCATAAAACATGTTTTAGACCAGATAGGGTAATGAAACGGGTATCAAAATGAAGTCAATTTATTTCTCTTCAGAATTTCAAGGGTTGATTAATAAGTAAGGTCCCAAATTCTATAAAGTCTTAACCAAAAAGAATAATGTAACATTCATCATAATTAAATAAAGGATACTTGAGAGAACATATAATTTTCTTTTCTTAATTTAAAACTTTTCCGGTTTTAACATTACTGAAATCATTTCTGATTCTGGTTTTCCATAACAAGAGAGACAACACAGGTGACAGTTTATTTCTTTTGAAGTATAATTTGTTCTTTTTTGCTTTGTTAATTCTGCTGAAACCACTAAAACTATTGTCCAAATCACAGTGCTTTAGACAAAGTGTCATTGGATCAGTTGCTCACTCCTTTGCCTTCATTTTTTCTCTCCACTCCAACTTTTATACCTATATTCATGCCAGGTAATTATGCAGACCATTTATTGGCATCTGTCAAAACAATTCTTTTTATAACTTGTTTACAAATCACCTGTCATTTATCTTTCTGACAAACCAGAATGCAACAAACTGTCTTTGGCATTCCATAGATAATCTCTATCAACAAAATGCAATAAAATTTCTACGAATAAAATACAAACATATACTATACATAAAATTAACTGAAAATAAGATTACAAATATTGCAAGCTCTAACCATAACATTTTTAAAATCTGAACCTATAGAAAATCTTTTGCTGGGGTACTAAACATGTTTAACCAATGAAAATTTTTGCTCACTAGTCCCATGGCCAAGATATAATTATAAATTGCAATGGCAAATAACTTAGATCTTGAAAAACGTTAATTATCACAAATGCCATAAAACAGATATGATTTGACCAAAACTTTAATCCACTATGTCATAAATCTCTTAGACAACCAGTGGGTATCATTTTGGATGATTAAACCTAATGTCTGTACTCAGGTTGGTGAAACTTATAGTCATCCTTTCTTTATTGACTAGAGATTCTCAGATGGTATCCATCTTTATACTCAGTCTACAGAGGATATTTTTAGAGCCTAATTTGGACACAAATTTTTTTAGTCATCTTTTCCTTCAACATTTTGGTGCAATGTTCTCGTACCCCCACCCAACCAAATCTTAGTATGGGGCCCTCTTACTCACTATATCTCAGTTTTTATAAGGCATTATTCATATAAAATACAAATGTTATTGTAACCTAATTGGCCACAATAATGGATCATATGCAAATTCATCTAGAAAAATTGAAAATGAATATAATGTATCTAAATACAAATTAGAGACATGTCATAATAAATAATCCTATCTTAAATAAATCAACAATGTGTGCCCTCACCAAACAAATCTATGATATTGCGCCTCCCACAATACTACATCTCAATTTTCATGAGTTAGTATTCATATAAGATACCAAATTTTATTCTAACTTAATTATGCACAATAATAGATCATATGCAATACAGGAGAAAATTCAAGTTGAAAAATTGAAAATAAATACAATGCATGTAAATACAAATTTTGTCCATTACACAGATTTTTTCCATTTTTAACACTCATTGTACTGATATATAGAAATGTGTATATCATATTCCCTCATATATATATGTATATATTAAGCAGTTGTTGGTCAGAGTCAAATTAAACAGTTGACAGTTGTATTAAAGTGTCCAATATACATTTAAAGAAAAAACTAAAACTAAAAAATTTAACATGCAAAGCTTTCAAATATTAAAAACGAAATATTCACTACTCGCTTGCTACCTAGGTTTCAACTATATAGGCCTCTTCAGGTAGTAGGGGCAAATATTTTTTAACATTTATTTTTTTGTTAATTTATAAAAATGATGGCTGGAACTCCCACTGAAGGGAGGAGACTGAGCAAGCTAAATGGATGTGAAGGCAAGGAAAAATTGCATAAATATATATATGTGTGTGTGTGTGTGTATATATATATATATATATATGCATGCACAGATGAATACATACATACATATATACATATAATGAACTTTTTAAATAAAGCACATCAAAATTCCTCCTCCCAAAGCAAACTAAACAGACATTAGTCATAAAACAAACATTAGTCAGCAATAATTTCCCAACTACATCATTGATAAACAAATAAAATTATTCTTACAAAAAATGCATGACACTAGTATTAAAATTAATGTACAAATAGACATCAACATATTTTATTGCAACAAAATGCACATTAATTGCCGTAATTCCTCAAAAACGTGTAAAATTTATATTATAGAAAATAGAAGACAGCAAACTTTGTTGTTTCTAATAATAATAACTGCATAAAATTTAAACTAGCAATGGCGAATATAGTGCATGAATTTCAATGCCCTGTACAAGATTGTGTTTTTTTGTCATAAATCAATAACCTATATTAGCCATACTACCACTTCTCTAAGTAGATGTCTTACATGCTACCTATCTAGTAATAATAATGAAAATAAATCCTATCATTTGTTAACCCATTTCTTATAAGAACTCTTATCAAATTCACCTTGCTATAAGAGAAGCACTATATACCAAACAATTTTCTCCTACCATCAACATTAAATTATTTAACAGTAGAAATGAAGTTTTGAAAGCTTTTTAAAAAATAGACAAATACCCATGCAATGCTCAGCTGTGCACATCATGCGATAGCTTTAAAGAACTCTTCTTTTCAAAAAAACACTTAAATACAAAAAATTACATTACAGTTAAACATGAAGACATAATAACAATATCAGAAAAGTAACACCTTTGAAAATGGCTTGTGAAGAGGCTGAAAGTACGTGGAGAGTAGAAAATGATAGAACATTTTTACTTTCCTTATCTCTAGCAAAAAGAAAACATGTAAGAATGCTGGAAAAATTAAATCAAAAATTAATAAAATCTTCCTTGTTGGTTGTTTTTAATGAAACATGTTTGTATATATATATATATATATATATATATATATATATATATATATATATAACATAGTGATGATCCACGTATACTGTCTTAATATGTATAGGAAGAACTACTAAAAAGTTGTAAGTTTAAAAATGTATTTTTCTGACAGTATTTATTTCTTTCTATTATTATATTATTTCTATTATTATATTTGATATTTCAGACCATCCTCAGCCTTTCATCAGAAACAAATGATTTTAAAATTTAAATTAGAAACGTATTTCACGAGAGCATTCGTGGAGAGATTGTTTACATCACGTGACGTAGAAAGCGACAGATTTTTTTTAAAAGAGAGAGAGAGAGAGAGAGAGAGAGAGAGAGAGAGAGAGAGAGAGAGGCAGACAGACAGAGAGTTATTATTAGTATTATAATAATAATAATAATAATAATATATATATATATATATATATACACACACATACACTCTTGACCAGGTACGTACAGACCCAAAGCATACTCTTTTGCATGCTTGTATCCCATCATTACATCAGACTTCTCCTTCAATGAATTCTCCTGGTTTGGGTATGTTACTATATAGTCAGTCCCCCCCCCCCCCCCCCCCCCGCCGGTACAACCTGCAAACTTTATCCTCAATGCTGTAAGGCATGACTTTCCTCAATAATACATGAGGGTTTTTTTTTTCCTGTAGTTCCTACACATGGCTAGCAAGTCTGATACAATTTCTGTCCTTTTCTAACTAGAATGATGATTAATAGTTGTACCATCTTCTTTTGAAATTACCTTCCATGTATCCCACATGAACTTTTTTCTGTACTTCAGAATCTTCCACTTCCACTTCCACTTCCACTTTATAAACCACTCTTTCCATTTTACAAGCTCCATTCAGTGGATATTTCCTTTTTCCCTGCAGTTACATGAATTACTATTGACACTATCACTTTGTTAACCTTGTTAACCTTGAAATTCTTGGCATTTTGTTTCTTTATAGCACCTTCTAAATTACCGCTATAATTTAATTTTACTGTGTTCCTATTAAAAATTTTATATAATTCAGAAACTTGGGGAAGTGTTTCTTTGTCATTTTAAAAAATATCTTCCCTATATTAGATTTCACCTTTGAATAATGTTTCTTACTTATTTTTCTTTCTCCCCTTCACATCCAATTGCCCTCATTCTTATTTGATTTCTCCGCTTCAGTGAGAATTCTGTCAGTCATGTGTATAAATGACAGAAAAAATAATAGTTAAAAAATATGGTTTGCCCTTACCACATTATGAGACCTTTTATGGTTGAAACCTAGGTAGCAAGTGAGTGGTACATAGTTTGTTTTTTAATATCTTGCTGGCTCTGCCTGTTCATTTTTTGGGGTTGCAGACTGAGCACTTTTTTAAATAAGTCTCTATTAGACTTACCAGTACCTCTTTTACTGTTATCTATCTATCTATCTATCTATCTATATATATATATATATATATATATATATATAATTATTAACCATTTTATAGTCAGATTAGACCAGTAAACAGTTGTATTAAAAGAGCTTAATACATATTTGAAGAAAAAATAAAAATTTAATATGTAGAGCTGTTAGATATTCTGATTTGGAATATCAGCTGATTGATGCCTAAAGATAACAAAAAGTTGAAACCAAAGTAGCATAATCAGCTGATATTCCAAATTATTATATATATGTTTGTGTGTGTGTGTGTGGTGGTGGTGGTGGTGGTAACTTTTTTTACATTTTAGATGACATTTATCAACTTTTACATTATTCAGCTAATGCTAACTCCAGTCATGTTGCATTTAGTCAAGAACACAAACAAATTAAACCAATTATTTTAGTTTTCTGTGACGTTTTAATCTTGATGCATCTCTTAATTAATGCAATTGCAAACCATTTTTCTTCAGCTCAGAAAATTACTCCATCTGTGACAATATTATGAAATCTTTTCATTAAAAGCCTTTATGGAAACAGTCTCTCTTTATTATTACTCAATTTTTCATCAACAAATGACACTTACTTCCGATATTAATCACGATATAGTAAAACCTGCATGTATTCAAATTACAAATTTTGGGGTAAGTTACACTAGTTATTATGCAGTAGATATTGGCTCAGAATGAGAAATTGGAGAGCCAAGTTTGAATTCCTGTTGAATTTGTTGCATTCACTTATACAAAAATACCCTTGGGAAAACTATTATTCTATCTCTTCTCCCTCTAACTATGGGTTAAATAGCAAGACAGATTGGGTTATATAGCCTTGGTTGGCAACCAGTCTACTGCAAAAGTAATGGCAACTTACTAATTGGAGAGTTGAGTTCCAATTCTAATTGGGTTCCTTATATTTATTTATGAACTCACCTCTTCTCTCACCTATGGGTTAATCAGTAAGACATATCACTAAACCATTATTACCTCAAACAAAACAAAATACATTCTCACAATCTAAAATATTTTCTGGTTTTACATAATCTACAAATGGTTGATAAGTCATAGAAAATGAATCAAAATACTGAGCAGCCACACAGCCATGTCTTTTACATTTATTTACATTCTCTGAAATATAAATTGCATAGAAACTATTGTGACCACAAAATGAGGGATCAGTTTATATACTTATTGTAATATAGGATTTATTCCCCACTTTATATACACATTATAATTTATCAAATTCTGCTTAGGTAAGAATTCACCTCTTCCTCTCCTAGCTATGGGTTAATTAGTAAGGCTTGTACCACAAAACCATTATTATCTAACAAAATGTTTTAATCTAAAAATATTTTCTTGCTTTAAATAACCTGCATAGGGTTAATAAGACAAATCAACCAACCAATAAAATTAGAATTATACAAATGATCACAAACTTTTATGATATTTTTAAGTATTGCAGTAATTTTAAAATGTTTAAAACATACATAAAAATTTCAAAACATATTGCAGTATAATAATTTAAATACTTTGTTTTGAATTTTAATTCTGGCTTTAATTGAAAGAAGTCACTTGACAGTCACACCTAAGTCAGTGGTATTGATCTACTGGATAAACTGTGTGAGTGAAGGGGAATACCTCTCCCCTATAATCTATTGTTTCATGCACCTATCAGGCCGACCCAGGCTTAGAAGGTGTACCTCAAATGTCAACAGCTATAAGAGTAGGTTGAGGAACTTCTGAGAGGAGGGACCTTAACATCCCTGGTATAAAAACAACTTTCATGCCATTGCATTGAATGCCATCATGAAGCACAACTACAGTAAAAACAGGGAAAAATGGTAGCCCCAGAGATGCAAAATATGTGAACTGAATGCATGAATAAAATTAAATAAATCTTGTTGTCAAATAATTTATGCATTCAAAGCTAGTTTTAGATTATTTTTAATTAAAATTTCTGTTATCCAAATTAACTTTAATGATGCCATTATTGAAATCTGTCAACTGAGGGATTGTCATTATTTACAGTCAGACTAAAATCCTAATTTGTTGTTATTATCCTAACATGTTGGTATACTGGTATGAGGAATTATCATTGTTTACATCTTGGAGGCATCGTATGCAAATGAGCTGCTGATTTCATTATGTCACACGTAATGGTGTACAACATATCAAGTACTGAAATTGTGAGATATACCAGACATGGCATTGCCAATAGGATGCTTGGGTTCCATGGACAATTTTGAATATGTTGAGATATGGATAAAAGCCTTTGCAGCTACAGCAAGAGTGCGTAAACTCAAAGACTCAAGAATGTAAGGCAGGCAGGACCAAATAATAGACTTGTTTATGGCTTCTGTGGTATGCAAGGTGTTAAAGAAAATCTACACAATGACGTACCTACAGGAATTAGAACAGATGTCTTTTGAGAAAGTTGTCAGTATAATAAAAAGAAACATCAGGCCGAAAAGAAGAATGGTCATCATTGAAAGGATGAAATTGTTAGAAGCCAGGCAGTGGCTGGAGGAATCTATTATCCAGTATGAACACAGACTCAAGGGACAGGCAAAGCACTGTGAATTTGAGAAACTAGAACTCAAGGCATGTCAAGTGAAGATGAGTTAATTCTATTACAAAAAACTGAAGGTCTTAATGAACCACAGCATAAACAACAAGTACAGGAATGCATGCAAGGTAGCCATATGAACTTAGAATCAATTGTGGACTATTTACAGCAGCTGAAGCAAATCAGAGATTTCAACCAGCCAAGAGAAAAGTTAGAGTAATACAGTTTGAATGTAACCAAAGCCAAAGAGAAGTGCAGTTATTGTGGAATGGCACATGAAAAAAATAAATTCAAGTGTGTGGCACTGGGGAAACAGTGTCCTAAATGTGAAAAAATTAATCATTGTAAGACATTTTCCAGAAGTGAAAAACATGTAGAAAAATAAGAGTAATAACCCCCACTGCAAGAACAACAGGAAGCCAGTGTATTTGCAGTAAATACACAAAAGAAATGTAGAGAACATGAAAATAAATGGCCATACATTTAGCATGCAAGTTGGCACAGGGAACAAGATAACCCTAATTCCAAGAAATTTTTGGATCAAGCTAGACTAACCCAAGTTAAAAGAAAGTGGTTTAAAGTTAAAATGATTTGACAAAACAACAATAAAGATGTTGGGGACCTTCCATGGCATGTTTGAAACGGATACTCAGTTTAAGGTTATTTAAATCATGGTAGTAGTGTGGGAGAAGAACCACTGATTATTAGATATTGACATAGTAAAAGTTGATACAGCCAAATTAATAAACTCCATGGAAGCACAAGAGAGTAAGCTAGGACTTCTAAAAGGATACAAAACAAGTATTTGATTAAAAGAAAATTACTACCCCAGGAAAGTATCAGTACATACACTGCCTTTAGTGGTAGCCAAATTAAACCACATGATGAAGCAAGGAATTTTTGAAAAAGTTACACATGGTGGAAGTAACTGAGCCTCACCTATCATAGCAATAAAAAAGGCCAATAGTGATTTATGGATATGCAATGGCTATAAAATTGGAGTTCATCACTAGATATGCTCTGATTCATTTCCACTACCAAACATTGAAACTGTGAGCCAAGAACTGGTGAACACGGAATATTTTGCAAAAATTAACTCGAGATTTAAAGAATTAGCCACAATAAACACTCCTATAGGCCTGTTAAGGTAGACTCATTTACCATTTGGAATTTAAACTTCAAGCCATATATTTCAAAAGGCAGTCAAAGGAATATTGTAAAGCAAATTAACTGATATGATTATCTACCAAGATGATATAGGGATAGGAGTGAAGACCAAACAAGAGCTAAAACAAAAATGAATCAAATATCAATATGGCAATGAAAAAAGACTGGATTAACCATTAATAGAGACAAATGTAACTTTGATTGCAAGAACCTGGCATATTTGGGCTACCAAATATCAAAGACCAGTATCTTATTTGACAAAAGGCTAAGAAAAAAAAATTATGAAGGTAACGACTTCTACCAACAAAAAGGAATTGGAATCCTTTTTAGGGTTGTTAAATTTTTGCAGTAGATACATAAAATAATAACTACAGAAATAGAACATCCCTATCAAAATACTATAGGTATGTCAGTCAGTTAATTGCCATACATGATACACGCTTGGGTGATCATGTCTTGAAAGAGACATGACTGTACTGACTGAGCAGAAGATTATCCTGCATTAAGTTGCTATTACTTTCTGCAGTAGACTGGTTGCAAGCCAAGGCTATAGAACCCAATCTGTTCTGTTATTAAACCCATAAATGGAGGGATAGAGGGATTAATACCTTTCCTAAGGGTATTTGTATATAAGTGAATGCAACGAATTCAACTGAAATTCGAGCTCAGCTCCCAAATTTCGCATTCTGAACTGATATCTACTGCACCACAACAACATCCTATTTTTATGTGAAATCAAAAAATAAAACTCCCAAATTAAAATGGAAAATTTTTAAAAAGCTAGAATTTCTTTTAAACATCTTTCATTAAATATGGAAAACAAGGAAGAGCATTTAGCAGTTAAATGTTAACAACATTTGAAGAGATAAGGAAATATTGAAGAAAGAGATAAGGAAATATTGAAGAAAGAGATAAGGAAATATTGAAGAAAGAGATAAGGAAACATTGAAGAAAGAGATAAGGAAATATTGAAGAAAGAGATAAGGAAATATTGAAGAAAGAGATAAGGAAATATTGAAGAAAGAGATAAGGAAACATTGAAGAAAGAGATAAGGAAATTTGGTTCACGTGTTTTTGTTATCTAAGCACGTTTGAGACTTTACTTCCAAGCTTTCAGGTGGGTTACATTTTTGACTCCAGTGTCAGCCACCATGTCATGAAATTTGGGTCTATATGTACCTCGATGCAACATTTCTGAGGAGAAAGTCACCTGACCCCCAGGGATAGTATCCATGTCCTCAGTTTCAACTGATGCCAATGAATTGAGCTTGTTAACAGTGTCCAACTGCTTTGAACATCCCCTAAATGACACCAACAGAATTGATAGTGCACATGCAGATTGCTACAATAGGCAATATTTGTTTGTTGTACCCATTCAGCTAGACAGTTATTCTATTTAGATAATAACAATTAAGTCTCTTCTCTTAGAGCCACCATTGCTATTGGAAACATGACATCATCCATATCTTATACTTAAACCACAGTAGTGTGTACCAAATTTTGCTGTTAATTTCTGTTTTTGTAATCAGCAAGCAGAAGCATGACAGACTGTTCAAATTCTTTGACACTATCAAGGTTTTTAGATGAATGCACATCCAAAAATTCAGACAAGTACATATGGTAAAAACAAGAAAAAAAAATGAAAGAAATATTAGTAAAAAATGAATAGTAATTGCCAGTTCTTCATTTAAAAATCTTAAGACGCTTGATATTTGGTGAAAAGGTAAAGGAAATAAAATGAAAGAAATACTAGTCAAAAATGAATAACCAAAAATTATTACCCAAAAACTGTTAATTCACTCACAAAAGAAAATGAAAAATCGTTTTTACAAGACAAAATATGCTTCAGCTTTAAATAAGCAATAAAGGGTTGACAAACCATAAAAAATCAATAAATCACCCTTTATTATCAAATACACAGAAGAGAAAAATCAAATAATCTAAAATAGCAAATTGTAATTTTACTGAAAAAAATCTTGGTGAGCTTGGACCTTCATGCATGCTGAAAAAAATGGTATGTTTTTTTTTTTTATAATCGTTTCACCCTAAGTAAGGCAGGACCACCACTGGTGCATAGAGGGTTACAGTGAGAGTAAATAAAAAAAAGAAAAAGTATATCAAAGAAAGGATTTGAGAAAGATGGGAAACAAGGAAATGGAAGCTAGCCATTTATATTGCAATTAAACTTCTGGAGATTGTAGTTATCAGGGAAGCACATATACAAAAGAGTTTCACAGAAGGGAAGTGTGAGAAAAGAAACTGATAGAGCAGAGGTGAAAGTTGCATTTGAATATTTTCATGGTCAAAGAGTGGGAGATAGATGCCAGTCTAGTAGCACAAGTAAATTCATGTGGTTGGGGCACCAGAGAAAGAAGCTTATCAGAGCAGCCATAAAAATATTTGTAGAAAAGACAAAGGGAAGCCACATCCTGTCCATGAGAAAGTGAAAAAAGGCGAGCTACTGAATTGGAATCAATTATGCTACAGATTGTCCTTTGGATTTTATCAAGAATCCCAGAGATGAATGGCAGAAGCACCCAACCAGATGTGGCAATGCACGGACAAATGGTAGATTTATAAATGGATGTCAAAAGAATGTTTTTTCTGGTAACACTGCTTTTATTTTAATTACCCCCACTCCTTAACAATATTTATTGTTTTATAAAGCAATCATTAGAATTGTAAAAAACTAAATATATAACAAATATATTAAACTCTACGTTATAACCTGCTTTCTAGCAGTTATAATATTGAGTTTTCCATACATTACTTGCCATGACATCAGTTAGAAATACTTTAGACTGACTCTAACAGATTTTTAAACTCACTTGGAGTTCTTTATTTAAGGCATCTGGCCTGGTTCACTTGTGTCACTGATGAGGTATTATTTACTCCACAACAAAAGTAAACCTCAATTTTAGTGTGGGTGCAAATTATGATAATTTATGATTATACATAATTACAATATTAAGTTATTTTTCAGCTGTGACATCTATTAGAAATGCCCTTAACTGAATCTAACAGTTTTGTTTAGTCACTTGGAGTTGATTATTTAAGGCATCTGGTCAAGTTTGTTTGTGTTACTGGGAGTATATTATTTACTCCACAACAATTTATTTATTATATTGTTTATTTACAAGCATAATTTTATATTTATAACATTTTAAAAACTAACACAATTAAAACCAATGTAATGCAATGTTTGTCATTTCTTCTTCTTCTTCTTCTGCTATATGTTGTGTCTCTTCAGAACGTACATGATCATGGCCCTCCACATCTCCCTATCTGTCGTGGCTCTTAACTTGCTTTCTTCTGTTATCCACCTAAACCCCCACTTTGCTCACACCCATCAAGTATGTTATATGTTGCTTTTCCCTGTCTCATTATCTGATCTGTGAGTATCAGATTCTCCGAGCCCTCCTTTCTCATTACATGTCTCAGGAACTGTCTTTTTCTGATGAATATTCTGATGATTCTCTCAAAAATGTCATTGTGGCTCACATGTTTAGCATCAGCATCTTTCTGTAGAACCACATTTTGGTTGCTTCTAGTCTCTCCTTCATCTTTGTAGAGATTATCCAGCATTCACTGCCATATTGAAGAACAGGCATCACATAACAGTCCAGTTCTCTTTTCTTTGTTTCTAGTGAAATTTTCATGTCTCTCAATATTCTGCTCAACTTCTTGAATGCATCCTTGGCCATGACAATTCACCTACAGATTTTAGTGTCGCAATTTGTGCCTTCTGTTAGAACACTTCCCAGGTATTTAAATTTTTGTACTTGCTTGATTTTAGTATCCCCCACCTGTAGTTGGCATTTTGGGCCCCTCTTTTTACTCATGACCATGAATTCAGTTTTCTTGTAGTTTATTTATAGTTCTTTCTTTCCACTTTTTTCACCAGTTCATAAAGAAATAAATCTGAAAGCAATTTTTTATTCATAAATTTATAAACATTTACTAAATTATAAAGATATGTGACCCAATTCTAAGGAAACTTTTGTTTACTATTAATAAATAAATACACTATTTACATTGTTCAGACTATTGTCCTCATCTTTACTGCCATGTTTACAACATTTTGACTGTTGTACACTCCAGCCTTCTTCAGATGCTAGGAATTTTGAACCAAACCCTTTATTATGATTGGTCACAATAGTCTGAACAATGTAAATAGCATAAATACTACCTCATCTCACAAGTACAAACAAATAAAGGGTTCAGTTGAAAGTTTCTAGCATCTGAAAAAGGCTGGGTCGTACAATTGCCAAAACATTGCAAACATGGCAGTAAAGATGAGGACAACAGCCCAAACGACAGATCTCAGAAGTTTAAACAAATAAATAGTTTAAATTGTACAAAATCTATCAGCCATGTTTCTTCTCTGACATACCATGTATAATAGACACATCAGGAAGTGAGAGCTTCTGGGACACATAATGAGGAAGGAGAGCTTGGAGACTCTGATACTCACAGGACAGAAGAAAAGAAAGAGAGGAGAAAGCAATGCAAGACATACTTGATAGACTTAAGCAAATGGATAGCAGAGCAGAGTTTACAAGAAATACCAAAACAAAAGGTATTAAAAGCTACAATGGATAGAGACAAGTAGAGGTCCATGACATGTCACATAAAAGAAGATCAAGTGGTTAGAACATTTACTTTCTAAATCTCACCATGACTGATTTGTGAAGAGGGTGATTCTTGATGCTTTCAGTTTGGGGAGATGATCCCAGCATCAAACAATTATGAAAAGTGCCTGAAATCATAATTTGACTCAAGCAATGTAAGTGAATTTTGTATTTATTTCTGAGATGAGTAATTTTCAATAATCTTGGAATTATTTCAAACTTTTATTCTCATCTAGGTTGATATAGATGATATAATAGACACAATGTTTGGACCAAGTACCCTCCGGTCATCATCAGGTGTCAATAGATTGGCTGATGTGGATTATCTCGTTGATTATTGTGAAATATCCTGTGAAATCAATTATTGTTCTTTCCTGTTGGAATTTTGATACTCTCACTACCAAGTCCAAGGATTGAACTCATGATCACTTGATGATAACTCCAACATGAAAGAACAATAATTGATTTCACAGGATATTTCACAATAATCAACGAGATAATCCACATCAGGCAATCTATATACACCTGATGATGACCAGAGGGTACTTCATCAAAACGTTTTATCTATCATAACACCTATATCAACCAAGATGAGAACAAAAGTTTGAAAGATCAAGATCAATGTAAGTAAAATTGAATAGATGGTACCATTTAGAAGCAATTGACGGTTGTGCTGATAAAATGTCTCAAGTCATCATGACCAAGGGTTTGAGCATGCTGGCCTTGTTCAAAATAATTCTTGACCTCAAGTGAAATGACAACATCAACTCAATAGTTTCCTACTGCTAGGAAGATCAGGTCACTGTGTCAGGCCAGGAAGTTTTTCTTGTTAGAATCCATCTTGCACATATACAAATCTACCATTTATCTGTGCATTGAATACCATTGCTATATCTGGTCAGACTCACTTGCTATTCATCTCTGGGTGCTCAACAAAATTCAAATGAGGATCTGCAATGTAATTGATCACATTTTGGCAGTTTGACTTCAGTCGCTTTCTCACCAATGAGATGTGGGTTCACTTTGTCTTTTATACAAATATTTTCACAGCTTCTGCTCTGACAAGCTTATCTCCCTGGTGCCCCTTCTACACATGCTACTTGACTAGAAACTAGGTCCCACACTTTTACAGTCAAAACAGTCAAATGTAACTGCCACTTCTACTCTATCAGTTTCTTTTCTTGAACTTCCTGCCTTTGGAACTTCCTTCCATATACTTGCTTCCCTGATAGCTTCAATCTGCAAGAGTTTAAGTATCATGTCAATTGCCATCTTTTATCCCCTTGATTCCCATCTTTCTCTTATCCTTTCCCCAACACCTCCTGTGTCTTGTTTGTCATTCTTTTTTCTCTTCTCTTTTGTAATCCCCTGTGCACCAGTGGCTGTACTGCTTTGCTTGGGGTGAAGCAATTATGAAAAAAAAAAATGATATAATCAAAAAATTTAAAAAATAGCATCCCTGCATTATAAGCAACACAAAAGCCAAAAATTCAAATCTCAGGATGGTCAGTTCATAATATGCTCCTGATGATTGCATAGTGCATGAAACTCTGAGTTGTGCTATAGATGTAAGATAATATGTATATTTATTAATATATACTTAATAGCTCCATTAGATTACATTGAACACTGTTTTATCAACACCAGAAAATTATTTATATATGTGCATGTACAAATATATATATTTAATCATTTCATCCCAAGCAAGGCAGTAAAGCCACTGAGACATACAGGGTTACTACATGTTTGGTCAAATAATATGGACAAATCCTGTTTATCAATTTTTTAATTCAAACTTTTTCAAATTTCAGAAGAAAAAATACACTTATAAAAAACTCATAAAATTTGAGTCTGACCATTTACATGATGTCACCTTGAGTGACTTAAAATTTGTTCATCAAACATGAGAACATCGAAATTTTAAAAAAGCAGTTGTATAGGTACACATCAAACAATCCTTGAAAATGAACGTAGCAACATTCAAAAGTACTCAGGAAGAAAAAAATATAAAATTAAAAATATATGAACATTGACAAATTTACTGATAACACAAACAACTAATTTGGAAATTTGAAAAATTAAATAAAAAGATTTGACAGACAGAACTTGTCTATACTATTTAACCAAACATGTTTGAGAATTCTTGCAACCAAAATACATCTTATATATACATGGTGTATCAAAAATACTTTTAAAAACTTTGGGTTCAGGTTGCTCACACCAAAACAAGGACAAAAGTTTGGATGACTTGGCTGCCTTCAGTTTAGAAACACAATCTAAGGCCATACAGCCTCATGTCTATTACCATTTGCATTGACATATGTAAAACTCATATCTGCCTGCTCACAATATGAATATCTTGCCATTGTTGAGTGGAACACTTCTCAGTTAACTCACTACCACACATGTTAAATGTTGAAGACAGACTAGCCACAAATGTACAAGAATGACCAATGTAACATAGTCTACAGGCAACACTGCACCAACTGCTGTAAACTTTCTTTAAATTTAATAACTCAAAACAAAGAGTTTGCAGACATATGTTTACATGGACTTAGGTCTTTGGTTTGAGGAACCCACCTACAATGTTTGTAAAAGTATTTTTGATACACCCTTATATATATATATATATACAGACACACAAGAACTCAAACACTTAACTATGGCCTAAAAATCTTCTATGCAGTGTCACATATTCTAACACAGTAAGTTCAATCTAACACAGTAAAAAGAGGTCAGCCCAAATCAACAAGAAGCCAATTCATTTTAAAGTCATTAAGCAGACATCCACTCAAATGTACTAAAAAAAACTCAACACAATAAAAATCAATTAATCATCTGTAGAACTACTCACAAAGATAGTAAATTATGCCAAGCTCTATATAAATAAGAAAAGACTGGGAAACAACAGTAGATAAAAAAAAGCTCTGGGGAGTGAGGATACCACAATAGTACCCTCACAAAACTTCATTAAATCAGCATCATTCTGCTCAGTTAAGTGGCAAACTTCCCCACATTAATTCTTAAATCTTTATCTTGATATTGGGCACTTTATGACAAAAAACCTGGTTGCCATAATATCCTTTAATCAGTTTACCACTGAAACAAACAGCAATCTTGGCACTAAACATCATCACAACTCAACACTCTAGAGAGAGAGAGAGAGAGGGAGAGAGAGAGAGAGAGAGAGAGAGAGAGAGAATGGTAATAAATGATATTATAGCTTTACATCTTTTCTCTATGTTGAATTTTATAGAGATTATATCCGCTTGTGAAGTGTAAACTTCTACTTGTAAAATCCAAATTAATAAGCTCAAATTGTAAGGTCCAGGCATATTTTCAATATTAATATTTATTATTAATTAAAAATTTTTTCTTAAATAATTCCCTTATTAATTATATTTTGTTTACTCTTAATTTCACTGTCATTTGTGGTTTTTTACAAACTTTTCATTCATTCATCCCCCAAAAGTCTTCAAATGTAATTTTTTTGTTGGTCAGTTTTTTTATCATGAATTTTATTGTTTCTATCACACTGCTGATACGTCATTTGTTTTCATGTTATCTGAATTCGATGCTTTCTGATTCTTAAGCACTTAAGTTTCAACGTTCTATGTGTATGCATACATAATTCAAATGTTTCATCAATTCTCAAAGCTGATTTATTTCTTGTTTCATATCTCAAGTCCAGACCAACCATTAAATATTAGCTCTACCATAAATCATTCTTACTTTGACAGTGTTCTTTCTTCCACTTGTAAATGGCCACTCCTTCTGATTACAAACTACTATGGTAAACAGCAAATCCTGACCAGTGATATTTCAGAAATGTATATTTATAATCTAATGTTTCATACCCTTGTCTGTGTCTGTTGTTTCAAAGAAAAATGCTATTGTTTTTTTGTTTTTGTGTCTGTGTGTGTATGTGATTTTTTTTGGGGGGGGGAGAAAACCGTTTATGTTGTGTTTGTTTCAAAAAGTTTTTCATTTGCTTCCACAGTGAATTTATGCCACAACACAGATATTGGCTGTAGAGAAGATATGTAGTAGCAGCAGCTGACTGATGCCTTTAAAAACCCTTGCTTTTGCTTCTTTAATGCTCAGAGAAAACTCATGCTTTCTTTTCCCTAATTTTACCTAATGCATGGGGGAGGGGTTCACCATCCTTAACAAAAAGTGCTCATTTATAGATGGTTATGATGAAAGTTGTACTTTTCTTATTTCAAAAATGTAGAAACACAGACTCTGCTGTTAAGAAAAAGTATACTTTTCTACAGCCAAATTTATATTATTACTTTTTGTATGGAACAAGAAAATGTCTGTCTGTCTTGTATTTTGCATTTATTCTGTATTTTATTTTTTTAAATATAGAGTGTGGTACAGATACCTTTTCAGTAATTATACACACCCCTTCAACATTATGTCAATCCTAATTGTTTATTATAATGAGTTTAGGCCCCATCACAGATGACTGAGTGAAGAGGAAATACATATTAGCAGTAGTTGAAACCCATGCTTTCAAAAAGAAATTCCCTCTCTCTCTTCATTTTTCCTTTGCTTAATGTATAGTGCCATCAACTGTAACAAAAGCATTCTTCAGCCAGTCATGTAAGTTGTATGATATGGTTTCAATCTACAGAGGAATAACTTCAAATGTACTTCCCTCCCCAAATTTATAGACAAAATGTACAAATGCTGGGATTTCTTCCTAGCCAATAAGATAGGCTACTTTTTGGTTTCATTTGTCATATTTCTGTTCTTTATTGTCCTGAAGTCAGAATGCAGCGATCACTTGGGTGTATCATGTAGAGTGACTGGCCATGGTTAAATGTAAATAAATAGCAAAACTGCCAACAAACAGAATTGACAAAGTTTGGAATAAACAATAACAAGAAAAGACAAGAACAGGGCCAAAACTAATATTTATGTTATATCAATTGTTAAGCAATGAAGAACAAATATATATAAAAATATAATCTTATATTTTTATTCTTTATTGTTGATGCTTGTGTGGAATAGGTGGGCTGTTGGAGAGAGTCACGCACATAAAGAGGATGTCAGGAGTTAGAAGCCAGTGGGAGTCTTTTCAACCCAAAATTCTTGATTTTATATACTTAAAACTCCCATGCATTTTTGTATCTAAATGGCTTTATACTTTGCTTAGGGTTAAATACATATATATACATATATATATATATATATATATATATATATATATATATATAGTCATCTACAGACAGATCTGTTTTGCAGTATCACAGCTCATCAGTATGGTTAGGCAGCCGATTGCTTTTTACCCAGGATTGAAATCTGACCGAATTGGCATCAGTTGGCGATTCTACCTTTGAGCTATGAGTTCTCGGTAGAAGGAGGCAGACTTTTTAGTGTGTATATTATCATTATACATGCCCAATAGCTGAGAGTGTTCTAATTCATTCCTGTTAAATGATATATATATATATATATATATATATATATATATTTATTAAAAGTTATAGTTTAGAACATGTACAAATTATAATTTACTTCATAACTCTATTTCTATATTGAGCACTGTTTTAAGCTAATGTTTTGAATGTTGTTAATACTTTCTTCATTCTTTATTTTCTTGTATATGTATATATATATATATAAAACAATAAATTCTAAAAATCATCAAGAATACAATTAATGATGTAACATTTGGATCTTTTAAGCAAGTTGGCTTATTTGATGACATATTAAGCTGCAAACTTATATAGGACTAATTCCTACATTATTTTTTGAGAAATAGCAGTAAATATATTCAATCAAAAAAATGCGGTTGTTTCTTTGTAAATGTTTACTCTTAAAACAACATGGCTGCTATACCAAAATGGCTGCTGCTAATACAAAGATGATGACTCTATAAGTTGGTTTCCTTAACAACAGTTGCCTCAGCTCTCACTCTGAAAGCCAAATACACACCTATCTATGTTATATGTAGTATTTTTCTTTTATTGGAAAATTGACCAGTCAGAAAATAAAATTTAGTCGACAGCATATTTGGACTGTCTGATATGTTCCATACTTTTGAATTGGACATTTTTTTTTTCTAAATTTAATGGACTACAAAGAGAATTAGCAGTTCCTTTAAATTGAAATATATTAATCTCTGTTGCTTTAATAAAGGTTACACCTAATTATTTTTGTTTTAACAATGATTATGTTGCCCAGAGGTTATATAATATTGCATTTGTGAAGAAAAACTTTTAAAAATCTATACAAATTAAGACTCAATAAAAAGAACAAATTAGTCAGATTCAAATTATAGATTCGTTATGAAAACATCTTCTAATAATCATTTTCAGACAAAATAAGATTTAGATTGAAAATTATTAATATGATATCTCAACTGAGTAGATTTAAACAAAAAGTACATTTAATTAACTTATAATTTACAGAGCAAGATAAAAATTACACATTTAAAACATATATCAAGTTACTAATCTGCATGCTTTATTAATGTATAGCTATCAAAAATGTTATACTCTTTAAGTAACATACTAAGAGCTAAGAATTTGTCTGTTGGATATTTGCAAAGAATAGACCAAGTACTAATCAGATGTAACAGTCTGAGTTAAGATATAAAATTTATACTCTTCAAGTAACACTATAAAATTGTGCTCACCATTTTTCTATTAAGCATTTACATGTCTTTCGTATTTTGTATCCACCCCTGACCTCCACATGTTAAGGTATATGTGGCTGGAACTGAAGGAACAGGCAAATAAAGAAAAAATGACTTACTGCCAACACAAAAACTTTGCACATGCATTAACAAAATTAGATGGCTACTCATGAGGGGAATATTTAAGAATGTTACATTCTTGCAAATAGAAGATTTTGCTGGTAACATGCAAATCTGATCAGTGAAAAGAATATAAAAATCACATTACCAATGGTGGAAGGGCAAATTATTTTAAATCCTTTGATTGTTGCATATTCGAGTGTGAGTTTTCTGCAGTAGAATAATGGCAAGAGCATGAGAGGTAGAGATGAGAATGAGAAGAAGAGGAAGAAAGAAGAAATTTATTGTTGCCAAAGAAGAGAAAGAAAGATAGTGAAATCAATTCTCCCAAAAGGGAACACAAACCACAATATAAATAAATAAGGAAAATGTATCAAGTAGCATCACTTTAAGTATTCCATGAGATAATAAGAGTAGCAACTGGATGTAACAATTTATGTTAAAGTCATTAAGAAATCTTTGTGTCTATTCTGTCATATGAAAATTATCTTTATGAGAAGAAACTCAACCAAAAAACAATATTTGTAAATCACCACAGCAATTTCCAGAATATAACACACACACACACACACACACACACACACACACACACACACACACACACACACATATATATATATATATATATATAGGAACATAACGTCAAATATTTACATTTTACTTGTTTTCTTCTTTTCCTGTCCTTTATGTTTTCCTATATATATATATACACAAGTATAGGGTAGGTATGGATGGAATAATATTTTGTATCCAAAAATACACTATTCTTAAAAAAGTGCTCAATACAAAGTAGAGCAAATAATATTTATTTAGAATTTATAACATTAAAAAATATATTATAATATCTCTACAAAAATAGCCATTTCATTTCAACACTGTCCGTATCCTATCAAGTGATGAGTTCCATTTCAAATTGGAGGGTTTTAAAAAGCCAAACCACTTTAACCAGGGAGGTATTATTACATAGACAGAACGAATCAATCAAGACAAAGCAATCTCTGATCTGAAGAATACAAGGACAGACCCTAAAATTAATTCATTAGGAGCCTTAATAATAATATTTGAGTAAAATAGAGATCAGCATATGTAACAGTATGTGAATATGTGGAAGTGTGGACTTCCACATATGTACATACAGTTACATATGGTGATTTTAACCCGCATTAGGTTGCTATTACTTTCTGCAGTAGACTGGTTGCCAGCCAAGACTAAAGAATGGCTCATGATTAAACATAATAGACATTCATTGTCTCTTATATTTAACAGTATATATATATATATATATATATATATATATTCTATGTTTTAGAACAAGTACATAATATTATATAAGTCCTCTTCTCTACAATCATATGTTTGTTTCAATGTTGGGACTCCAACATTCAAACAAACATATGATTGTAGAGAAGAGGACATATATAAAAAATTATCTACATGTTCTAAAACATAATTTATAATAAATATTCACAGCTCTATACATCATATATCGAGCACTGTTTTAAATTAATGTTTTGGACGGGAAAAAAAAATTTTTTTTCTTTTCTCTCCTCGTTCTATACTCACTCGGATATATATATATATATATATATATATATATACACACACACAGCCGTCTTTATAAATTCTTCACTACTCTATAACATAATTATTGCAAAAAATTAAAATAATAAGACACTGGTAAAGAGTAAACATGTGTCAAGAGCTTTCATAACTGTTATTAATGAGAATGAATGGAGCCACTGGATGCTGCCTCACTATTGTCTCTCTAATGAACTGAACTGACTCTGCTTTACTGTTCTCTCTCTAATGAACTGAACCAATACTCTCTCACTATTCTCTCTCCCTCCCTCTCCATGAGTGTGACAGGAGGGACATATATATATATATATATATATATATATATATATATACAATGGTCTTTAGAGCGGATAACAATCATTAACTGAACTCCTGAATATTTCACTATTTCATACATCAAATTAAGTTGATACTTTTTTGATGAGGCCATCTTGTTTGAGCTCCTTTTTTATAAACACAAAAACATCCTGAAGCAAATCTTTAAAACACATTGTAGATCAGTGAGTGATTTTGATATGTTTTGAATAAGCATCTAATTAAAGGGGAAATGGAAAGGGGTTATGTGGATGCCAAGAAATTGGTGGTAAAGAAACAATGTTCTTTTTCTAGGGTAGAGTAACATTTAAGAATGATGCCTCACTCTCAGCTGCCAATGCCAGTCAGATCTACAAATATGAGGTTTGGCAGAAGGGGATTCATATAGAATCTTCATGGGGCACGATGTATTGTAGAGATAAAATCATCTGAAGACACCGGTTAACATTGAAGTTTGGACTGGAGAGGCTTACTAGAATCATTAGCCCAGAATTCCTCAAGGTTGATGAATCCTCTTGCTATATTAAGGATATGTCAAATGTGTTAGAAGTTAGAAGACATTGACAATGAATTCTCCGAGTCATCCTGTTTGACGACATTTTGCAATGTTCCAAAAAGAAGAAATGTTCTATTTCTGGGGCAGTTTACTGATTCAGCATAACATTTCAGGATAATACCAGTGAAATTGACAAAGGCATTGATATAGAATCTTCATCAGGTCCTGAGGTTGAGTATGATAAACTCAACATGAAAAATACGGCTTGGATTAGGACATCTCAAAAGAAATGCACATTAGAGTTTGTTTATTTGTATTGTCTTTCTGAAAAAAATAATTGTAACAGCCAATCAAGTGAAAACAAAACCTAAAATTTGGTTTCATGCCATTCACTTTCTAAAGAATTAGAGATTTCATTTTATATATGTTATACTCTGCTTCAAATTAAATCTGTTTCTGATTCACTCTACTTCAAAAGCTGTTGGCTAGATGTGAGAGATGCTTCATATATCACATCCAGCTCACAAAAATGTCCCCTCCTATATAAATGAATAGTATAAAATACAATATTAAAAGGAAACAATCACAAATGTTGCCGCCAACTCAAAAGCCCTGACAAAAACTGCCGAGCCATGATCCACCCAGTCTGCTTTTAAGAATTCCACTCACAACATTTAACAGCTGTGGTAAGTAGACAAGCTGTTAAAATCACCACCAGTCCCCTAACCATCACATGGTCACTTTCTGCTGTATCATTGAGGTAGATACAATACACAGAGAATATTCAGCACAATATCCAAAGCTAAACCAATATACACAGAACAGTACAATAGTTACAATGACAGACAAAACAGAACTTACAACACAGAGAAGAGGGGGCTAGATTGCAATAGTCACCAAAATAATTGGTCTGAATATTGCTTGAATTACTCAAACATTACACTTTTAATGCTACTATTCTTTACTTAAATAGACCATTTAAGGCTATGGGCCATTCCATCAATGAGGGTGCAGCAGAGTGCCAGCCACTCTAAAACACTTTTATGTCCACAAAGAAAAATTCCATCTTTATCCTCTATTTCAAGTATCAAAGGATTTTATTTGAGCAGGTACTACACTTTCATCCCAATTTGATAACCAGCGAGTAAAGAAAAGTGTAACACAACTCGAATAACACTGGCTGCTTCATCAATCAATGCCAAATATTTCTACAAAAGGAAATGGCAAATATTTCCATTACAATCTGAGATGGACAGAACAAATATTACACTTTAATCCCTATTTAATGATCAGTGAGTGACGAAAAGCCTTGCTTGAGTAACATTGGCAGTTTGGTCAGTTATTCCAAATGCTTTCTTATAAGGAAATGGCTAATATTTGCACAGCAATCAAAGATAGGGAAACAGATACTACACTTTGATCCCAATTCAATGACCAGTAAATGAAAAAAAAATCCAGCACTGGATACTTGGTCAATAAATGTCAAATGTTTTCCTTATAAGTAAATGCATAATTACAATTTAGCTTCTGCCTCACCATAGGAACTTGTCATTTCTCACCTGAAATTCAGAAATCCCATGTCAAATCAATACCTAATAGCTCACTGATGATAGCCTGCAATAAATAACAGATCTCATTTCCATTTTCTCTACTGCAATTTTACTCCTTAAAAGACATTTAATCCTTTGCCAAGATAGTCATGTGGATTTTCCATTACTGCCTGCTCAGATTCTAATAAAATTGTCTTCAGAATGATGATCATTTCAACTAAGAGCCAGCTCAAACCCCAGTATTGAATATTCCTGCCATGTATACCCCATCCTAGTTTTCCAACCATAACAGGGTAAAAAAGCATTTACACAGCCCTGTGCATGAGTAATTATTTTCCACCCTTCAAACTCTTTTCCTACAGATATTGCAAGCCTCTCACTGTTCTATCACTATTTCCATGGCAAATGTTCTAGGGAGCCACATTTTCTAATTCCACTAGTTCAGACCTTTTTAACTATGATCCATCATGCCACATAAACAGGGTTGAATCATCACACTTCCTTTCATATTGCATTAGTAAGGAGGAAGTTTCACGTAGACAGCTTCATCCCAAGAACTGCTGCTGAATGGAACAGGACTCCTGAAATGTTACTTCCCCAATCACAATAATCTTAACCTCTTCAAGTGTAGGTTTAACCATCAATTATCCATTGTATCTTCATAATTTGCACATACCTTTTACTTTTACATCCATACAACAACCAACCTCTACCTTGAGGTGCTCTAGTATAAACATTTTGGAAAAAGAAAATTGTAATGGTGACATCAGTAGTAGTGTGATGATAGAGAAATAAATAACAAGACAAAAATTTAACCATCTCTAAAAATAGACAATAAAAATCAACAGGTAAGCAAAGCCATCGTTTGACCAACCAACCAGAAAGCATTCACAAACATGAAGGTAAAAATGAAATAAACAAATACTAACAAGACAACCAAAGTTTCTCCATTCTCCGGAATAGTTTGACTAACCAATCAGAAAGCTTTCACAACCAGGATACAAAGCCCCAAGCTTATGATAAGTAAGCATCATTTTCAATGTGAATCTAGAGATGTGTTTACTAATATGTGTAAACATCAACCAAAATCAGAGTTGATAAATTAATTTGTTCATTCTTGGTATATTGATCACATGAATTTAAGTGTACTACTAGATTGACTATTAGGTATCATCATTTTACCACTGTATTAATTAGATGTAACTGTCAGTCCTATTCTAAAGTTTTCTTTTCTCACACCTCTCAACTTTTCAAAAATTTAAATGCAACATTAATTGCATTGTCCTTATCCCCATTTCTCCTCACCCAAGTCTTCTCATTCTCTTTTACACACTGTAAACGTTTGCATTCTAGTAGCATTATCATCTTGATTCAGATGAAATGATAAAAAATAGTTAAAAAATTATACATGCAAGATGTTCATTTTCTATTTTTCAATAATTTTTACAGTTATGTGCCCTTTATTTAAAAATGTCAAACCACTGGTTATCAATAAATGTGTCAACATCCATAAAAGCACCTCCTTCTATTTTAATGAAATTGATTTTCTGCAATGTTTTCTATCTTCCTGAAACCTGTTCTTTTATTGTCCTTTCTCTACATTAATGTCTTCTCATTTTCTTTTTCCTCCCGGTAAACCATTGCATCTGAGTTGCTTCATCACTCACTGCAATAAATTCTGCAACATCACCTATAGACCATGTTAGTTGCACATATAATTGAAGGGAGACAATAGCTGTAAATGAATCACATTGATGTCTATATCATGCTTTTGACTTTGCAATGCATTTAAGTAAAAAGCAAGTATCCAAAGACCAACATGAATAACATTCAGTCTGGGGGAACAATGGCATGGCATTTATCGCTGCCTTTTAAGAATTCATTGCTCTAAGGTGTGTGTGCTACAAAGAAATTACTGGAGGCCATTAAACGAAATAAGATAAACAAAATAAGATAAACAAGGCTTATTCTTCATTCAACTTTGACGATTACAGAAGACAAAACTTTGTCTGCTTGACTTGACTTTTATCTTCTCTATAAGTCTGAAGAATTAATCTTTATTTAGAATAAGGTTGGATTTTTTGTTCCAAAAGTATTAGGGAAGTTATCTTTTAGAAATTTCCTTGTTTTTTTAAATGATGAAAGAACATATTTTTGTCAATACTTCTGGGATGGGATAGTATTTACATTGTTCAGACTGTTATCTACATCTTTATTGCCATACTTACGAAGTTTAGGCTGTTGTAAGCTCCAGCCTTCTTCAGATGCTAAAAATTTTGAGCTGAAACTGTTATTTCAATCATTGGGTTAGATTGTTATCATTCCATATGCAATTGTACTACTGGATGCCATCTAGTTCCGGAGTCCTGAACCAAAGAGTTATGAGTTCAATACCTGGCTACAGCAGTGGTGGACAAATAACTTAGAGAAGTGAGTTAAAGGGAGATAACATGTGAGGAATGAGGAAGTTTTGAGGAAAATAGACTCAAAAAAGACACTTATATTTACAATCAGAAAGAAATTTGAAATTTCTGGTACACATACTGAGGAAAGAAGGCTTGGAGAATTTGACACATACAGATACCTAGTGATGTGAAAGAAGCAGTGAGGAAATAGCAAGTGAATTGTTTGAATTTGGATCGTAGAAAAGAGACTGGGGAAATGGTAAAAAGTTAAAAACTACTCAGTGTAGCAAAAAAAATCCAGGAAATTGTTGGGAGCCATGATTGGCAACATTTGGTTGCTTCAAGTCTCTCCTTCATTTTTGTGGAGATTGTCCAGCATGCACTGCCATATTGAAAAACAGATATCATATAACATTTCAGTACTCTTTTCTTTGTTTCTAGTAAAATTTTCCTATCTCTCAATACTCTACTCAGCTTCTGGAATGCATCCTTTGCCATGCCAATTTGCCTTTGGATCTCAGTGTTGCACTTTCCATCCCAGATATTTAAATTTCTGGACCTACTTGATTTTAGTATCCCTGACCTGTAGTTGACATTTTGGGCTCATGTTTTTACTGAAGACCATGCATTCAGTTTTTTTGGAGTTTATATGTTCTCCTTTCTTCAGCTACATGAGGTATATGGTATATAAAAAATATAGATGGCTAAACAGGGACTGGGCGAAATAGTAAAGGTTGAAAGATGCTCAGAGTAACAAATGACAGGAAGTTGTGAAGAGCCATAATCACCCACTCCGTGGCATAGATGGTGCATAAACAAAAAAGAAACATATGAATGGCAGAACAAGGACAAGGAGGAATGGTAAAAGTCAAAAGTTACCTAAAGTAGCAAAAGACAAGAAGGTGTGGAGACCCATGATCATCCACATCCTTGAGACACATGGTATATGAAAAATATGGATGGCAGAACAGGAACAAGGAGAAATAGCAAAGGTTTAAAGTTTTAAGGCAGCAAAAGACAGGAAGCTGTGGAGACCCATGATCATCTACATCCTTGAGGCAAATGGCACATAAAAACATAAATGGCAGATCAGGGACTTAGTGGAATAGTAAAAGTTGAAAGCTGCTTATAGCAACAAATAACAAGAAGTTGTGGAGAGCCATTATCATTCACATCCAGATAGGAAACGGTACAGATAAAGGCTGTAGAATAGAGTTGCTAAAAAAGTTTTATTTAAAATATGAATTCCTTACAATAGGTCTTTGTTCAGACATCCTGAGAACATTTTCTCCAAGAAATAATATTTTCTACAAATAACTCTTATTGTTATGGCTAAGAATTGAACATATATTTATTCCATGTATTTGTCAGATTACCATTTTTGTTTTCGTTGCTTTTAATGTAATATTAGAATTGATAGCCATTCAACATGTCATAGATACCTATGAAGATGAAATCATGGCAGAAATTTGAGCAGATGAAAAAAAAATCTGGCTTGTATCTTTCAATGAACACTGGGCTTTTTAAAAGTTGCTTAACAGTTATCTTGTTTGTGTTTTTCACTTCTGCATCTCAGACACCACATTCAAATTGAATCACAACGCTGATCAGAAAAAATGAGAAACATCATATTTTTTAAAAATTAATATTCAATGATTGTTTTTGGATGAGCATCCTGATATTGCATAACCTTGCATAACCTCTTCTGAGATGAGGTATTATTATTAAAAACCCTGGCTCAAATTATGGAATTTGCTCATTTAGAGAAAGTTCACTTAGAAGTTTTACTTAACAGTAAATGAACTAATAACAGATAAGATGCAAAACATTTTTTATTTAATAGCTAAACATTCTGATTATATATATATATATATATATATATAACTTATTTGTTTGAAAATTAGCTTTAATAGATACTAGTATTTGATTTGTTGTTCTGTTTTTAATTAAACAGTATATTTATATATATATAACTCTACTGGCCTTAGTAATTTTGAGAAATTTTTGTTAGGAAAATGTGTCATTTGGTGGCAAGATTTGAACCTGCAATCCATAACATAGCTGTAGAGTGGAGGAAGGATGGTTAAATATAGGAAATGTCAGAGGGTGGGTGATAGGTGGGTAAGGATACCGAGAATGAGGGTTGGGTAGATGAGAGTGTTCTGAGAATAATTGGAAGTTAGTGTGATAGGAGGTGTCTATTGACCCTACATTTAAATACCTGGAAATTGTAGCTGTTGGGAAAGCAGACTTGTGGAAGGGAATTCCACAGGCAGGAAGCGCGAGAAAAGAAGCTGTTGGAGTAGAAATTGCGATTACATCTTATCTGTTTTACTGTAAAAGGGTGGGACCTAGTTGCTAATCTAGTATCTCGTGCAAATTCGTGCTTAGGCAGCACCAGTGATCTAAGTTCATCGGAGCAGAAGCCATGAAAGTACTAGTAGAAGAGGCACAGGGAAGCCACATCACGCCGGTGAGAGAGTGGTTGCAGCCGGTCTGCCAAGTCAGTATCAACCACGTTACAATTACAAGTATAATTAAATTATATTATATAATAACTTACCTTTTCTTAAAATCTTTATTTCTTCTAGTTCTATCATTTGGTATAAATGACATCATAGATTTAAATTTAATTTCCTAATAATTAAGGTAAAATTAAAATTCCTTCAGATAATTGTTTTATTCCTTCTTATTAGAAATATAATCAGATTATATTGTATATTAATTTCCTGTTCTTAAATCATTTTTCCCTCTAATTTTATGTTTATCTTTAGCTTAAGTAATATTTAACCTTTTTATTTTAGTATTAAAGCTGTCATAGGTTTAAATATAATTTAATTTCCTCATAATTAATGTAAAATTGAAATTTCTTAAAATATTTCTTCTTATTAGCCATATAATTTAATTGTATTATATCATAACTTCCCATTCTTAAATCTATTTTCCTTCTTGGTATAATATTGAATTTAAGTTATTTAACCAGTTTATTTGGATATTAATATTATTTGTAACCCTTTAACTATGACCCTGTAAGGCAGTTATTTCATCTGACTCATTTCTTTCTTATATGTTTTTTATATTCTTAATTTATTTTAATGTATCTCTTCTTGATTCTGTCATCAAATGGCAAACATACAAGTTCCAACCACAAAGATCTGCCACGTATTTCTCTTTTTTCTTTTTTTTTATGTAATGAATATGCATACACATTGGTTCCCTCTCACAGTTATGTTATTGGCTGGTGTCAGCCATAAATATAAACTAAGGTGAGGTCTATGTCTATAGTTCTACTGGTCTACCACTAGAGGTCTACTACTATTGGTCTACGTCTATTGATTAAGTCTACATCCCAGGATACTGCATACAACGAGTACCATCCATTATGTCTATGAACTAGATTGTCCTACCCAGTTACATTTGCCAAAACCGCTTACTATCTCAAATGATATATTGCTGGTGGCGAAGAATTTGAAACGAGGTCACAAGAAAAAAAATAACTGAAAACATTTCCCAACGAGAAACGCTAGAAAAGGAAAAACTTTGGCAACGCTTACAGAAAGTAAGAAAGTGACCTCTTTTGTTGGACTTTATTGGATACATAAATTGGAACAAAAATATTTGTGAATACGTTGGCAGTATGGAACAAATTGCTGAATTAATTAAGGTGCTACAAGGCACTTTACAGCAACAACAACAACAACTTATTCTGCAATGATTCCAACAACAACAACAACAATTTATGCAGCAACAAGAAACGTTTGAAAACTTATTCAAACAATAGGCAAAAGATAATAAATTACTTTTGGAAGACATATTATCAAGGAGAATAAAAGAAGCGGATTCTAGATTTTTTTTCTACAGAAGGAATTGCAAATTCACTCTCTAAATTTAAATATGACCCCAACAGTGGTTCAACGTTTCTGGCTTATTTTCGTAGATTCAAAACAATACTTACAAAACGATGTGAACAATGGTATGACAAAGAAAAAATCATGCTATTGTTGGAGAAGTTGGGAACTGAAGAAAATATGAAATACACAAATTTAATTCTCTCAAAGAAGCCAGAAGAAATTACGTTCAGCGAAACGGTGGTAATTTTGTCAAAAATTTTTGATAAAAGAGATAGTCTATTCCATACACGATACAAGTGTCTAAATATCGTAAAAGAAGAGAATGATTATATTGTCACATATGCAGATATGGTTAATGCACAGTGTGAGGCATTTAAATCAAAGGAATTGTCAATTGATATATTCAAGTGTTTAATTTTTGTGCAAGGGCTAACGAAGCCAAAAGACAAAGAAATTAGGTTAATAATCCTGACTATCATGGAACAGGATCCGAAGATTACGCGACAAAAAATAACAGAAGAATGTCAGCAACTTATAAACATAAAACAAAAATAATACTCGGATTGAGAAGAGCATTTTGCGAGTATAAACTGTAAGACAACAGAAGTGGATACAGAATAAAGAATGAAAAGTGATATGCAGTTCGTGTGTAGGATAGCATATAAAGAAGGATTGTTTCTTAATGGATATAAATGTTTGGCAGACCTGAATGAGACTACCACTGCCTTTCTTATTGATTACACCCTAAACTTTCCGATTGACAAAAAAATTTGGAAAAATTTGAATATTTAAACAATTTTTTTGGGGGGGTCTCAGTTTTTCATACAACATTATAGTAAATCGATCCTCCATTTTGGAATCACTCACCAGTACAACATTACCACCACCTGTAAATTGGTTGATTATCATTTTTTTTTTACTTTTTTTTAGTGCAGTCTTATTGATTGAACCATAAACTTTCTGACTGACAAAAAAATTTGTAAAACTTTCAACATTTAAACAATTTTAGGGGGGGGGCTCAGTTTTTTTCATGCAACCTTAGTAAATTGATCCTGTGCAATTAACTTTTTTGCTTGCGCATATTCAACAACTGAATCCTTTGTGAAATTTTTTAATAAAGCCATTCTTGGAGTTTTCAAGGAAGATGCCATCTTAAGAACTAAAAAGACAAAAACAAGAACAACAACTTATCCCCAAAAAACTAAAACAAAGCAATGCCAATGCGTGTGGTTCCAAATGGAGGATCAATTTACTATAACATTGTATGAGAAACTGCCCCCCTTAAAATTGTTTAAATATTGAAATTTTTTCTAATTTTTTTATAATCAGAAACTTTAGGTAATAACCGATACAACTGCGCTGAAAAAAGTAAGAAAAAATGAAAAACAACAAATTTAAAGGTGGTGGTAGTCTCCTTCAGGTTCACCAAATGTTTTAATTGTGAGCGTGTAGGCCACAGAAGTTCTCATTGTTGGGCAAAACAGAGAAAAGTAAAAGCAAAGTTGAAAACAAAGATGAACATAGTTTGGTCAAAAAACAAAATTGACGAGGGTAAAAGAAGAAAATACCTCAATGTAAAAATGAATGGGTAGACCGTAAAATTATTATTCAATTCAGGAAGTGATATCTCAGTAATAAACGAGCAAACATGAAAAAAATTGGTTACCCACCATTGATTAACACAAAATTGCTAGGGGAGTGTCAGGAAAAAAGGCTTAAGTTTAAAGGTGAATTAAAATGTAACATTTCGTTCAAGGGAAAAATTCACAAATCAAAAGTGTATGTGCTCCCTGGTTCAGAAAACCTCTTTGGTTTAGACTGGATGGTATTGTTTAACTTGTGGGAATTACCGGTAAATGCTTTCTGTAACAAAGTTAATATTAGAGTGAACAATAAGACGAAGAAAAGAGAAAGATTTGTTATGGATTTGAAAAACGAATTCTCACATATCTTTTCAAAAGAATTAGGACTGTGCACAAAAACAAAAGTCAACTTCAAATTCAAAGAAAATACGAAACCAATTTTTAGACGAAAGAGAAAAGTACTATTTTCAGCACTAGACACAATAAATGACAAATTAGAAAAGTTGGAGAAATGTCTGTTTGAAAGACCATGCATACCTTCTACTGTCTCCTGAGGATATATTCACTAAATTAGACAGAGGTAGAGTGTTGTTGGAGGCTTACTTTCAGGTTAAAGTCAGTGAAGAATATTTGAAATACCTGACAATAAAGACACATAAAGGAATGTTTAAACTAAATCATTTTCTGTTTGGATTTAAGGTAGCTTCAAGCTTATTCCAGCAAATAATGGACACAATGTTGGTTGGTATGGAGTATGCAATAGCATATTTGGATGATATTTTGATTAAAAGTGAAGACGAGGCCCAACACAAAATGCATATTAGAGCAGTATTTCAGAGAATTGAGGAATATGGATTCAAGCTGAGTGCTGAAAAATGTGAGTTCTTCTTAAAGAAGATAAAATATTTAGGGCAGATCATTGACAGTAAAGGAAGAAAACCATATCCAGAAAGGACTGAGGCTATAAAAAATATGCCAGCACCTGATAATGTGGCTAAACTCCAGGCGTTCTTGGGATTCGTAAGTTACTATAGCATTTATATCCTGAAAATGTATGATGTAAGAGTTCCTATAAATGAGTTGTTGAAAAAGGGCGCAAAGTGAATATTGTCGATAGATTGTGAACGGGCTTTTAGAAAAATAAAAAGCTGTCAATTATCAGAAGTATCGTTAGTGCATTTTGACCTGAAGAGGAAAATTATTGTAGCAGCAGATGCCAGTAATGAGGGATTAGGTGCTGTATTGCTTCATAAATTCGAGGACGGATCTACGAAGCCAATAGCACATGCCTCAAGAGCATTACTGCCCGCTGACCAAAATTACAGTCAAATTGAAAAAGAGAGTTTAGCAATAATCTACGCTGTGAAAAAATTTCATAGGTTTCTATACGGAAAAGAGTTTATTCTGCAAACAGATCACAAACCGCTGTTATCAATATTTGGAAAAAAAAAGCTATACCAACTCACACAACAAATTGCCTACAGCGTTGAGGTGTAATTCTATTGAATTATAATTTCAAAATAGAATATGTGCCTTCAAAGAAGCTCGATCACGCCAATGGGTTATCAAGATTGATACCTTAATATACAGAACCATTGGAAGAAACAATAATAGCAGCTCTAAGAGACGAAAATGAATTGTCAAGTCTGATATGCAACACTATTAGAGAACTACCAGTTACTCTAGAAGATGTGAAAAAAGCAGCAGAGAATGGTGATTTCATTAAAAAAATGAAAAAGAAACTCTGGTTAATTGAGAAATCTAAGAAAGGAAGTAGAATGTCAATGTTTTCAATCTGTGTTCAGAAATTACTATACACTAATAGAGTTGTAATGCTGGGTACTCTGCAAAAGAAAAATTCTAAAAGAGTTTCACACTGGCCATCCAGGGATTTCAAGAATGAAATCTCTAATGAGAAGCTATATCTATTGGCTGAGGATGGACCAAGACTGGCAGCAAGGGATCCACCAGTAAAGATTCAACCATGGCCAAAGACAGATGTCCCATGTACTCGATTGCATATCAACTATGAAGAGCCCATAAATGGATCTTATTAGCTAATTATTGTGGACAGTTTCACTAAGTGGCCAGAAATTGTTAAGTGCAGACATCCGACTGCAACAAATACAATAAACGCACTTGATGAAATTTTTAGTTGCTTTGGTCTCCCTAAAACTTTAGTCAGCAACAACCAGGAATTCTGTTCATCATTGTCCATTGATCATGTGACAATGCCAGTATATCATCCAGTATATCATTCAAAATCAAATGGACAGGCAGAAAAATTTGTGGACACCTTTAAACGAGTGTTAAAGAGAAGTCAAGGTGTGGACACGAATGAAAAAACTATTCAAAAATTTTTGGCAGTATATAGGATCACGCCAAACCCAAATACACATGAGGATTATTGCCAGCAGAGTTAATGTTTGTAAGGAAAATACACTCTGTCTTCAACAGGCTGTTGCCTAATCCGGCAAAGAAAACTCCTAAAAAAGAAAACCAGATGACTAAAGTATATATGATGACATAAAAGGGAAAAAATTTTAGTGCAAAAGACATTGGAATCAATTTCCAATGGAAGTCATGTATGACACATTTGAAATTCCCGTTCCAGCAAATCAACATTTGCCAATGGAAGTATTCCCGACCTCAAGGCCAGAGGTATCAGTGTGTCAAGTGCCACAACAACAGGGAGGATTGAGGCGAAAAAACTTAATAAAAAACGTCAATCGATTATGTCCAGACCCTAAAAAGAGAAAATATGGAAGCTAAATTTCACAGGAAAATTTAGCTCGGGGAGGGGGGATGTAATGAATATGTAATGAATATGCATACACCTTGGTTCCCTCTCACAGTAATGTTATTGGCTGGTGTCAGCCATAAATATAGACTAAGGTGAGGTTTACATCCATAGGTCTACTGGTCTACCACTAGAGGTCTACTACTATTGGTCTACGACTATTAGTCTACGTCTATTGACTACGCTTATGTCGCAGAATACTGTATACAACGAGTACCGTCCATTACATCTACGTACTAGATTGTCCTACTTGGTTACATTTGCCAAAACCACTTGCTACCTTTCCGAGGACATATTTTTCTTTCTTCTTTTTTTCGTTTCCCTATCCTTACTTCTGTTTTTAAACCCACAAACAAATAAATTTATTTTCCCATAATGTTTTGTTATTGCTGATGAGATGAGTGATATATTCATTCATTGAAATGATCGTCCAATTTTGGAAAATTAGAATTATTATATATATATATATATATATATATATATATATATATATACACACACACACTGGTTGTGATGGATAAATTATTGTCTAAATTATACAAAAATGAAAACAATGCTTACATCTCATTTTAACAGCTATATTTACCAATGTTATATAAAAATATCTAAAAATACTGAAAGGTAAATTTATTCAATTAAATTGCTATTAGCCTCAAACATGATCTCCAGACAACTTCCAAAGCTTCTGCAACTCTTCTGGTCTCCTTGTTTAAGTTGGTAAATACTGCCATAATCTTTGCCTCCATTTTTGGTGTTACAAGGAGTTCTGCTGGTTTCTCACTAAACTGCACCCTTCACATAGTAATAATCAATGATTGAAATAAAGTGTTTGGTTAAAAATTCCTAGTGCCTAAGGAAGGCCGGAGCATTCAATGGTCAAAACATCATAAAGATAGCAATAAAGATGAGGACAACTGTTCAAACAGTATAATGTACATGTCTCTTTAATGTGAGAGTTTTAAATGTAGACATATATCCAGTTTACACTTTTAAGAGCAACAAGAGATACGGAGATGTTGAAAGCCATGATCGCCTACATCCTGAAAGGGACACAGAGAAGAAGATTTGTTTGTTTAACAAAACATCAACTCTGTATGGGTCATTTAATGCTGAAATTTAATTTTCTTGGAAGCTTTCATAAAAGTATGATATCTGTTATTCTGCTTTCACAATTTAATACATGGTAGATGATACTCAGCTTTTGTGCATAGACATGTTTGTGTGAATTTGATTACTAGAGGCAGTAATATATGTGCTTTATATTATAGTTTTGTTGAAGTTATATTTTGTAATACAGTTTGATTTCCTTAAAAAATTGTAGGATATTATATGGATTAATGTCATGAAAAAGTTATATGTATGTTATTCTGCTTTCACAATTGAATACATGGTAGACGATACTCAGCTTCTGAGCATATACTAATGCGGACATAATTACTAGAGATAGGAATAAGTGAGTTTTCTCTGTGTGTGTGTGTGTCTGTCTGTCTCTGTGTGTGTGTGTCTGTCTGTCTCTGTGTAGTTTTGTTGAAGTTATATTTTGGAATAGAGTTTGATTTAAGAAATTATCAGATCTTATATAGATTAATGTCATAAAAGAGTATTTTTGTGTTGGCTGTTTCATTAATTGATTTTGTTCAGCAGGATATCAACCTCTATTGGTCATTCAATGCTGAAATCTAAATATTTTGAACACAATTTTCTGACTTAAACTAATTATATTTTGAATGGAATTGTATCATTTTATCTACAGATAAAATGTATCGTTAGTCATATTGTATAATAGACACCCAAGAAATTGTTTCTCTATTCATTACAAGCTTAATCTCTTCGAATCTGGTTAATCATTATCTTCCTCTCCTGTCCATATAAACTATCCCTTTACTTTGAGTGGCCCCTGAGCCTTAATGTAAAAAGAAAATTTTGCTATTAAGCATTGTTGGTAATTTTTTATACAAACATGTATTGCTGGTATTTTTACTATAAAAATATATTTTTATACTTTCATAGTATTTGGGGGTTAAAAATTTGCCAATAACTTGGATCCTAACAGGTGTTACCATCCTGCGTCAAAGTTGACCTGGAAACAACAGCAATTAAGAGGTGATTCCAAGCCTTCCCAATCAGATGCCTTGCTGCCAGATGTAGTTGATTGTCATACTCAGAACTTTCAAATATTTTAAGGGGAAGGAAGTAGTTTCCAATTCTTTCACTCTGTTATGTAAAGAAATCCATCAAATGTATACTGCATCTGTTTATATATATTATTTTAGATTTCATCTCAAGCTTGAGGTGGGAGTTTTATTAATGTATATAGGAATAATGGCAAGAAAACAATGTCATTTTTACTGAAACAAGATAAGGAATTTATTTACAAATTTACACATTTGATGCTTCAGTAGCTTGTTTCAGGACAAATAATAAAACATTAAAAGTTTGTAGTTTCAATGAATTGTCAAGAGAAAATGTTCATATTAAATCATTGAACACAAAGTAAATTTCCAAAATGCTTAATGCTTAATACAAATTGAGAGAGTTTGTTTCTCACATAAAAGTTATACAGTTGTATTCAACATGAATAAAAAGATATATTTTTAAGGTACTTAGCTTAGGAGTTGAATAAACTTCTTTGAAATTCCCCAGCTCCCATAATGGCTGATAATATATCAGCATGTAATTTGACATGTAAGACACTACTTCTTTCTCTCTCTCTCTCTCTCTCTCTCTCTCTATATATATATATATATATATATATATATATATATATAAAGTGATTTGACATCAGCTCATTACTTTTTCTGAGTTTGTAATCTGCTTCCTTTTTCATTTGTCAGAGAAAACTTTCATGTAGGCTTGCCAAACTTTGCCTTGGTCTTTTCTTCAGCCTGGAGCCAATCCCTTTTTCTATTGGTCAACATAAATTTCACATAAGATCACAAAAACACTGAAGATAGGAGAGTTATTTTTATTTTGTATTCTCCACATTATCATTTCACTGTAATAGTTTAGGAATTGTAGGGCAGTGTATATTGATTCAGAATGAGAAATCAAAGAGCTGAGTTTGAATTCAAGTTGAATTTGTTTCATTCACTTATACACAAATACTCTTGGGAAAAATATTAATCCATCTCTTTCCCCTAGCACAAAAACAGAAATAAAAAAGTATTCAATCATGACAGAAGGTTGTAAATACAAAAACAGATTTACATTAATAGATTGGGTAAAAAACCAAAGCAGAATCCAAGAACCCACTGTTGCAGCAAAAAATATGAAAAAGAAAGCCAAAGATAAAACTCTTCAACAGATGAAACAATGCTGGCTAGACAAACCTCTGCATGTCCAATATCCAGAATGTGCTAATAAACCCAGTGTTGATAAAGTTAACACTCATCAATGGTTATGAGAATCTGGATTAAAGGTTGAAACAGAAGACTTTATTGTTCAAGACCAGAGTCTTTTTACTTCAGGCAAATATCATACATAATAGTATGAATCCAAAATGCAGGTTCTGTGACAAATATCAGGAAACCATATACCATCTAATCTCAGAGTTGGGCAATATTTACAATGAACAATGTTCAAATACTTTGGAAAAGATGTAAACAAGCAATGGTATGAACATTGAAAACTATAGTTTATATGACAATAGTACTATATAGGAATAGTACAAGTGATAGTAGGTGCACCTGGAATGATATAAAACAGAACACAAAAACACATTGAAAAAGTTCCTGGAAATCCCAGCTTCCGAGAAATACAAAAAATTGTTTTGATAAGTACAATCCACACACCAAGAAGAACTTTGCCCAGGTAGCACAAGTAATGTTGTAAGAAATAGAAAAACAAACCATGAAATGTTGTCATAACAACATATCACTACTTGCCTTAGGTCTTTCCACAAATTTTGCAGGTAGTGGGACTATAAAAAAAAAAAGAAATGTTTTCTTTGCAATGATGTTTTGCAGAAGAGTCATTGTGCTAAAAAAAATTCATTTTTTAAGAATTTTATTATAATTGTTGAAATTTGTAATTATTTTTTAGAAAGAAAAGCTAAAATGGTCTTGTTTTCAGGTAAAAAATTTGTTCTTCAATAATCTGTTGGAATCTTTTATACAAGAGAAAGATATCATTGCGGTTTTTCTTTCTCAAAAATAACCACAAATTCTAACAATTAAAATAATTATTCAACATTATAACAAAAGAAATTTCACATTGATGTTAAAAACTGCAGCAAACATTGTTGATTTATTTAAGATGGAAGGATCTATTATGACATGTTCTCTAATTTATATTTAGATACATTGTATTTATTTTCAATTTTTCATGTTGAATTGTTCACCTATATTGCATATGATCCATTATTGTACAGAATTAGGTTAGAATAACATTTGTGTCTTATATAAATACTACCTTATGACAATTAGTACAGTAGGAGGACCAATATCATAGATTTGGCAATTGCACAAAACTTCTGCACCAGTTCTGTTTATTATATACACACACACTAACATCTGTGCATGTGTGTGTGTCAGAATTTGTACAGAAATATCAATAGTGTATAAGAATAATAATAATATATATATTTTTTTTTTTAATTTATTTGTTTGAACATTGCTTTTTAATCAATACTTGTATTTGAGTAGATATTCTGTTTTTAATCAAATGGTATATTTACTTATTTATTTCTACCAGCCTGATTAATTATGATAAATTTTGTTACGAATATGTGTTTCATTCAGCAGGATTTGAACCTGCAACCTCTATCAACATAGGGGAAGCCACTAATTGATCTGATGCATCTTAGACCGCTCAACTATAAATGATTCCACAGTCTAGTCAAAGTTAAATAAAGTCTTATATAACACAATTTTTGATTCTATGTAAATAACCACTTTTGCTCTGAAAGTGTATCCCAATGTCAACAAATGTAAATATACAATGTTATGGAAAGTCCCAAAGATTAACAAAATGGTTTTATCAATCAACATATTTAATTTGTTTGTTTGAACATTGCTTTTTAATCAATACTCATATCTGAGTAGGTATTCTGTTTTTAATTAAACAGTATACTTATATATTTACTTCTACCAGCCTAATTATTTCTGATAAATTTTGCCAAATGACACACATTTTCATAACAATTTATTGTTAATAACCAGGCCATTAAAAATAAATATATAAATAGACTGTTTGTTTAAAAACAGAGTATCTACTCAAATATGAATAAGAATTAAAAATAATGATCAAACAAATAAATCAAATAGGTCATTTATTAAAAACATTTCATTAATCTTCTGGACTTTCCATAACATTATATATATATATATATTCCATTTGTAAACAAGTTACATGACCTAGGTTTCTACCATCAGTGGTGTCTTCAGGTGATTTTATATATATATATACAAATAGTAAGAATAAGCTAAGGCTTAAAATATAAAGTAAATTGAAGATTCAATGCCAAAATCATCAGAGCCTAAATATAATATATTAATTATAATCATATTATTCATAAAATAAACCAGGGACTCAATACCAAAGCCATATAATTATAATATCAAATCTGTTATGAGAGTATCATGCTATGCCAAACATCAGGCAAAACTATAGTGGAACAAAACTATTGTTTGACATATAGTCAAAAGTTAAGGAGTAGCAGGTAACTGCTAAATATTTATTCTTATGTTAGCATACGGCCATAAGTTTGTTTCAAAAGTTGAACTACCTTTCTCTGCAAGATTATTAATTTTTCCATCAGGATATAATTATATACATAGCATATATATATATATATATATATATATTATGCGGAGAAAATTTTCATTTAACTGAGTAGAGTCATGCCAACTTCGAAGTTTCATGAAGGCACCATTATGATTTCTTCACTCCTCAGGGTTTTTTTCAATCTCTTTTTCAATCAAGAGATTAGAAAAAAAACCTGTGGAAAGAGGACATCATAGTGGTGCCTTCACAAAACTTTGAAGTTAGCATGACAGTATATACATAATGTGGAGAATGTGGATATGTATATATATATTGGTGTGTGTGTGTGTGTGTGTGTGTGTGTGTGTGTGTAGATAAATAGATAGATATGATATGATAAACAATAAGAAATGTTATCAATCTAATACATCTCACTTTTATTAAAACTTGGTAAGCATTTCCTATTTGTTCTGTTGGATTCCAGTTCATATTTGATCGCAATTCATAGATAGATATTCTCATCTTTATATGTTTTTGTGCCTATATTTTGTGCCAATATATATAGAGATATATAATATATACATACATATGAAAACATCTCTAACATTCATCACTTATTCAATAGCTGTTAAAATAACCCATTAAACTACAAATAAATTCTCTTGCAAGCCACAATGTCCTAGTGACTAACATATATGAATAGAAAAGCAAATATCAAACCCACACGACCTGAAGTTTGCAGGAAACATACTGTTGACATTCAGGTTTAAACACAGTATCCATACTGTTTATATTTATATATGCTCTATCCTGCCCACTGAGCCCTTTTTATTCTAAAAAGAGTAATATAACCTCAAAGAGAAAAGATGTTATTCTTGAGTTATTGAGTGTTGATAATGCAACTGAAATAGCAAAGATGTTGAAAATAGATTATAGAATAATCAGAAATAAAATGTAAGTCTTGCCAAGAATAGAACAAGAAAAAAATATAAAATGTCCAGAAAGCAAGAAAAAGAAAATTGGACAAAAGACATAAGTGAAGAAAGTGAACTGACCAGCAAGAAATAAATTAATCAAAATCTTGTTTACATATATCTAGAAGTTATTGTTCTTTACATTGAAATTATTGTTTAAGTCTTTTGGACACAAACACATAACATGAGAAGCAGTGTATATTTACTAGCAGTAAGTATTTATTTTATATATTGAGAAAACCTGAAGTGGTTAATAGTCACTAAATGACACTAAAATAAAAATAACACTGACATTTCATTTTAACGGATATACAAGGTGCGATCAGTGAACTGTCATCTAAATGAGGCCAAAATGAGAATAACACTGGCATCTGATTTTAACAGATAAAATTTACTAAAATTACACAAAAATATCATGAAATACTAAAGCATAAATTTATTCAGTAATATTGTCATTGACTTCAACCATATCCTCCAGACAACTTTTGAATCTCCTTCAACTCTTCTGAACAATCTTCTTGCTTAAGCTGGTGAATATTGTGATAATCCTTGTCTTCAGTTCATCTTTTGTCTTAGAAAATGCTTTGTTGAGCTATTGCTCAACTGAACACCAAACACAGTAATCAAAAAGGTTGCAATCTAGGGAGTTAGGTAGCTAGATATAAGGGGTGATGTAGTCAGATAAATTGTTTGACAGCCATGATCGGGTTCTCCTGCTTGTGTTGAGTCCTGTTGCCAGGCATAGCATCTTCAAGCAACCACACTCTTGACACAATACAGCATTACCTCCTCAAGACATAAAGACCAAGCAGTACAGCTGTTTCCAAATTTCTGGAGGAGTGAATTGCATCATGGTGCTCTTTTTCTGACAGAAGATGCCCAACTGACCCTACTATAATGTGCACTCAAAAAAATCAAAAGCTAAACAAAGCATATACACAAAATTTAAAAGATAAAATAGAAACAATTTACCCATTGCACTCTGTATTTATGTTATATGTTGAAAACAAAAACCAGAAGGAGCAAACAATGTGAGGAGTGTAAATGATGAGCAAGTATCTTGTGTCAGAATGATCTCTTGAAATGTTTGACATCGGATGTTCAAGAACCATCCTCCATTCTGAATAAGTCCTGTTTGGATCATGTTGATGACATTTGAACTAAACAAATATTCCTTAAATTGGTGATAACAGGCATTCCCATCTTTAACACTTCAGTACCTCAAATGGTTTCTGAGAATTCAAAGTTCAGGATATTTCACACAAATAAGCAGACATTTATTTACATTTAGCATAGGACAAATTGGCTTTCATCCGAACTGCACAGATGAATGTTGTCATCATTCAGCAGATAAACATTTTGAGTTCAATAATTATTTATTTTGCATATCCATAAAACATGACATTGCTAATAATGAGAGATGACAGCGTAAACTGTGTGTACTCACAGATATGTACCGAGTAAGATAGACGTGTTATTCTAGAAGTTACCTTTGTTTTCTTCATCTTTAAATTATTAGATTAGGTTTCTCAAAACACACACACCCACACACACACACATATATATATATATGTGTGTGTGTGTGTGTGTGTGTGTATTTTATTAGCAATAATTCTCTCAAATATGTTTTACTAAATAATATACAAAAGTTCTGTCTCCCAATTATTTTAATAAATCTCTCTAATTTCCAAATAAGTTGTTTTGTTATATCAGTAAATTTGCCAAAATTCATACCGACTTTATATTAACTTTTATTTTATATGATTTTTCTCTCAAGTAAATCCATTCCTTTTCAAATATTGTTCTGTATATAGTTATATATCCATTTGGCTATCAACACTAACAACTTTCTGGCAACAACTGCAGGCAAGCTGCTCCTAAATGAAATGCCCTGTATTTCTTTGGATCTTGACATTATGACCAAGAGCAGGGGACATGCTGCCTGGGCAGTGCATAGCCTCTATATACCATTGCCAGTTTAAGAGAAGGAAAACGCTGAATTCAAATGCACCTGCTGCCTTGTAAGGCTTCTGCTTCTTTAATTTCTAAAGGGAGGGACTGAGTAACTGGCAAGCCATTGTCTTTGAATGTCGCTTGGAACCACAAATGTGAAATGAAAGGGAGTGGAGTTTACATTGGAAGCACAAAAATGTGCAAACTGAATAAATGTTTATGTTTGTATAATATAGGTATGTATTTTGGGTGTGTGATATGTGTTTTATATATATTTTCAATGTGTGTATGATATGTATACACATATACTGGTCATATTTATATATATATATATATATATTAAATGTAAACCTCTCATTTATTTGAATAGTTTCTTCTCTCACACTTCCTGCCTGTGGAACTCTTTTCCATTTATTCATTTCCTTGATAGCTGCAATCTCTAAATATTTAAATGCAATGTCAATTGCTATCTTTTATCTATTTGGATCCCATTCATCTTCTCTCCTTTCATTAATATCCGCTGTACCCAGTCTTTTCTCTCTCACTGTAACCCCCTGTGCACTTGTGATAGTCAGTCAAGTGCCATACATGATACATGTTTAGGTGGTCATGTCTCAAAATAGACATGACTGACTAGGCAGATTTTCCTGCAGTAGGTTGCCATTACTTTCTGCGGTAGACTAATTTCCAACCAAGACCACAGAACCCAATCTATAATGCTTTTTAACCCATAGCTAGAGGGAGAAGAGAGAGTATTTGTGCATAAATGAATGCAATGAATTCAACTGGAATTCGAACTCAGCTCTCTAATTTCTCATTCCAAGCCGATATCCACTGCACTACAACCCACATACCTTATATATACATATATATGTGTGTGTGTGTGTGTTGTTCTTCATGTATACTCACTGAGAGCTATTATGTATGAATGTGTGTGTGTATATATATACACACACCCACACACACAGAGTGCGATGGGTAAATTGTCGTCATTTATATTTTTAATGTATATTGCTTGTTTTTGATTTTGTAGATGGCCTCATATAGTAGAGTCAGTTAGGCACCATCTGTGTACCACCAGAAATTCAAAAACGCCATTCTGTACTCCTTGACATTCATGGCAAAAGATCAAATATGAACATTTAAGGGTGTTTGGGTGCCAATTTGAGAATAATGCAGAGTATTCATAAAGAGTTTGATGAGTCTAATGGTGATTACAAAGTTGCTTAGAACAATCACTACTGATGACAACATTATGCCTCCATTCATCTTCTCACAGGACCTCAGACTCAAAATGAAGGCATACCTCAAATGCCTTGAGGAGGTAGTGCTGCCCTAAGTCAAGAGGGAGGCTGCTAGAAGACCTTATGTTTGGCAACAAGGCTCTGCACCATGTCACACAAGCAAGAGAACCCAGTCATGGCTGTCAGACAATTTCTGCAACCACATGATACCTTACATCTGGCCACCTAACTCCTAATACTGCAGCCCATTTGATTTTAATGTGTGGGTGCAGTTGAGCAAGAGACCAACAAAACTTCTTTAACATCAAAGATAAACTGAAGAAAAGGATTATGGCAGCCTTCACCAATTTAAACAAGGAAATAATTCAGAAGATATGCAGGAGATTTCAAAGTCATCTGGAGGCCATGGTTGAAGCTAATGGCAATTTTGTTGAATAAATTTACTCTTTAGTATTTCAAGATATTTATTTTTGTGCAATTTTAGTAAATATATCTGTTAAAATCTATGATGCAGAGTAGTGGTGCGTGTTATGTACCAAAAATGGTAAGCATGTTGTTAGCATGTTTGTAGCTGATATTACATCATACATAAAACCACATACATTCTGTTACATGTAAAATAACATTTATCCTTGAAAATGGCTAAAAGTATAGCCAAAAGCGCTCGGATAAACAAAACATTTAGAAAATTCGTATATAATTTATGTCCTCAAAAGAAAAAATTTATAAGATCACATAATCACATGATCACATGAAAATTATATAAAAAACTTAACAACACACTTTGTCCATCATTTTTAATTAAACCTGACTAAAAGAGAGATTGATACCCAAATATACAATTGTAAACATATATACGCATCTACAAATATTTCTCATACATAGCTATCTGTTTCCATGGCAATCAATTAGTTGAGTTTGTTTTTTTCTTTTATAACCAGGAACATGCGTAAATGCCACATATTAGAACTTAGAGGAAGGCCAAAGAATACATTGGCTGAAATAATGTGCTAAAAACAACAGAGATGAAGATGATAATCCAAATAATATATAAAATCATGAAATTACTTCAAATACGAACTTCACATAATAGAAGAAGGCCAAAGAATATATTAGCTGAAATGGTGGGTTAAAAACAACAAAGATGAAGATAATAGTGATGCACTCAGCCTCCTTCTTTTTTTTATATATGCTGTATCCCCTTGTTCATTGCTCTCCACAACTTCTCTTTCTCTTATTTTTTCTGAGCCCTGGTCCGCTATCCATTTACTCAAGCTCACAAAGCATGTTATGCATTACTTTCCTATTCACTTCATGCCCTCTATCTGTCCTGTGAATATAGCTCTCCACAACGTCCTGTTCTTTGTAGCTCTTAATAAACTTTCTCTTGCTCTTATTTCTCTTAAGCCCTGTTCCGCCATCCATTTACTCAAGCTCACAAAGTTGGTTCTTTTCTTCTGTCCTTTCTGTCTTCAATCTGCCCCATGATTATCAAATTTTCCAATCCCTCTTTCCTCATTATGTGCCCTAGAAACCTCAACTTTGTGTATGTAAAAATGGGTAGACATATTTGTTCAGTCTGTGAAGTCAAGCATGAAGTAACAGGTCATCATGACCAAGGGTTTGAGTGTATTGGTCTTGTTCAAATACCAAATGATGCTCTCTCTTCCAGAAACTGTAACTATTGTCCACTCAGAATTGTTGCTGTATAAGCCACAGCTGGGCTCTGTGAATGTTGAACAAACACAAATGTGCCTGAGCAAGTATTTGCAATAGGGACTTACAGGACCATTTCTTTTTGTTCTTTTTAAACATAATTTTTCAGCAATCATTAATCTTCATGCCTGCAAAAAGAATGGTGGGTCAAAGGGACATTTTTGCCTTGACACCACTATTATTTTAACTACCTTCAGTTCTTGACAATGTTTTTTTTGTTTTAAAATTATTAGAATTATAGAATTACAAAAACACCTAAACATGAAAATTTGTACGTTTTCTTTGTTCTTGAGAATTTACAACAAAAATATCAAACACTTTATTTATTAAATTGCTGATTTACAAGAATAATTTATGTTAGTTTTTAATGCTTATAAATTAATGCAATGCAATATTTATCATTTACCATTGAATAAAAGCATAAAGATGAAAATATTCTTTTATTCATAAATTTATAAACATTTTCTAAATTATTAAAACATGTGAACCAACTGTAAGGAAATCATTATTTTTTATTTTATAAAGTTTGAATTAATTGGCAATTAGCCAGTTGGGGGGAGGGGGAAGAAAAAATTAAAAGCTACAAACAGACTTGGGGATAAATTGTGCTGTACCAAGGTTGCATTAACACCTAGCTTGACTAAGGAATACTGCTATGGGAATTGTTGTACATCAAGCTAGGAAACACTCACACTGCCAGACATGAAGCAGTTGTAGCAAGACATACCAATTTGTGGTTGGGATCATAAAGTCAAACAGTCGTAAATATCATAGGTTATCAATAAGCAGTAACCTATAATCATTTATAATAATAGTACACCGACACAATCATGAGTTGGCTGCAGTTGATATTATGGAGTCATTGTGAAATCCATGATCTTGCCAGTGGTTGCATTATATATGCAACACCAAAGCCACACGCATTTTAAGGCTGAAGATCCTGAGTTGTCCTGTTGTTTAACCTATAGCTAAAAAAAGAAATGGATTCATACCTTTCCCAAGGGTATTTGCATAAAAGTTAATGCAATGAAACTTGAATGTGATTGGAACTTGGTTTGCCAATTTCTCATTCTGAGCCATTATTCATTACACCTCCCATGCATAATCTGTAACTAGACCTTGAGAAAGATTCAATTTATATTTTTAGGTCACAAACTGACAATAGTCAGTTTGTGACCTAAAAATCTTTTAAGCTGTCACATGTGCTAACACAGTGAGAAAAAGATAATTCAACACAAAAAAGAGGTCAACCAAAATGATGCATAGAAACCAAATCATTATAAAGCAATTAAACAAACACCCATTCACACATGCTAAAAGTAAATTAATATAATAAAAAACTATATAAAGAAATCAACCACCTCCACAATAAAAAGCAATAAAAGGAAAATGAACAACCTACAAATAATACATTAAAAAGAAGTTTACACAGTCGACACAATCAAAAGCAATTAACCACCTGCAGAACCACTCTCATATCAAAATATTAAATGACACCAAACTTTATATAAATTAGAATAAAACCAGGGTACAACAACAGTTGAAAAATAATCTTGAAGAGAGAGGACATCTTAATAATGCCTTCACAAAACTTAGACGTCAACAATACTCTGTTCAGTTAAGTGACAGACTTCTCTATATTAATCATATTAACACTTTATCTCTATCTTGATATTAAGCACTTTGCAACAAAAAACCTGCTTGCCAAATTTTCTTTTTATCAATAAACCACTGAAAAAACAACAATCTTGGCACTAAGCATCATAACAACTCAACACTATATATATATATGGTCTTTGGGCAGCAACCTCTATTTTAAACAAGTTTCATTAAAGATGATTGACAAGCTAATATGATTTAGCTTTTTATTCAGTGGTTTTTGTATTCATATATGTGTTTTTTTTTCTGAACATAAAGTGTGTAAAAACTGTCTAAATGTTTTAGATATCCAGCGCTTTCAGTGATTGTATAATGAATATGGCTACAACATGCTGACCATATTTAGCAAATAAAGAAAACATTCTCATAGATACACATATATCCTTGTGCAAATTAATTGAAACAAATGCTTTAGTTTCCTTTCTTTCACAATACAGTCAATTTTAGACCCACTGGAGTCACAGGGTATAATCCATTTCTATTTTTTTCCTCAAATTAGGTCATTTGCAGTGGTGAGCAGTAATATGAATCCATTTTTGGAGTGTATGATGAAATTTGTTTGGCCTTGAAAAATATTTTATCATCCATGATTGCATCAGATTTTTGTCACACCCAAACACTATTGTTTTGACTATCAACTAGTTGGCATATGGCCATTATCTGTGATGGATGTTACTCCAAGGAGGCACACAAAAACTGTAAGCTGCACAAACACACTGGCAAGCCTTACAGAGAGGTGACAAATGTTGTTTGTGTCAGCCTTTCAACTGTCAAGAAACAAACTGAATCCTCAATCCAAAACATAAACGAAAGTGCAGTCAGAAGAGAAAAGCAACACCAAGAGATGATGTATATGGGATCAAGGAAAGTGTGAAAGATCCTAGGATGACTGTAATCATTTTCGTTTTAATCAATTTGCATAAGAGTGTATGTGAATATATTTGCCTATATTTCTGAGGAGAGGTATTGTAACTATTTACACTATTTACATTCTTTGGACAATGTAAACAGTGTAAATAATATGTGAAGATGACAAGAAAAAGTGGAATATTTTTATCAAAGGCATATTTCAGAAGAGAAAAGGTGTGTTCTTCTTTTATATTTCTTTATTTTAGACACAAAGAAAAATGTACCGAACTGTTATGTAATATCAGTCATTCTTTTTGGCAGTGAATGCTGAAAATGCTTACCAAAAGCTAAGCAAAGCATTAGAAAACAGGAAAATCTTGTTGGAAACAAAGAAAAGAGAACTGAACTGTTATGTAATATCAGTCATTCTCAGTTAAAAATAGAAAAACAAACATCTGTGATAATGGCTAATACCTAACAGTTCTCATATATACATAAACATTTTGTGGACTCATGCCAGTCTATATAGATTTAATTAAATATCTGATTTTTAGTGTTTTGTTCAAAATATCAAATTAAATATACTTTCAACAAAAGTGGAGATCATGATGCATACATCATAGAATAACAACTGTGATCAAGAGATTGGCACAGCATGTCAAATTTTAGGGCTTCAGATAACATTTACGAAATGTGAGAAAATAAAGAAAACCTATAAAATCCAGAAAACAAAGAACTAGTATAGAATGTGTCAATTAAAAATTTAATAAAAAAGCTACTGATGTTATATAATTAAGTTTTATATTATTAGTAAAAAAAAGAAAAATGTTGTCCTTTTTTTTTTCCTACTTTTCTGCCTAAAAAATTGTAGCCATAAAACCAATAATGGGTCATTGAAGGTTCATCCTCTCCAAATAATAGGTGAACTATTGAAGAAAGGTCTATTCTTCCATAATTTTTCCCTATTATGACTATTACTATATCTATGATAAAATAATATTTTATTTCACAGATAGAACGGAACAGCTAAAATAAAAATAATGAATAACAAACATGCTTGGTTCTCGGAGAGAGTTTCATGATGCTAAGTCATAGACAAAATTATATATACATATTTACCTGTGTCCTACACTGAGAAACTATATCATATGTCTATCACAGTAAGCAGTATGTAAGGGGAACCTTACTTATAATATTTCCCAAAATCTGACTTGTTTAACCAACATTAGTATAATTTGTGCCATTTCAAATTCAACTATTATATTAATGTTGGTTCAATAAATGCATGAAACAGACAGTTGCCTCTTGGTGTTGACTTCAATATCCACTTTGAAAAAAAAAACAAAATATATATATATATATATATATATATATATATATATATATCAGTAAATTAAACCTAGTGAGCCAACAAACCTACCAAGGTTTCACCTAAACAGATCTTCAGGGAATGCTGAGCCTGCATATCCTGAAGATCCATTTAAATGAAACCTTGGTAGGTTTGATGGCTCACTAGGTTTAATTTACTTAGTCTGCTCTACTTAAGTATTGAGCATTTTTTTGTTATTGGTTACTCGTCTCGGATTTTTTTTCTTTGGGCTTCGTGCTGGCTCAGTCTAAATCTCTTTGGCTGATGTTCATGTACTTAGCTCTTTCTTTTTTTACAACCATTTTTCCCTTCCACGTATATATGCGGAGAGTTTTTCGAAACGAGTATAATGATAAGTTTGTATTTATATATATATATATATATATATATATATATATATATATAATCATTTCACCCCAAGCAAGGCAAATATGCTACAAGTTAATATGCACAAAGATTACAGGGAGTGAAAGTAAGAGAAAGAATTGAAGAAAGGACAAAAGATGAAAGGAATTCAAGAGACAAATGATTGACATTGCATTTAAATTTTTGAAGATTGTAGTTATCAGAGTTATATATATATATATATATAAATATTTGAAAATAACTACAATCTTCTGTTTTCTTGAATCCCTTTCATCTTTTGTCCTTCCCTCAGTCCTCCCTATACTCAATCTTTTCTCTCACTTTTACATGCCATGTTTATGATGTTTCAAGCTTTCTCCAGCTTTTTTCAGGTTCTAGGAATTTTGAACCAAACCCTTTATTACAACTACTGGGGCATATCATTCTCATTTCATGTGTGATGTGACTTCTGGTAGCCATGTAGTTATCTCTATTTCACTTAACTCTCCAAGCTATATGTTCACCGCTACTGTAGCCTTGAACTCACAACTATTGGATTAAGTCACTGGAACTAATCAATGGCTATATCCTGAATAAGGCTGGAGCCTACAACTGCCAAAACCTCATAAACATGGTAGTAAAGATGAGGACGATAGTCTGAACAATGTAAATAGTGTAAATACTGCCTCATTTCAGAAGTAAAGACAAATATAGGACTTCGTGTTTCATGCTTTATGCAAACATCAGGTGCACATTACGAATGCTGTGTCATGCCACTGACATAGGATCTGTATATTTATTGATATATTATATAATAGTTCTGTTTATACTACATTGAGCACTTTTTATTAACACCTGAATAAAACTTTTATACATGTGTGCATCCTCATATGTATACTTACCAATTCACATAACTATACATATATATATATATATATAGTCATCTGCAGACAGATGTGTTTCACTGTATCACAGTTCATCCGTATGGCTAGACATCTGATTGCTTTTTACCCAGGATTGAAACCCAACCGAATTGGCATCAGTCGGCGATTCTACCTCTGAGCTATGGGCGTTCAGTAGTTATGTGAATATTATGCTCTCATTATGATTGAGCACTCTAGGGAGTAAAATTTTTTAAAAAATGTTACCACTTTGGTGATATATGCATAACTCTTCAGCAATGAATTGAGTTCTTACAGTGATTGTCATGTGTAAATGCCACTTATATATAACATGCTAAAAAATTTCCCTTCTCTGATTCCATGTGCCTGTAGCTCAGCCTATAGCTTCAACTGACACTAAATTCGTTGAGTTTTGATCCTGGCCGAAGGCAAGTGGATGCCTAGCCACACTGATAAGCTGTGATACAGTAAAACAGGCTTGTATATGGATGACGAATATATATATATATATATATATATATATATATGGAATATTTTTTTTTAATAGGTTTGAATAGTATCTTGATAAAGTTTGATAATGTTGAGTAAAAAAATGCATATAAATATTATTTTATTATTTTTTTTTGGTCTATGTACACCCATATACATACAGAATATGCAAATGAATCAATAATGCAATTAGAGTTCTTTTCATTAATTACAGTTTTATTGTTGCATTCATTTGAATATTCTGTTAATATCTAAATGTATTTATATCAAAACAACCAAGTGTTATAAAATAAGAGCTTTGTGATAAATTATGAAATGGATAAAAATCTTGATATATTCAATATTTAATAAATACTTTTACATATTCTACACAAAATAGACATGACTATCCCATCGCAAGAAATTAAAAAAAGTTTATAAAAACCAAGCACACATCTTGATAATTAATTTTACACAATGCTGACCTACCAACTAAACAGGTAAAGACCTGGTTCAACTCAACATTTTACTATAAATATATGTTGTAGAGTGGCTGACACCTCTGCAGCACTCTCAATGATGAAATGGCCCATGGCTGAAATGGTTGATTTAAGTAAAGAATAGTAGCATCTGAGGCATAATATTTAGATTAATTACTTTGGCAGCTATTGCAATCTAAACCCTTCCTTTCTATGTTGTAAGTTCTGTCTTGTCTGTCATTGTAACTATTGTACTGTTCTATGTATATCTGTTTAGCACCAGATATTGTGCTGAATAATACTGCAGCACACTTTTTCTGTGTATCATATCCACCTTGGTGATGCAGCACTATATTTCTATAATCCACCTGGAAAATGATTTTACATTTTACTCTAGAATTTTTTCTAAAACTTTTCCACAAAGTCATGTGTCCCAAAGATAATCTTTTTCTTTTATTTGCCCTCATCTCATCAAATTATTATTAAATAGTTTGATGTAAAGTTGGAGTGTTTCTTTTTAGTAAGATTGAAAAGAATCTTGTTAATGTTTGAAGGCCAATAATATTTTTAAAAAACTAATGCACATAAATATCATTATTTCACACTAAATTTCATCGAAGATGAATGACAAAGCACTCTGATCCGGCTTTATATTTTCTTGCATTCATTTGTAATTTCTTTACTGAACATTTGACTGTGTAAAATCTGTCCAAATGATCTGTAGAGCCAAACATTTTAGTCTAATCTCTTAGCCATTATATTTATATATAGGAATATTTTAATTTCCAAACACTGTCAGCACATTGAGGCCATATTCATCATTGATCTTTTTAAGAGTTGGTTTCTTCTTTTAATATTATGTTTCCATTATTTTTAAGTGTTTTCGTCATACAAAAAAAGTTTATATTTATGTTCATATTTTCCACAAGGATGACTTGAATAAAATACCTAGAAAATTCTGCCAAGAGATTATTTATTGTCAGCCAAGTGCCAACAGAGGAAGAAATCTTAAATGAAATGTTGATAATAAGCACCTATACAAAAACTGCTAGGAAATCTGCCTGGAGATTATTCATTGTCAGCCAAGTGCCAACTGATGAGGAAATCTTAAATGAAGAGAGAACATAAAGAACATTTCTGAAAATGCCACGAAAACCTGCCAAGAGATTATTTATTGTCAGCCAAGTTCTAACTAATGAAGAAATGAAGTGTTGACGCTAAGCACATTGACTGAAATGCCTAAGAAATCTGCCAAGAGATTAATTACTGTCAGCCAAGTGCCAACTGATGAAGAAATATTAAATGAAGAGTAGACATGAAGAACCTTTATGAAAATGTCTTGAAAACATTCCAAGAGATTATTTATTGCCAGCCAAGTGCCAACTGATGAAGAAATATTAAATGAAGAGTAGACATGAAGAATCTTTATGAAAATGTCTTGAAAACATTCCAAGAGATTATTTGTTGTCAGCCAAGTGCCAACTGATGAAGAAATATTAAATGAAGAATAGACATGAAGAACCTTTATGAAAATGTCTTGAAAACATTCCAAGAGATTATTTGTTGTCAGCTAAATGCCAACTGATAGAGAAATCTTAAATGGAGTGTAGATACTAAGCACCTTTCTGAAAATGCCTTGGTAATTTGCCAAGAGATTATGTTTTGTCAACCAAGTGCTAACTGATGAAGAAATCATAAATAAAAAGTGGACACTAAGCACCTTTATGAAAAATCCTTGGAAATCTGCCAAGAGATTATTTATTGTTAGCCAAGTGCCAACTGATGAAGAAATATTAAATGAAGAGTAGACATGAAGAACCTTTATGAAAATGACTTGAAAACATTCCAAGAGATTATTTGTTGTCAGCCAAGTGCCAACTGATGAAGAAATATTAAATGAAGAGTAGACATGAAGAACCTTTATGAAAATGTCTTGAAAACATTCCAAGAGATTATTTGTTGCCAGCCAAGTGCCAACTGATGAAGAAATATTAAATGAAGAGTAGACATGAAGAACCTTTATGAAAATGTCTTGAAAACATTCCAAGAGATTATTTGTTGTCAGCCAAGTGCCAACTGATGAAGAAATATTAAATGAAGAGTAGACATGAAGAACCTTTATGAAAATGTCTTGAAAACCTTCCAAGAGATTATTTGTTGTCAGCCAAGTGCCAACTGATGAAGAAATAATAAATGAAGAGTAGACATGAAGAACCTTTATGAAAATGACTTGAAAACATTCCAAGAGATTATTTATTGTCAGCTAAATGCCAACTGATAGAGAAATCTTAAATGGAGTGTAGATACTAAGCACCTTTCTGAAAATGCCTTGGTAATTTGCCAAGAGATTATTTTTTGTCAACCAAGTGCTAACTGATGAAGAAATCGTAAATAAAAAGTGGACACTAAGCACCTTTATGAAAAATCCTTGGAAATCTGCTAAGAGATTATTTATTGTTAGCCAAGTGCCAATTGATGAAGAAATCGTAAATGAAGCATTGATACTAAGCACTTTGACAAAAATACCTAGAAAATCTGCCAAGAGATTATTTATTGTTAGCCAAGTGCTGACTAATGAAGAAATCTCAAATGAAGGGTTGATACTAAGCACATTTACAAAAATGCTTTGGAAATCTGCCAAAAACACATTGTCAGTTAAGTGTCGACTTATTTTTTTTATCATTTCTCCCCAAGCAAGGAATTAATTCTACTGGTATGCGGTGAACTACATAAGAGGAGAGAAGAAGTTACATCGGTATAGAAAAGGTGAGAATACTGGTGTGAAGAGAGTTATGTGGAAGTAAAATGAGGACAAGATTCAAAGGAAAGGATAAGAAATGATGGAAGTCGAGATGGTGATTGACGTTTCATTTAAATTATTGGAGATTATGACTCTTAAGGAAGTAAGTATATGAAAGAGAGTTCCACAAACAGAAAGTGTGAGAAAAGAAGCTGTTATAGTAGAAGTGATGGTTATATTTAACTATTTTGGCAGCAAATGGGTAAGACCTTGTTGCTAGTTGAGTTACTTGAGTAAATTCATGTAGCGGAGATAACAGGGAGCTAAGCTCATCGGAGCAGAAGTCGAGAAAATAATTGTAGAAGATACAGAGGGAAGCCTTGTCTTGTCAGTTAGAAAGTGACTGGAGTCAAGCTGCTATGTCAGGATCAGTTACATTGCAGATTCTCCTTTATATTTTGTCAAGAACTCCTAGATAAATAGCAGGTGCACCTGACCAGATATGACAGCAGTATTCAGTGCACTAGTGGATGGTTGATTTGTACATGTGTAAGATGGATTCAGGCAAGAAAAACTTCCTTGCCAGACACAGTGACCCAACCTCATAGCAGTAGATTTAGTTATTGATTTGATGTAGTCGTACCACTTGAGATTTGCTGTGAGAGTGAGACCAAGGAGGCACAGTGTATTGCTTTCTGGGAGATTGATCTATGCTAATGCTGAGTAAGAGAGATTGTTTATAGTAGTTAAAGGATAGCAGCTTCATTTTGGAAGCATTAAAATTTACAAGCCATTTCTTACCCCAGTCCACCACAGAGTGAAGGTCTGTTTCAGGATCAGTAGAGCTCCATTGAACAAATAGTTTAATGAGCCACATAACAAAACTCATCATCCAAATTCTGATGAACAGAGTGCACAGCAAAATTGGCCCAGAGATAGGACAGAAACAATGTGGTTTCATTAAAGATACCAGAATGAGGAATGCAATATTCATGCTCAGAATGCTATCTGAACAAGCAATATAAATGCAGAAGGACCTTTATCTGTGCTTTATAGACTATGCAAAAGCATTTGACAAAGTACAACACAAGGACTTGATAGAGATGCTCAACAACCTCGACATTTTCAGAAAAGATGAAATCAAGAATCTATATTGGCAGCAAACTGCTTGTGTATGGGTAGGAGGTGAACTCAGCAGGTATGCAAAAATAGAAAGGGGCAAATGACAAGGATGTGTTTACTCACCGGATCTTTTCAACCTGTACAGCAAAGCAATTATGAGAGAAATGAAAGCCTTGCCAGGATTTGTCATTGGCGGTCACAATCTCAACAATATCTGATACGCGGATGGCACGGTGCTGATAGCAGACACGGAATGGAAAATGCAGAACCTTCTACAGAATTTAATAAAAGAAACTGAAAAGAAAGGATTGAGCATAAACCCCAAGAAAACTGAATGTATGGTCATCAGCAAAAATAGGAGACCAATATGCCAATTGCAAGTTGGAGGATCTAAAATAAAACAAGGGAAAAATTTCAAATGCCTGGGAAGTGTTTTGATAGAGGATAGAAAATGTGACACAGAGATCCAAAGATGCATTGGCATGGCCAAAGACGCATTTCAGAAGTTAGCCAGAGTACTGAAAGCCAGGAAAATCTCATTAGAAACAAAGAAAAGATTGCTGGATTGCTATGTGATATCTGTCCTTCTGTATGAATATGAATGCTGGATGATCTCATCAAAGATGGAGAGGCTTGAGGCAGCAGAAATGTGGTTTTACAGAAGGATGCTGAGGATACCATGGACAGAGCACTTGTGCAACGATAAGGTGTTGGAAAGGATGAAAACGAGAAGAAAACTGATAATAAATATCAGGAAGAGACAAATGAGGTTCCTGGGACATGTAATGAGGAAGGAAGGCCTGGAGAACTTGATGCTCACAGGTTGGATAACTGGAAGTAGAGACAAGAGAAAGCATTGTGAGACATACTTGTTAGGTTTGAGCAAATGGTTGATGAAGTGAGGCTTGTGAGAGATACCAAGAGAAAAGTTATTGAGAGCGACAAGAGACAAAGCCAAGTGGAAGTCCATGATTACCTATGTCCTGAAGGAACACAGCACATGAAGAAGAACAACAAGGTTAGCTTTGTCAGCCTTGTCATATTTCTTACTGAGGCAGGAGTAAATGGTGGGGTTGTCACCGTAAATGTCTACTTGGGATCTGATCACATCAGAGAGATCATTGATAAAGATCAGAAAAAGCATAGTACCTAAGGGACACCTGTGTTCATATGATAGGATCTGGAGGCATACCAATTCAATTATGTGGCTTGATAGGAATGACTGGATCAAATCAAACAAGTGACCAGTTATGAACATAGCCCTGTAGCTTGTGCAGAAGGTCAGCATGCCAGACTAAGTCAAATGCTTTGGAGATATCCAGGGCAACAGCTCTAGCTTCACTGTTCAAATTGAGATCCTGGTATATGAATTCGATAATGGTCATTAGCATATCAGCAGTTGACCTGGGAAAGCAGAAGCCATACTGTCTGTCAAAGAATAGTTTATGTGCTATGAGATGTTGAACCAATGGAGAAATCTTAAATGAAGAGTGAACACTAAGCATCTTGTCTGATGCAATTGACAAAGTGTGCAAATTGTGTTGCACTGTTTAGTAGGAATGGTTGGCAAAATATTGGTTAATTGCCAACTGATCCAAACTTAATAAAAAATAAATATTAAATATTGTATGGCATTAGTTCTAATTAATTGTATTAGTTTTTAGAATGTTATAAATATAAAATTGTAAATAAGCCATTTAATAAATAGTTTTAACTACCTTCACTTTTTCATATTGTTTGTTGTTTGAAAAAATGATGAGTAGTAATAAAGCCTAAATATATGATAAAAGTGAATTTATATTTTTTTGTTCTTTAGAACTGACAACAAAAATACTAAACACTATTTATTAGATTGTTTATTTACAAGAATAATTTTATATTTACAACATTCTAAAAACTAATACAATTAAGACTAATGTCATTCAATATTTATCATTTACCAATTTATAAATAAATATGAAAATATTTTTTTTATTCATAAGTTTTATAAACATTTACTAAATTGTTAAAATATGTGAACCAATGATAAGGAAATCCTTATTATTTACCATTTTATAAAGTTGGAATTGATTGGCAATTAACTGATGGTTTCTCAATCATTCCGATTAAAAATATCATAGTATAAATAAACAATCTAATAAATATATTTTTTATTTTTGGAGTCAATTCTCAAGAACAAAGAATGTATAAATTCACTTTCATATGTTTAGATTTCATTAAAATTCTAATCATTACATTTTAAAATCCAACTCACCAAAAAAGATTAAAAGACAATAAATTCACATGAGACTTTTCACGATATATACCAAGTGGACTCTATATAACACAAAATCAAATTACTATGGACATCTTTTATTTCTTAGTCTTGCTTCATGAATGGTTTGAGCTGGTGTAACTTGGAGGTAGTTCTAAGGAATTATTGCCAATGCAAATTGTTCTGAAATTGTCTGTGTTCCCAATTAACTTGTTTGCTTCTGATGATGAAAACTTTTCTAACACATTTAGCTTCAAAAACAATAAACATTGGTGAGGGATGAAGGTAGTTAATTATTAGCAGTGTCAATTGAAAAATATCCTTTTGACTTAATATCTTTTTGTTGGTATGAAGGTTAAACACTGGCACTTTGATTCCAGTTCTGATTATTGCTTCCAATTTGCAAAAGTGTATTCATAAGTACTACACTTCTTTATAAGTAGTATACTCCTTGGAATACACACAAAAGGATGCCAGGTTTTTGGTCAAAATCATTTGTTACTGTTTTTTTTTTTGTTAGTAGATTCATTTGGGATGTTTAAGTGATCAGTGGCCTTCTCTTCACATCTGTGATTATATATGTGCCAGACCTAGTCTCGAAACAGAGTAAAGAAATTAGGGGTTTATGTTATACTCCAGATGAGGTTTGGAATGTTTTTATATTTTTTAATATAGAAACATTCCAAACCTCATATGTATGACTTTGTGAACCGATATAGTTCTTCTATCAGATTTAGTAGACCCCTATCTTGGAAGACAGTTACCAATGGAGGAGAAAATCATGTTACTTTTTTGCTTTTGTTTTTTAAAGTTCATTCTTGTCTCAACTCTGAATACTTATTTCATCAGCATAGCCTCCCCTACTCATCCTGTGTACATTGGTCTTGGGTGGTAAGCAGGAATGCTGTTTCCTATTAGTAGATTCATTTTGAATAAATACAAAATACTTAAATGATCAGTGCCCATAACTTCACATCTGTTCAATTTTCTATTGGAAAGCTAAGCAATTTCCTGGAGTTGTTTGATGGCATATATATCATCATTACAAAATGAAAGTAAAACTAAAAAGTTGGATTTCATAGAACTATTAAAGCCTAAGTAATATAATGATCATTAGTTTCATAACCATAATTGATCCAGTTAAAATATCTCTGTATATGTGAAGGTCTTGGGTGATGAGAGTTAAAATGAAAGTGAGACTGGTCTTAAGAAGCCAGATTTCATAGAATGATGAAAGCCTAATTAATATGCCTTGGGAGTTACTTTTTTGTTACTAATAAATAAATATGAAATAACTCCCAGCAAGAATTTTTATGGGACAGATTCTGTCAATAAATTTATCAGTAGTCATCTTTTGTATTTCTAAGAGGTAGAAACTTTAAGAATTTGCCATATGAATTCCTCAGATCGAAAGCATATCAGATTTTAAAACAATGGGTTGGGTAGGAGATCCTGTTTAAGCATTTTCAAGTAAGTTTTCACCTGTTTTACCTAGCATTGTCATGTTGCAAAATTACTTTATCATGTCTCTGATCATATAGCAGTCATTTTTTCTTCAACGATCAGCTCAAATCTATCAATTGTAGTTGATCGTGATCTTCCATAATGGTTTAAGTCAGTTTGAGCAGCTCATAATAAACTACAACCATCTGATCCTAACAAATGCAGAGTGGGAGCTTTGAACCATAAATATTTGGCTTTGCCACCAATGTAGATGCATGGCCAAGCTTAACCCATGATTGTCTACACTTAGGGTTATCGTAGTGCATCCACTTTTCATTGCTGGTCATGATACGATACAAAAAAACCTTTCCTTTTCTGTTGCTAAAGCAGCTGTTCACACATAAGACCTAAATTTGACATCTCTTGGCTTCAACTTGTACAGCACCCAATGTTCTTGCTTTAGAATCATTCCTAGTGCTTTCAAATATTTTGAAACTGTTGTGTGATCAACTCCTAATGATTTTGCATGTTTTGCTTGCACATGACAAAAGTCTTCATTAAGTGATGCCTCTAATTCTTTATCTTCAAAGTTTTTCAGACCGCCAAAGGGTTCTTTATCTTCAACATCAAAATCGTTATTTTTGATGCATCTAAACCAATCTTTGTATGTTACTTCTGACAAAGCATGGTTGCTGTAATTCTCAACAAGAATTCTGTGTGCAGATTTCTTTTGAATAAAGTAGTGCATATATATATATATATATATATATATATAAACACACACACACACACACACACACACACACTAGTCCTGTTCATCTGTTCTCCTTTCTTCAATAATGCTGTACCCTGTTTTTTCTCTCAGTGTAAGCCCCTGCACACTAGTGGTAGTTCTGCCTTGCTGATTAAAAAAACATAAATGAACACTGTGTTCAACAATGAGCAGTGACAGTCTGTTTCATGCTGAATGCAATCTTCAAGTCATCATCTTTCAAGCCTGACAAATGCATTTCAGTGGGAAACAGACTGTCACCTTCAGCGTCCACTTTTACATTTACATGCTCTCTATCTCTGTAACCCTATAAATGTAGCATAACTTAAAACTATATATATATATATGGAAAAATGATATCTGTCTATATTTCTGAGTTGAGGTAGTATTTACACTACATTATTCAGACTATTGTCTGCATCTTCATTGCCATTTCCATAACATTTTGAGCGTTGTATACTCCGGCCTTCTTCAGGTGCCAGGAATTTTAGACCAAACCCTTTATTACAATCACTGGGATATATCATTCTCATTCCTTGTGAGCTGCTTCTGGTAGTCATGAGTTATTGTCCTTCTGGTAGTCATGAGTAATCTCCCTTTAATCCAACTCTCTAAGTTACTTGTTCATCACTGGTGTTGAACTCATAACTCTTTTGGTCAGCACCTATATCCACTGGGGCATGTGTCCTTGAGGATAACAGTGATTGAATTGAATTTCTGTGAATTATGAGCCTAATGTTTCCGTAACATTTTTTACCAGAGTTTATATTGCAATTTTTTTTTATGTTAATGGTTTTCCCTAGTATTTTTTATGTTAATGATTTTCTTTAGTTTTTTTTACCAGAGTTCATATTACAGTTTTGACACTTATGATTTTCTCTGGCACTTCATATTACTGTTTCCCATATTGTATTGGTCAGCTTAGGAGATTTTTGTAGCCTAGCATATGTACTGATTCATTAAGTTTACATAGTTTCCAGTGGCATTCTCTATCTGTTATTTCAAATTCATTCTATAGGGGCAGTGATTCATTTCCTCCCATCATATGTGGTCAGCTATGCCTGATTTTTCCATCACTCTTGTGTTACTGCCTTGCAATGTTCTTGTAGCCTTACTTTAAGGGGGTGGCCTTTTTCTCTTACATGGAATGGCGTCTTCTGTTGGGGGTTTTACTCAGGAGAGGTACCTGCAAAGTGTAGAATCACTTCTGGAGATCATTCTGATGGTATATAGACCACAGATCCTTTGTATTTTCTCTGATAACCCTTTCACATAGGATAAGCAGATCAAGGCTGATTATAATTAAGGGTTTGGTTCAAAATTCCTACCACCTGAAGAAGGCCGAAGTGTACAATGGTTGAAACGTCATGGAAATGACAATGAAAATGAGGACAATAGTCTGAATAATGTAAATAATGGAAAAATGATATATAGATTTTTATACATCAAAAACAATTTTAGAAAAATCTATGAAGATAGAGATTTTTTTACAAGACAACACCCTCAATGAATTACTTGATCATTGTTATGAATCTAACCATAATTTTGATTTAAAAAAAAGCAACTCTAATTAAGAAAGACAGCAATTCACTAAGATGAAAATGTATAAAAAGTGTTTTGATTGCTAGATCATTCATAGTAAATTTAAGTCCAGTTTCTTATAATATTTTACACTTCTTGGCAAATCTTCCATTATCACAATGTGAAAAATTTAAAAACAAATGTGATAAAAACATCAAAATAAAGTAAAAGAAGCTAAGGTAAACAAGCTGAACTATATACACAAAGCACATGTTTAAAAAGAAAATTTAAGTCTAATATTCTCAGCATTCCCTCTCCATCATGTTCATTGGTAGTCACGTCAACATAAATATCACTTTAGTCTGATCAAGTCCTCAAAAAAGAAACATCTCACACGAAAACTTTTTACCACTTAGTCACGTTCATATATATATATATATATATATATATATATATACACACACACACACACACACACACATATATATATATGAATAAAAAGACAATAAAAAACTAAGAATAGCTTTACCTCTTATCTTTTATTCATTTTGTCCCTTCATAGATACATTCTATCTGAAAATAATTTATATATATATATTGTGTATTCAGACAGCAGTGTCTCTTTTTGCAGGTTTCATTGAAAATGACAGAAAAGGTATTATCATTATGTTTTTTATATAATTTTTGGTGTGTTATGATTTTTTCTTTTTAGAATGCAAATTATATATGTATATATAAATATGTATATGCATGTATTTCATATTGTGTATATTCTATAATATACTATATTATATATTAGGTATGGGAATAACTCCCCAATATTCTCCTTTTTTTTTTCTTTTCAAATTTTATGTCATTTAAAGTATAGGCAATCATGACTCTCCACAGCTTCTTCTTTATTATCTCTGAATTTCTTGGGTCATTTAAAATTCAGAGTTTATACAGTCCTCAGAAGAAAATAGATTTTTTAATAAAGATAGCCAAGTACTTTTTTACCTTATATATATATATATGTGTGTATATATATATATATATATATATATATATATATATACACGTATACAGTGGAGTATATAATAAAGTACATGAATTGAAAAACTAAACAAACAAAATGTACTTTCCATTTCCATAAGGCAAAAGATATTTTTTGCTAAAGTGTTGTTTGTTTTCTAGTTTGCCTCCCTCATTGCTTTATCCATGTGATCTGTTTTATATCCCCACCCCTAGTCTCCATGTTTATCTTACAAAGTTGCACACACTCTACTGACTACTGCTTTAAAAAGTGTTGCTACTGCTATTACAGCCAGGGTTAATCATTACACACAAGCAAGGAGGCCTCTGATTGTAGGCATTCAACGTGTGTTTTCCATTCATAGATTTGTAACAATTTTGTCAACATCCAAAAATGCATACCTTTAATTCAAGTTAAGCTGCTATATACTTGTAAAATCCTTACATTGTACATCTTCATTTTAGTTCTAAAAACACAGTGAAAGGAAAATTTCACTCCCATTTAGGTAAATAATATATATTCCAAACTGCAAAGGGATAATTTATATTTGCATTTGTCTTACCTTAATAACACTATCACCTGGAATATTAACTGTTCTTCACAGCCGACAAGAAAACGTGCAATAACACATCTTACACAAAGTGACTGTATACTTGATACTACACATTTCATTTTCTTTTTTTTGTAAAACTCCAAGTGAAACCAAGAAATATAAGACATTAATTTTCGATATTTCAAGAAATCAAAAAAAGAGACGTTAATGTTAGCGTGATTTCAATAGAGAGAGAGAGAGAGAGAGAATCAGCAAGGCAGGTGTGAAAAGATTTGTTACCATGCAAAACAACTTCCCCCGCCACATACTCTCAAACACTAATACATGCACCTTCGTCTTCTTCTTCATCTTCTACTTCCTCCTCCTTCATTTCTGTTGCTCGAGTGTCCCTCAAATTGCATCAAGCAGCCAGACGGGCAGCCTGTGTAAACACTACCAAAACTACTAAAACTCTCTACCCTAGACTCGTGGGCACCGCCTACCTCCTTGGGGGTGGTGCATTACTTACCCCTACATTACTGCACTTTGCTTTCTGACTCGATCATTTATGGATCGTATTGCTGTGTCTCGCTTTTCTTTTCGCCGAAAGGGAAGTTTTCGTAAAGATAAAGAACGAGACAAGGAACGTGAAAAAGATGCGGAGGTACATGTGGATTTTGACTATTCCACTCTTTCATATTTAAGGTAGGGAAAAAAAAACTTCTTTTGTGTCTTTTGCTAAAGAATTGGAGAAATTGACAAAATTGTTTCCAATTTTAATTTGCCTAATTTTGGCGTAACCTTTAAACTTACTAAGGAAACGTAAATTTTTAATATCTTGAAAAAATTAGTTTTGGGAAATCCAAATATTTTCTTTTAACTCTCTCTTTTTCTTAATTTAAATTTTTAATTTAATTAATTTTCAAATGCCTAAGTTTCTTCTTATGATTTTCTATTTCAAATTATTGTCTTTCATTTAATTATTTCAGTTTTCCTTCCTTTTTGTCTTTTATTATTTAAAGATAATTTTGGTCATCTTCGTTTGGGTGGGTGTATGTTTGTCCCCCACCCCTGACGGCTGTTTCATTTTTCTCCCACCTACCAAATTTTGTTTACATTTATCTATATGCTTACTTATTTCAATCTCATTAGAGGTTAAAAAAAGAAGCTCATCCATATTAAATAGATTTTTTTTAAAGTTTCTCTCCATATCTTTAATATATTTTAATTTACAGTATTTTATATGTCTTATGTATATATATGATACAAATTTTATATGTATCTCTGTGTTTTGTACAATGTATGGAGAATAACTACACTTAATACAAGACCCTTGCAAATGGCTAAAGCACTGGCTAAAAGTACTTGGAACAATAAGAAACTCTGGTTAATTTTTATATTGTTTTAATTCTTAGAATGCTGGAATAACTCACTAAAAGATTGATTCAATCAAACTTGTCAGCAGTATTTAATGATATATATATATATATATATATATATATATATATATATCTTTGGCCTTCATTCTTTTTTAGTATTTTCATTTTTATATGAGACTTTATCTAAATAAAAGTTTTGCCAAGCTGTCCATTGGTTTCATCAATGGTTTTTCTTTTTCTTTAATACATAATATTATATATATATATATATATATATATATATATATATATATATATATTATTTATTCAAACATTATTACAATTAAAAATAATTCTATTAATTTTAAAGTTATTATATATATATATGTATGCATGTATAATAAGATCATTTTTTTATATATATAAAAGATTATTTATATATAATCTTTTAATTATCTATAGACATATATATTTTTTTATATGTCAATATATATGTATATATATATTTATATCTAAAACCATTTTTGTATTTGTTCATCTATGTCTAAAATATATATTTAATTTATCTATCTCAATCTGTTCATATTAATCTATTTCTGTTCACATCTACCTATATATCTATCTCTGATAATATCTATCTCTGTCTGTTCACATCTGTCTGTCTCCGTTCATGTCTATCTAGCAATATATTTCTGCCTGTTCATAGTTATCTAGCTTTATATTTATCTATCTATCTGCATATAAACCACAGATGGGCAATGTGGGCATTGAACAAATACAAATGTGTCTTAGCGGGTGTCTGCAACAAGGATTGGTTAAGCAGCCTTGCAGACTTGGAAAATGAGTACCATGTCATTATCTGTCTATTTATTTTTTTATGTGTATATTTATTTATTTCATTATATAGAAAAATGAATAATGAAATTTCAGCCTGACAGTGAATAAAGTATTAATTTTGCACAAAAATAATTATTTCTATTACATAATCTTCTTTCTTGTCTGTAAAGTTAACCTTCTGTTTCTCTGTAACAATACACAGGAATAATTTCAGATCCAAATTCACTTCATAATTATGGATATGGACTTACTTATTCACTCCCACATATACTGTTCATATTTGTATGTAATTATATATATATATATATGTGTGTGTGTGTGTGTGTGTGTGTGTGTGTGTGTGTGTGTGTGTGTGTTCTCAATCTATCTATCTATCTATATACAATTACATACAAATTTGAACTTATATTAACTAGCATTATTGAACAATAAACACCCACATGCACCATCACACATTTTACCATCCAAAAGATTTCACACACATAAATTTAAAAATTGTCCATCAATTTAATACACTTGAGACACATATTAATATGCAAACAAACAATTTATCTATTGCTTTATCTATTTATCTATTATACATAACACATATCTGACCAATAAGAACTAATATAAAATTGTAATATGCCAGTATACTGTCTTTCTGTTTTTTCATTTTTACCTCAATCTCTGAAGAAGCTTTAATAAAAGTGAAACATGTTAAACTGAGATACGTTTCCTATTTTGTTCTTTTATCTCATTCTATTATATATATATATATATATATCTATGAAGACATTATCCTTGTTTGCACATATATTAGGTTGTTACACATGAAATGACACATTTCTTGGTTGGTTGTTAATCCAAACAAAGTAACCTCCTTAGTATATAGAAAAAATGTTGCCTTATTCTTGACTCTTTTCTTTCCAGATAATTTTTCTTTCAATATATTGTTACTCATAAGCCAAATGTAAATTATTACAATTAAGCAATGTCAAGTAATCTTTCAAGTAGAAACTGGGAAAAAGAACCATTTTTGCATCAAATCATTACATGCAATAAGAAATGGATACTCTTTGACAACAGTAAGAGAATTGGCCAATGGTTAATTGCAAGTGAATTACCAAATCAACGTTCAAAATTTCCACTGCACCCTAAAAAGTTAATGGTTACTGTATGGTGGTCTTTCAAAGGGGTTATTCATTATTCATTCTTGCCTCAAACCTTGTATTGTGGAGGAATTGAGTGTATGTATGAAAAATTGAAAAAGAAACATCCTAGACTTGGGAATAGAAGTGGTCCAATTCTGCTGCATGGCAATGCACAAGCACATGTTTCTCAATCAACTGTCCAAAAGCTGCATAGCCAGAATTATGAAATTTTAACATCCTCCATATTCACCTGATATCTCTCTAACTGATTATCACTTATTTACACATTTTGCGCTTTTCATATGAAATAAAATATTCTCCAATCAGGAATAAGTAATCAAAGCATTTGAGCTGTTTATCACACCAGAGGATTTTTTTTAAAGATGGGATTAAGTATTTACAGTCATTGATCAACATGGTGCCTATTTCACATAAATAAATTACTTATTTAACATTTCAGAAGTTTTTTATTGATTTCTTATGAAGTGCATCATTTCCTGTGTAACAACTTAATATAAGGGAATGCTGAAAAATTCTTAGCTTCATTTACTTTCCCAAAATTTGGAAGAACTTTTTGTCAGGTTAAAATCTTTTCAGTACCCCCAACAAACACACACACACACACAAATCTTTTCCTTAGATTTATTACTACTATATATATATTATATAATGCTCAATTTAATATAACAGAGCAATAAACTATATAAATATAGAATTACCACAAAGAAGTTTGTCACTTAGTTAAGCCACGTTATTTCAGTCATGCCAACTTCAAAGTTTTGCGAAGGTATTAATGTGATGTTTTCACTCTTCAGGGTTTTTCTTTTCTTTTCTTCGGGAATTTTGTTTTTTTAGAAAAAACAAAAACCCCAATAAGGGAAAACAACAGAGACTTCACAAAACAAGAATGGAAACATCATAAACTTCATGAAACTTCAAAGTCAGTCTGACTGAAATAACACTGTTCAGCTAAGCAACAAACTTCTCCATATTAATTCTATTAAAACTTTATCTCAATCTTGATACTGGGCACTTGATGCTAAGCACCATTACAATTTGACACTATAAATAATTGTTCTTTTTTTCATCTGTAGCATTAGTCTTAGCTTCATGCACAACACAATCTTCATGCACTGAGTTAAAATATATAAAGTAATGAGTTGTGATAGTTTTTGGCACCAAGATTGTTGTTTTTTCAGTAGTTTTAATGATAAAAGGTATATTGACAAGCAAATTTTTATCGTTAAGTGCTTAAAAATACAGCCCAGATGAGTGATGTCATAATAGTGTCCTCATCAAACTTCAAAGTTGGTATGAACCTGCTCAGTTAAATTCTTTGCACTAAAACCATATATATATATATATATATATATATATATATATATATATATATATATATAAATAAATACTTATTTATTTCATATGTAAATTCAATATTTTACATTTGGGTAATAGCCACTTCTACAAGTTTTAAGAACCCACGTTATCAATCCCAACCATACAAAAAATGAAAAAATTCTAGTGTGACCAGAAATAAAGGTTTGTTCAAAAAAGAAAGAGGCCAAGAAGTGAAAGGGAGAGTAGTTGCACTAGCTAAGATAGGAGCGGAAAGAAAGGCAGCTGGTGGGGATGTCTCGAGTAGCCGGTAGTAATAAACTTAAGGGTTATCACGTGTATAAAATTAAATTCTAACAGTATCAATAAATTTAGACTAAAAATTGATATAACGAATAAATAGGAAAAAAGGGAATTAATTACTATCTTATTTAGGGAGTTTAAATCTACTCCTATGATAGCACTTGCTCACTAACTCATTATGCTGATTAAGAAGTAAATTTTAATTATGATATTTTAATATCTTAATTTTTCTACTAAGCACAGATTACATTTATATATATGATGAATATATAGTGTTAAAGTATGCAATATTTATGGATAAAAGTACTCCATATCTTGGATAGAGAGTATCTAAAAATAAACACCAAGTGGCCACACTCTCTCTCTTTTGATATATATGTTATACATAATATAATATAATATAACAATATATTTTTATATACCAAGAATAGTATTGAGGAAATTGTAAGACAGAATAGAAAAAGTTTATTTGTGATACCACAATGACCAATGAACTCATAATGGATGAAACACATCACAAATAAACTATTTCTGTTTTGTCATACATAAGTTATATATAAAATCATTCTACATAATTTATTTCAAGAACTGATATATTATTTACTAATACTTATTGACTCAATTTTTATGAATTTTTCTTTCGAAATTTTATTGAGCTTTGATTAATTTTGCCAGTAGACATACAAAACTGTTAAGAGTATCTTTACATCTCTTATGTTAATGCACTTAATTCTGTGTACTTTACAGGCACTCTTTAGATTAATCCAAATATCATACTTTATTGATTTTGTTTTCTCTCATTCTAGGATTGATTTTGTTTTTTTCTTTTGCTGGAGGGAGGGGTCTCCTTCAAAGTCTTTTCAAAAATGTATTTTTCTTAAACACTACCATCTTATGGATTGACTTTAAGGTTGATGATTAGTCATCAAAGATGGATCCATATTTAGAGACTTCTCTTCGAACATGTGTTTAAACAGAGTCACATTTTTAAATAAGAGACAAATATATATATACACACACATATATATATATATATATATATATATATATATATGCACACTTAGTTTTATGCATATATGTATATATAAAAATCATACTAAATCAATAATATAAAGTTGTAAATGACAAAGATAACATCTCAAGATATTCTTGCCTGTCTCAACTTGTTCATGTCTAAGTCTTTTTCTCTTTATGTATCTAAGTTTTTTCGTATTTATAAATTTTCAAATAAAACTTCGAAAATTACATATGCCATATGTCCATTTTTAGTGAATACTTTTGCAAATACAGTACAAAATTTATACAGTAAATGAATTTTGTACTGTATTTGCATAATAAATGAATTTTGCTGCTGAAGAAGTAAGGTTTTTCCTTGCTGAAATGGCCATACGGTATATGTAATTTCCAGAGGTTTATTTGAAAATATACATATTCGGTTCTGTAAATAGATAATACTATTTACATAGAGCCCCCTACCATGACCCTTTTTAATATTAATGAGATTAATTATCTGTTTTGGGATTTTACCTACATGCCATTTTTGTTTTTTGATTTAGATAGATAGATAGATAGATAGATAGATAGTGACTTATATATATATATATATGTCTTTTTCTATCTAACTATATATATATACCCTTCATTTCTAAACAAGTTATTACACGACCTACGTTTCTACCATGTGGTGTCTTCAGGCGATTTGCAGTAATTAAACAATTAACTATATATATATATATATATATATATATATATACGCTTACTCCTGAGAACTATAATAGACAACACTTACTTCACATTCCAAGGATGCACCTACAAACAGACCACTGGCCTTTCGATGGGGTCCAGCCTATCGGGACTACTTCCCGTCGCATATATGAACCAACTAGAGCATTGCACACTCAGCACCTGCCATTCATACGCCTTATTTACAAGATATATTGATGATATACTCATCCTTACTTCTTCACGCGACGAGGCAAGCAGAATGGCAGCGACGTTCAACAGAATGGACGGTAAAATTAATTTCACAATCAAGCACCCCGATGCCAGTAGATGCCTATCACTGCTGGACTTCAAGCTTAAAATATCGGTTGATGGTGAAGTCCACACCGATTTCTACAAAAAGCCTGCCAGCAGGAATATGTTTGTCCACTACCGATCAGCCCTCCCTCTCAGTGCTAAGACTGGCTACATCAATAATGAACTCGCGCTTATCCGAAAGAAATGCAGCAAAAGCGAACACGTAAACACCCACACTGCATTCTTCAAGAAAACACTGGTGACTAAAGGTTACCCACAATCCTTTGTGGATTGCCTAGAACGAAAGAGTAGTAGGGGCCCAAGGTGCCACACCCTATCTAACACCTGCTTCCTGAGGTTACCACACTTCAGCAATTATATAACATCTAAAATACGTCGAGCTATCCGCAAAGAGGGATTAGATATACAGCTGGCACACTACGGCCCCACTCTTCGAAGACAACTCAACCCCAACCACTGAACAAACAACAACACCACATGCACACTAACCAACTGCCCTATTGCAGGTACCGGTATATGCCACCAGGTATATGTCGTATACCGCTTACAATGCGCCAAATGCGATGCATTCTATGTCGGCAGCACTACAAGACATCTACATTAGAATAAAAGAACATCTACACACGCAAGCTTCGTCATTCCAAAAACACTTAAAAAAATGCAAAAATAAGGACAAAACCATAACCATTAATATCTTGGCTAAGGAACGCAACATAGGTAACCTACGCATTAAAGAGTCCCTAATAATATCTAAATTACATCCTTCAATTAACAGTCACCAAGAATTAAACCTGGATTACATAACAGTATAGACGACACCAAGACGCACACAACATGTACTTAAAACGACAACATAGGTCACACACACACGCAATCAGTAACAATAACCACACACACACTTCTTCCTCCCTTATAACAAACCATTAACCAGGCTAAAGCATACACGCACACACACACACACACACACAGATAAATAAGTTAGGTAGATTTAATTACAATACTACACATACTACACATAGCCTTTACACACAAAAAAATAATTACAATAACCATGCTAACACACTTTCTCCCCCCCCCGCCCGCACCAGGTCAGAACACACACACACACACACACACACGCACACACACACACACATAAAAGAAGATTCAATTACAGCTCACACAGCGAGCAAACACCACCAGATAAATCAAACAGATAAGATAACAACCATGTAACTGATATCCTTTGACCGGGTCAAAGTCACATCAAATCCTGGATCCTATGAACTGATTCCATCAGACCAACAAAAAAACCCATCTTGAATACACACACATACACAATCACTCACACACACACACACACACCCCATCAGACCATAAAAAACAACTAGAACACACATAGATACACACTCACACACACACACACATGCACACGTACATACACGCACACACATACAGCAGCAGTGGATAAAGCCAGCCATTCATAGATGGACAACTAAAAGCATGGACATTTTGAAGTTTTCTCTGCCATTCTGACAATGAGATTATAGTCTCGAAATATTAATATAAATAAACAGGTCATACAAACACCTCCCAACCTTCCTTTATTTCATTCAACGCATTGCAACAGCCTTCAAGATATAACACACACACACACACACACACACACACATATATATATATATATATATGCATATATGTAAGTCTTTAATGGGATGTACTAAAGGAAGCAATAGTGGCATCAGCAAACAACATTGCCCCAAAGGAAGTTAGGCGCAGAAAGAAAAACGAGTGGATGACTGAAGAGATTTTGGACATGATGCAAAGGAGGCAGAAAATGATATCAAGACATGGAACGGAGTACAGGGAACTACTCAAGGAAATAAGAAGAAAATGTAGACAGGCTAAAGAGGAATGGCTCAATGACAAATGTGCAGAAGTAGAGAGATTGAGCAGGAATAATAAAGCAGACATGCATAAGGAAATAAAAGAACTGACAGGACAAAAGACCTGCTCTTCAACAGGATGTATAAAATCTAAGGATGGAACAATCATTTTGGAGAAAAAGGAAATACTCCAACGATGGGAAGAATATATAAAAGATCTTTTCCACGACAAGAGAGAGCAACCAATAATACGCAAAGATGAGGACGGACTGGAAATATTAAAGTCTGAAGTGGAATCTGCAGTAGCCAAACTGAATAGAAACAAAGCAGCTGGACCAGACGGCATAGTCATAGAGCTGCTGATAGCCCTGGAAGAATTTGGTATAGAGAAAATTACTGAAATAATAAATGAAATTTATAATAGTGGTGTAATACCAGATGACCTCAGCAAGTCTATCTTCATAGCACTACCTAAGAAGCCAAGAGCAAACGAGTGCAAACTCCACAGAACCATCAGTTTAATGAGCCATATAACAAAATTGATTGTCTGAGTCCTGACGAATAGAGCGAGAAGCAGAATCACGCCAGAGATAGGAAAAGAACAGTGTGGTTCCGTTAAAGACACAGGAACAAGGAATGCCATATTTATGATTAGGATGCTCTCTGAAAGGGCAATACAAATGAAGAAGGACTTATACCTGTGATTATGCGAAGACATTTAACAAAATACACCACAAAGAATTGATGGAGATGCTTGGCAGCCTGGACATATTTGGGAAAGACTTGAGAGTAATCAAGAATCTTTACTGGCAGCAAACCATTTGCATACAGACAGGTAATGAATTGAGTAGATATACAAAGATAGAAAGGGGCGTAAGACAAGGATGTGTCTTTTCACTGGATCTGTTCAATTTGTACAGCAAGAATATTTTGAGGATCCTAGAAGTTATGCCTGGATTAGTAATCGGAGGCCACAATTTAAACAACCTAAGATACGCAGATGATACAGTGCTGATAGCAGACACAGAAAGGAACTAAAAGACCTCCTACAAAAGGTAGCAGAAGAAAGTAACAAGAAAGGACTAGAAATAAACTGCAAGAAAACTGAATGCATGGTCATCAGTAAAAAGGGTAACCTAATATGCCAAATACAGGTCGGGTATACTAGAATCAAGCAGGTACAAACATTTCAATACCTGGGAAGTGTTATAACAGAAGATGGAAAGTGCAACACAGAGATCCAAAGGCGAATTGGCATGGCGAAGGAAGCATTCCAGAAGTTGAGTAAGGTATTAAGAAACAGGATAATTTTGATAGAAACAAGGAAGAGAGTACTGGATTGCTACTTGCTGTCTGTCCTTCAATATGGCAGTGAATGCTGGACAATATCATCAAAGATGAAGGAAAAACTTGAATCAACTGAAATGTGGTTCTACAGAAGGATGCTGCAAATATCATGGATCGAGCATGTGAGCAATGATGAGGTCTTAGAAATGATGGGAACAAAATGAAAATTAATACTGAGCATCAGGAAGAGACAGCTGAAGTTCCTGGGACATACAATGAGGAAGGAGGGCTTGGAGAACCTGATACTAACAGGCCAGATAGAGGGAAAAAGAGACAGGGAAAAGCAACGGATAACATATTTGAAGCACCTAATCAGGTGGATGACTGAACGAGGGTTGCATGGTGTAACGGGAGAAGGCATGCTCAGAGCCACCAGGGATAGGGAAACGTGGAAAGCCATGATCGCCTACTTTCTGAAGGAACAGGTCACATAGAAGAAGTCATTTTCTATCTCTGTATTTAAGTTCTTTTCTTATGTATGTATCTACGTTTTTTCCCATCTATCAATGTATGTAAGTCATTGCCTATCTATATATCAATCTCTTTTTTTTTATATCTCTGTATCTAGTCTCTTCCTATCTGTGTATGATTCTAAGTGTTTCCCTATCTATGTATCTAAGTCATTTTATATCTATTTATCAAAGTCTTTTCCATCTATCTTTGTATCAAAGTTTTTTCATATCAATGTATTTAAGTCTTTCTAACTATATATCTAGGTCTTTTAATCTGTACTTAACCAAGTCTTTTTCTGTATCTATGTATGTAAGTTGTTTTCTATCTATCTAAGCCTGTTTCTATTGATATATCTGTCTTTCTCTATATATCTATGTATCTGTTTTTCTTATCTATCTATAGATAGCTAAATAGCTGTCTGAATCTTTTTCTGTTTACCTAAGACTGTTTCTATCTATGTATCTGTCTTTTCTTATCTACCTATCTAAGCCTTTTCCTATCTATGATTCTATCTCAGACTTTTTTTTATGAATGTATATAAGACTTTTCTTATCTATGATTTTTCTTTAAATCTTTTCCTACTTTTCTATGTACCTAAGACTTTTCCTCTCTATGAATCTATCTCACTTTTCTTATCCATATATCTAAGACTTTTTCTATCTATGATACTATCTCAGTCTTTTTCTTAACAATGTATCTAAAACTTTTCCTATCTACAATTTTATCTCAGATTTTCCTTATCAGTTTATCTAAGACATTTCCTATCTATGATTGTATCTCATTCATTTTCATCAATATATCTAAAACTATTCCAATTTATGATTCTATATGATTTTTCTTTTAAATATATACAAGACATTTCCTCTTTATGATTCTGTTTCAGCTTTTTCTTATCAATGTATCTTCGACTTTTTCTATCTATGATTCTCGCTCAGTCTTTCTTTATCAATGTATCTAAGACTTTTCCTATCAATTATTCTATCTCAGCCTTTTCTTATCAATATATATAAGACCTTTCCTATCTATGATTTTATATAAAACTTTAAATACTTTGCCATGTATCTAAGACTATTTTATCAATGTATGCAAGACTTTTTCAATGATTCTATCTCAGTTTTTCTTATCAATATAGTTAAGACTTTTTCTATATTTATGATTTTATCTAAATCTTTTTCTATTTTCTATGTATCTAAGACTTTTCTTGTTTATGATACTTTCTCAATCTTTTCTATCAATGTATCTAAGACATTTTCAATCTATCTATGATTTATCCAAATCTTTTCCTACTTTTCTATATATCTAAGACATTTCCTATCTATGATTCTATCTCAGCCTTTACTTATCAATGTTTAATACATTTTTATCTACATTTTTAATACTTTTTTATCTATCTATGATTCTATCTAAATCTTTTACTATTTATGTCTCTAAATTTTTCTATCTTTATATCTAAATCTTTTAATATTTATTTATCAATGTATTTTGTTATCTATCTAACTCTCTATCTCCTTTCTTATCTACCTTCCCATCTATCTCTTTTAATCTCCTAGTTTGTTTGTTTTTTTCCATTTATCTCAGTCTGATTATATTTATTTATCTCTGTCTTTGTCAGGGTTCCTTTTTATCTATCTCATTCTGTTTAGGTCTATCTCAGTGTCTTCTTACATATATATATATATATATATATATATATATATAATCATTTTTTTTTCAGTCTATCTATCCATCTAGTTAGCTATTTCCATCTGTACCAACTTATTTATCTAAGTCTGTTTATATATATCCTCGAAGAACTGGCTATTCAATGAATTTAAACATCGAAATTTTGTTTTATTTTATATATATATATATGTCTGTCTCTACACAATGCCAGATTTTATTATGCAAGTCTTGTTTTTGCAATAAATTTGCTATTAATCTGCCAATGTTGGTAAAATCTTCTAGCTAAACTTATATTTAGGCAAACAATATGTTACATGAATTTCAGCTTGGAATATCTGTTTCTTTATTGCAAAAATATAACTAATAACTTAGTTTCTGGTTTCAGGAATGATGAAGAAAACACCAGTTTTTATTCATAAATGAAGCCAAAAGGCATAGACTGTAAAAACACATGTTTGATTAATACAATGTCCTATAGATGTAAATCAATTTCTTCTTTTATCATTTACATGCTAATATGGGTTCCTTGACATTCTAAAAATTGCATCTAATTTTTGACCATTGCTTTTATTCAGTTTTTTGCTAATCTCATATTAACATCACATGTAGTTGTTTTTATTTTATACTGCTTGCATTTTTATATACAACTGTTTAAATGATCAACCACAAATTCTCTACTAAATTCATATCTAGAGAGGCTGGCAACCATTTCACTGCCTTTGAATTATACAAGTCAATGTTTTTAAAATAAAACTGATATTAGCTAACCAATTGTTGGGAAAGCTTTCAAGATATATTTCCATTAAATTGCAATGGAAGTTTCTGTTGGACTTAAAATGGAGAATCAATTTTCTATTGTTAACAAGTAATCAAGTGATCCCCCTCTTTAGAATTGCTATACTGTGTCAGAATTTTTAAGATATATTCCCATTAAGTAGCAAAGAAAGTTTCTGCTAAGCTTAAAGTGGGGGATCAATTTTCTATTGTTATCAAGGAGTAAGTGGATCTCCTTAGAATTACTTATCCAATGTCAGATTTTATTATAGAAGCCAATGGTTCCACAATAAAATTGGAATTAACCAACCTATTGGGAATGTTTTCAAAATATATTCCTATTAAATATTGAAATAAGTTTCTATTGGATGTAAAATGAGGGATCAGTCTTTTACTGTTACAAAGTAATAAACTGACCCCACTTCCTTAAAATGTCTACATTATTTCACTATTTCCTTGTTGACTTACAACTACATTATATTGAAGCTCTGGTTCCTGTACTATGTCAAGCTTAGTCAATACCTAAATGGGTGACTGCTTGGGAAAACCAGGTGCTGTATGCTTGTTTTGGGTGGTATAATAGATAATGACTTGGAATTGGAGAGCCAAGTTCTAATTCCCATTTGATTCGTTATATTCACTTATGCACAAATAACCTAGGGAAAGATATGATTCTTTCTCTTCTCCCCTAGCTATGGGTTAATTAATAAGACTTGTAAATTATTATTATCTAAAAAAAACTTCTTACAATCTAGAAATATTTTTTTGATTTAAATAAACTGTAATTTGTTGATAAGCCATAGAAAATGAATCAATCAATGAATGAAGTACACAGATGTCTTTTAGATTTATTTGTATTCTCTAGAATATAAATATATAGAAACTACTGTGGCTGCAAAGTGAGGGTTCAGTTTATATATTGATTGTAATATAGAATTTATCCCCCACTTTATATCTACATTATAATATCTTGTCTGTTGATAAGCCGTAGAAAAGTAATCAATCAAGGAAAACTGATTAGCTGCACAGGCATGTCTTTTTTTATTTATTTACATTCTCTGCAATATAAATGTATATAGAAACTACCATGGCCACAAAGTGAGGGATCAATTTATATATTAATTGTAATATAGACTTGATCACCTACTTTATATCTACATTATAATTTCTTGTCTGTTGATGACCTGTAGAAAAAGAATCAATCAATGAAATACTGATCAGCTACACAGGCATGTCTTTTAGATTTATTTACATTCTCTCCCATAAAAATGTACAGAAACTATCATGGCCACAAAGTGAGGGGCCAGTTTATATATTGACCATAGTATAGAATCGATCCCCCACTTTATAGCCGTATTATAATTTCTTGTTGTTTATTAAATTCTTATTAGGTATGACATTACCTCTTCTCCTTCAGGTATGTTTTAATTAGTAAGACTTGTGTCACAAAACCGTTATCTCAAAAAAATTCTTTCAATCTAAAAATATTTTTCTGGCTTAAAATAACCTTCAAAAACTTTATAAACCATAGAAAACCATTATTAGAAAATTTGTTAAGTTATATTTACATTAAAAATTTGTATGTTACTACTGGACATAAAATGGGGCATCAGTTTTCTATCATTATCAACTAATAACTGCCACCTCCTAGAATGACTACCCTATGTTTTTGTAAAAAAATTGGTATTAATCAATGTTAGCAAAATTTTCAGGATATATTTATATGAGGAATTTTTTCACATAAATTTCAGATGATAATATTCATTTCCTTATTGAAAAATACTTGTAACTTGGTTTGGGGTTTATCAAAAAATTATTTTTATAAATAAACTCAAAACTTATCAGTCACAGAAGTATTTTTTGCTTAACAAAATATCCTATATAGTTGAATAAATTATTATTTCACTTCAAGATCCTTTTATGCTAATATAGATGTCCCTCAAGGCTCTATCCTCGATCCTACCCTTTTCCTGATCTTCATCAATAATCTTCCTGGTGTAATCAGTTCCTAAGTAGGCATCTATGCAGGTGACATCACAATTTACTCCCATCTCATCAAGAAATCTGCCAAGGCTGACAAAGTAAACTTTGCTGTTGCTCTCAGAAAGGAACTCCAAGTATTTATGTATCTAAGTCTTTTCCTATCGATGTATCTATCTCCTTTCCTGTCTACCTTGCTATCTATCACTTTTAATCTTAGTTTTTCCTATTTATCTCAGTCTGATCATATCTGTCTGTGTCTATCTCAAGGTGTTCTTATTTATCTATCTCATTCTGTTCAGATCTATGCTACTAGACTGGCAATGAAGAAAGCCAAATAATATAGACTGTAAAATTGAGGTAAGAAGTAGTTCATAAATTTCAATGCTTCCAAAATGAAACTGCTCATCTTTAACCACCACAGAGAACCTTTCCTACCTTCTATCTTTATGAACAACACTAGTCTTCCAGAAAACAGCACACTGCACCTTCTTAGCCTCACTCACTCAGCTGACCTCAGGGTCGGGTCACTATGTCAGGCAAGGAGGTTTTTATGTCAAAATTCATTTTGCACATTTACCATTCATCCATGCATTGAATACTGTTGCCACATCTGGTCGGGTGCTCCTCCTATTCATTTCAGAGATTCTTGACATAATCCAAAGGAGGATTTGCAGTGTAATTGACCATGATATGGTAGACCGACTTCAGTCATTTTCTCACCAATGTGATGTGGTTTTCCTCATTCCTTTCTACAAATATTACCATGGCTTCTGTTCTGATGAGCTTCTTTCCTTGTTATCCCAACTACATAAATTTAACCATTTGCAATATAGATCCCACCTTTTTACCATTGTAATAGCTAAATGTAACCACCATTTCTACTCTATCAGTTTCTTCTCTCACACTTCCTGCCTATGGAACTCCCTCCCATATACTTGCTTCCCTGATAGCTACAATCTCCAAAATTTTAAGTCTTACATCAATTGCCATCTTCTATCTTCTTGATTCCTATCTTTCTCTTCTTGTTTCTTTGACTTCCCTGGTAAGTTGTTTCATCTTTCTTTTTCTTTCCTTTTCTCTTTCACTGTAACCCTCTGTGCACCAGTGGTGGTCCTTCCTTGCTTTGGATGAAAAGAGTTTTAAAAAATATATTAATATGAGCTCCTTGACATTCTATACCCTTTGTCAGTCACTCAACCTTTGGTTCATTAGCGTTTCTATTATTTCTGCTTGAGTATACATTGGTTTCATTTTCTTCTCGTTTGCCTGAATATTGTTTTCTATTCTCACATACCTTTTAATGATGGGCCACAAATTTTCTATTATATTAATATCAGGAAAGGCTAGGGGGCCATCACATCAATTAAAGCCTTTGAAAGCATTTTTGTCAAGGTCTTTGGTTGATGAACGGAAAAGAAATCCCACAACAAGTACTAAAATTCAGTAAAAATATATGTAATACATTTTTAGATCTATAATATTATTGTGTTAATTTATGATTATATATCAATATGTTATGTCAGTTTTGGCATATAATGACAATTTGAATTAAAAATAATGATAAGGTGTTTTGCAGGTGTCAGGTTTTATTATCCAAACAAAGTGCAGTATATATATATATATATATATATATATATATATATATAAGTATTTAGGCAGCAAATTTTCTTTTAGACATGTCAGATTAAATAAATTGCAAACATTGTGTCTGCTTATTTTTAGTAAAATACATTCATACTCAGTGATAATCTTTCACACATTATAATTGAAAGATGTAAGAAATGAGCTGTAACTTTGACAGATGATTTTATTATTTATTTCTCAATGTTCCCAAGTACTTTCAATCTTCTTCCAAGATCATCTTCAGGAGTGTGAGTTGTGGTAACTAAAAATAACTGCAAAACTGTGTTGCTAAATATTACTGTAAATTTTCATCTTGCTTCAAATGTAATGGTTAGCATTCATTAGAAAGTGAAAATTGCCCAAAATGGAATATTTTTTTAATGTTGTAATGCAATAGTCATGCACATGTTAAAGCATTAAAAAACTGTTCTTTTTATGAACATTTTAGAACATTACTACAGTATTCATAGCTGATTCTATTAATTGATAGCTTAAGTTTTTTAATTAATATTGCCTGAAGGATCTGTAGTTTGCTTTTGTTGTTTTCTTGGTGTTATCAATCATTATTTTTTTATATTGTAAATGTAGACAGGAATGTTATTGTAGATGTCTAGAAATGGATGAATGATCAGACATGTATAATGTAAGTCGTCCTGTTAATATAGTTGTTGTAAATTCAACATATATATTTGTTTTTTTGTTGGAGATTCTCCCAAAAGACATTTAAATTGATATATAATGTTTGTTTTATGTTATACATCAGTTGGTGGGGAGGAGTTATTATGAATAATTAAATTAGTAGTATTGTATATTTATTTCTTAATTGAACGCAAATCAACTCCTCCACAAAAAAATATTTTACTCTGAACTAAAAATTATTAAGCAGACTCATTAAGAATGACTTCCCAAACCACATTGTAGATGAATAAATAAAATGATATTTCAAAAACCTCAATACACATCAAACAGAATATGGTACTTCTACAAAACACACTAAATATATCAAACTCTTTTACTGCAATAAGATGTGCGAAAACTACAAACAGGATGAAAAATCATAAAAAATCTCATTCATACTAATATATCTCTCATTGATCCTAATAAAAAGTTAAAATCAAAAATTAATAATATAAAAAATACAATACGGTGAGAGAAAAGACTAGGTACAGTGTGTATTAAAAAAAGGATAAAGGATGAACAGATTCAAGATGACAGAAGATAGCAATTGTTGTTGCATTTAAGTCTTTGAAGATTGTAGCTATTAGGGAAATGGGTAAATGGATGGGACTTCCACAGGCAGGAAATGCAAGAGAGAAACTGTTCAAGTAGAAATGGTGGTTACATTTAACTATTTCAGCAGTAAAGGTGGGACTTAAATGGCAATCTAGTTGCTCGCTTAAATTTACCAGAGAAAAATTATCATCAGAGCAGTTGTCATGAAAATATTTGTAGAAAAGACAGAAGGAAACCACATCACATCAGTGATTGAAGCTGAGATGCCAATCAAGACATTACATTGCAGATTCTTTTTTGAATTTTGGTCATACAAAAATACAAATATCTATTACTTCTTGATAAAATTATTTATGTTCAAATACCAAACTGAGCAGAACAGATATAAACTTTTAAGAATCTGGGAAGGATTTTCACTGATAAGGCACTTTTCCACCTTGCTTGATCAGTGATTTTCTTCATGGATAAGTTGGTCTAAAGCACATCAGATCTAACAATGGTATCTTCAGCATATGTATGAGGTTAATATTAGGGTTTTATTTTAATATAATGTTTTTTCTTTAAAATAAAAACTTTCTACCCTCCCCTGACCCTTGTGCCTTTCATTTGACTGAAGCTTGTACTTCCTGTACAAACTCAGTTTACACTGGGATTGACAAGACAAACAAATGACATCTTCGCCCATTGAAATAAACTATTCCTCAAATGGGGGAATTTAAAATTTATTGTTTAATAAATATTTACTTTGTAATTAAATACATTGAGCTCTTTTTGTGGGCCTTTTTTAATATTTTATATATGAATGTGGACATTTAATTAACCATCTACCCAGATAGCTAGCTATCTGGATAGAATGTTAGTGAGAAAGGTTAATCTAAATTTGCTAGATTGTCTCACATTCCACTGTTTAGGCTATTCAGACCTCAAACTGATTGGCATTAGATTGTGGGTCCAAATTGGCTGGACACTGGAAGTTCAATGTGTCTTTACAAGACAAGCTAGACTTCCAGTAACAGCTAACTAAGCTAGTGCAGCAAGAATTAGTGGAGGTGGTTATTGGGAATAGGTGGTGGGAGAGGCTTAAGGATAACATCAGGTTTTTCACCACTGACTACAGCCACCAACCCACTATACTAAGGCTAATAAAGTGAACACACTTAAAGATAGGAGGCAGGGGAATCTCCTAGAGATAGCATTAGCTAGGCAGGTCCTACAACATTTGGCTAGCAAGTGTTACCAGGGTCAGGTAGTTAGGCATAGATTAAACAAGATGTCTAATGAAGCCTCGAGCATGGGCACAGAATTGCACAAGGAAGAGATCTGTCGGCATGGCAAGTGATATATTCGAGGAGTCAAAACCCCAGAGGAACATACTCTAAGGTTGACCAGCAATATGTGTGAGGAATTTTGGCAGCATTTCAAGAGCTGCTTTACCAAGGAGCTGGTTCTCTGTGATGAGGAGTTGTGCAACTATTTGCCTGACTTTCCTTGGCTTTTGCCAACTGAAGTTAGCTGTGAGTTAGATCACAGAAAGTGAAATTTACTTGGTATTGAAGATAGTCAGTAGTGGCAGGGTTGTGATCACGCTGTTGAAAATGGTCAAGGTTGTTAGGAGGGGCTTAGATGATTACAGGCCCATAAGTCTGCTAAACACAGAGTTAAAGATTTTGGCCAAGATCCTGATGGAGCATTTGCAGTCAGTTGCCGAGATTCTATTGGAACATGAGCAGACTTGTGCTGTGAAGGGCCAAACAACTCAGAGCAACCTGCACTTGATCAGCACAATAATAGAGGGTGTAGCAGATGGCAAGCAAGCTCTGCTGATCAATCTGGATCAGTCCAAGGCATTTAATAAAGTCGACCATCAGTATCTGGCAGCTGTCCTACAGGCTGCCAGATTCAAAGCCAACTTCTGCAAGTGGATCAGCCTGCTGTATCACTCCCTCAGTGCTGTGGTACAGGTTAACAGAAAACAGTCGGGCACTTTAGGTGCTGTCTCAGTCAGTTCATCAGTATTGCCCACTGTCACCACTACTTTACACTTTGGTGTTGGAACCCCTCCCTTACCAGCTAAGGAACAGGGCATGCAGGATCGCTGTCCTTAGCGGGGTTCAAGCCAGAATTTCTGTATACGCTGATGATGTATCTATTTTCATGTTGTTCTAGAATGATATTGAAGTAGTACAGAAGGTACTTGAACAGTGTGAGAATGTGACAGGGGCCAAAATTAATTGCAACAAGTCTTCTGGCTTGCAGTTAGGTGCCTGGAAAGGAGTCGCACCTCTGGGGCCCTTCAGCTGGACTGACGGACCTGTCCACATTCTTGGAGTGTGGTTCGGACCTGATCTTCAGCTGGAGAAGAATTAGTTGAAGGTGCTGGAAAAGGTCGTAGCGGAGATCCAGACTTGACTTCGATGGCCGTAGGCTGTGAAGGGTAGGGCTGAGGCGTGTGTTACATATGTCTTTCCTATCGTTCTTTATCAGCTGTCAGTACTTCCTCTCTGTGATGACCATAAGAAGGCGATCAAGCGCTTGTTGTCCACCCTTTTGATTGGTGGACGCAAGGATCAGATCAACAGAGATGTCTGTTCCAAATATCCAGATCAAGAGGGACTGGGAGTGCCACACGTGGTAAGTCATAGACATGTCTCGAGGTGGGCTTTCCTATGGCCATGTGTTGACAGAGAATTTGATTTTGGAGAGGTGTGTTATGGATGTGCATTGTGGTGCATTGGATATCGGCTCAGAACGAGAAATCAGGGAGCTGAGTTCGAATTCCAGCTGAATCCATTGCATTCACTTACGCGCAAATACCCTTGGGAAAGGTATTAATCCGTCTATTCCTTCCAGTTATGGGTTAAATAACAGGACAGATTGGGTTCTATAGCCTTGGTCGGCAACCAGTCGACCACAGAAAGCAATGGCAACCTACTGCGGGATAATCTTCTGTCCAGTCAGTCATGTCTCTTTCGAGACATGATCGCTCAAGCATGTATCACGTATGGCACTTAACTGACTGACTGCTACCTTCTCTAGCCTTACTATCACTCCTTTCATTTCCCATTCCGACATAGGCCCCAAAATCAATTGAAATTCTTACTCAAGTGTCAAGAGGCCTTGTGGGCTATTCCTTGGTCTACTGATCTTTCTCAGCCGCAGGGGCACTTGTATTGTGTATTAGTGAATGGAGTCACAATGAAGCACCCTCTATGTGATCAGCTGGATTGTCGGCGACTGAGTCATGCCTGTTTTGGTCTTGGACACCAGCAGTGAATTACCTCAGTAATCCTGAGTTTTTGCTTACCTGGCAATTGATTCAAAACAGGCTATCTCTTACTGACATGGTCTTCAGATGGGGTGTGGCGGATTTGCCCAACTGTCATCAATGTGACCTTGGTTTAGAAGTAACTGCTGAGTATACCTCGGGTATGCCCTTTCCGTGTCGGTGAGTTGACAGCTCATATCACTCCTGAACAGCTTATGTTCATCAATCTCACATATGTGTGCAGTAATGTGTCGCCCTCATATTCTGGGGTGAGACGGATGGTGTTTCTGATGTTGCTGGCCGTAGCATGAATGGTGATCTGGATGTCACGCATTGGGGGAATCTTTCAACATGAACGTTATTCTTATCAGTAACTGATTAGATTCTTTGAGCATCAGCTCAAAATGGAGATCAGATCTGATTGGTCAGTCTTTGATTTTCCCATTTCATTATTTATTTTATCCTTTCCCTTTCCCTTAGCGAGTGTGCTACTTCATTTCACCATTTGGCGGAACACAGTAGCCACTCTTACTAACATTTGTTTATTTTAGTTTGAAGATTTTGTTATATTTTTGTTTGTTTTGAGCATTTCGTCCTCTCTCCTTTTCATTTTCATATTATTAAATTTTTAAATGTAATTTTATATTGTTGTATATAGAATCAAATTTAAATGCCATGGGTTTTGTTTCCCCCTTTTTAGGTGCCCCTGTAAATATGTGGTATTGTGGTGTATGGAGAATTTGGAAGGTGATGGATGGATTCTTGTGGTGAATGAAGAAATTGTAATGAGTGATTGGGTTGTGAATCTGATTAGCTAGATATAGTATAGTAAGAGAGAGCCAACCTCAACCCACCCACCTTTTGGCCTTGTGCCACATTTACTGTAACAAACAGTAATAAATATATGCTTCAGATATTAGTAATGTCATATTAATATTTATCTACTTGTACTCTCTATTGCAATAACCTTTGTGTTGGTTGTTCTTTCCCCTCAATTAACAACCTTGTATATTGTAAACCTTTCTCAAGGATACAACAGTGGCAAATGAGTATTCGAAGGATTCACGTTGAAAATACTTGCAACAAGTGATTACAACGGATTCTGAATAAGAACTTAAGCAAAAGTGTTCGACGATACTGTTTAAATCATTACAATAACAAATCTAGGAAAACAAAGGATTTGACTCACTTAAAATTTATTACAAAAAATGGAACAATGCATGAAATTGACTAAAGCTTTATATTCTAGCATGCAGCAGCAGCAGCAACAACAGCAACTACAACAGCTCGAAAAGTCACAAAAGATTTTTCAGGCTGAATTGACGTAATTAGCCAAACAACAAACAAAAGACACAAAATTGTTAAAGTTGTGTTATCTAAAAGTAATATGGAGGAACAAGATTCAAGATATTTTTCAGCCGAAGGTATATTTAATTCTTTATCAGAATTTAAATATGACCCAAGAAATGGTGCCACTTTCCAGCTTATTTTCGTAGATATGAAACAAATTTTTCAGAAAGATGTTCTAGATGGTCTAATAAAGAGAAAATCGCCTTATTGTTACAAAAACTAGGTACAGAAAAAATATGAAATATGTGAATCTTATACTACCAAAAAAATGCAGAATAAATCTCTTTTGAAGAAAGGTTAAAGATTTTATCGGGAATCTTTGATGTACAGGACAGTTTATTTCATACAAGATATAAATGGTTGAACATCGTGAAACAAGGAAATGAAGATTTCATCATATATGCCGGAAACGTAAATTCACAGTGTGAATTATTTAAATTAGGTAATTTGTCGGTTGATATGTTCAAGTGCTTAATTTTCATGAAGGGACAAATAGTGGCTAACAATAAAGATATCCAATCCAGAATATTGACAATAATGGAGCAAGAGCCAGAAATATGTCTGCAGAAAGGCCACGAGGGACATTCTGGATGACATTCTCTTAGAGACCAGTCGCACACAGCACAGTGCCAAAGATTGATAAACGTGAAACGAGACAACACGAGATTTGAGGAAAAGAATATTGCTCGTATTCAGGCTATTAAACCATAAACATTTGCAAAATGTAAATGCAAAACTGTCTATGTTTGATGGCTTTTGGGGATCACATTATAAAAAAGACTTTTTAAAGACAAGGCTTGGTTTGTGTGTGGCCATTGGACACAAAAGCACTCACAAAAATAAACTATAAAACAAAAAAAGCACAATTTAAAACTAAAGTAAATGTAATCAAAGATGGTGAGAAACAAAAGTATGGGAATAAGAAGATAAACGGTCAAACTGTGAAACTACTTTTGGACACTGGTAGTTATATTTCTATTATAAACAAACAAATGTAGAAAAACAAATAGATAGCCCTTCATTAAAAAAATACTGAAAAAGTAGTGTAAGGTGTAGACTTCAAAGGCAAATTTAGCTGCACTGCATGTTTTTTTTGAAAAAACAATCAAATCAAAAGTTTGTGTTACATGGTAAAACAAAAATCTGTTTGGTATAGATTGGATTGTGCTATGCAATTTGTAGATACTACCTGTTAATTCGTTTTACAATAAAGTAGATGTGTCGGTTAATGGAAAAAATAAAGTAACAGAAAAATATTTTTCTGATTTAAAAAAACAATTTCCACTCATATTCCGTAAAGGACTTGGAAGATGCACAAAAACCGAAGTTTGAATTGAAAGACAACATAAACCTCATATTTAAGCCCAAAAGAAAGTTTTTATTTTAGAACCAGCAAACCAAGAACTATAATGTTTAGAGAAAATAGGTGTTATTTCAAAAGTGGAATACTTGGATTGGACATCACCGAGCATGGATATATATATATATATATATATATATATATAAACAAGAAAAGTAGAGTATGTGCTGATTTTTTGAATGGATTGAATGATTGACTGTAAGACCACACATGCCCTTTATCTTCACCAGAGGACATTTTTTAAGACTTAAATGGTGGTAAAATCTTTTCAAAATTAGATTTATCAGACGATTATCTCCAAGTAAAAGTAAATTAAAAATGCTCGAATTTACTAACAATAAATATCCATAAAGGCCTCTATAAACTAAATAGATTTCTATTTGGTTTGAAAGTCGCTTCCAGTTAATTCCATCAAATAATGGATACCATCTTGGCAGGATTAGAGTTAGAGTTTGACGACATTCTACTAAATAGTGAGAATAATGAGCGACATAAAAAGCATATAAAGGCAGATTTCCAGAAAAAATAAACAAGTATTGTTTCAAACTCGGTTCAGAGAAATGCAAATTTTTTATGAAACAAATCAAGTATTTGGGTCAAATAATAGACAAAAATGGCAGAAGGCTGAAAGAGATGAAGCTATTAAGAACATGTCAGCACCTAACAGTGTTACTAATCTTCAGGTATTTTTAGGCTAGGCCAACAGCCAACAGCATCTACATTCCCAAAATGTATGACCTTTGAGCATCTTTGAACAACCTACTAAAAAGCGGGAGCGGAGTGGAATTGGTTAAAGAGCGCAAAGAAGCTTTTCAGTAATGCCTTCTTTACTACAAAAGAAAATTCTGAATGAATTTCACATCAGTCATCCGGATGTTTCAAAGATGAAAAGCTTAACGCATAGCTATACGTACTGACCTAAGATGAACCAAAATATTGAAAAAATTATGAAAGAGGTTGCCAACTTGTGGTAAAGGCACCACTGGTAAATTTTCAGCCATGGTCCAAAACAGATGTTCCATGGACGAGACTTCACATCGATTAACGGTCACTACTTCCTAATAGTTGTAGACAGCGACTCCAAATGGCCGGAAATCTTCAAACGTAAATACTCGACATCCTCAACTACTATAAATGTGCTGAACAAACTTTTTTAGTCATTTAAGTGTGCCTAAAAAATAGTAATCAACAATGGGACACAGTTTACAGGAATGGAATTCAAATATTTCTGCACATCTCTGGCTATTGACCACAATTCGCCCCCCTCCTTGCCATCCTAGGTTTAATGGCCAAACAGAAAGATTTTTAGACAGTACCAAAAGAGCATTAAGAAAGAATCATGGCTTGGATGCAAATAAAAGAGGCATTCAGAAATTTTTATCAGTGTACAGAATCACTTCTAATCCAAACACAGTTTCAGGCATGTCACCAGCTGAACTGATGTTTGCACAGAGAATTCATTCAGTATTTTACAGGATTTTACCAAATCCAACAAAGAAAAACTTGAAAAAAGAAAATTTTGCAAACAAATCTTTCAAGCCCGGAGACAAAGATTTTTTTCAAAAGCTATAGAAGTAGAAAAAATTTCGAGGAAGATGGAACAATCACTACAAGACTTGGCAGAGTAAGCTTTACATTGAAAGGTAAAAAATTTGAACATAAGAAACACTTAAACTAATTAAGGCCCAGACATACTAAAGATGTCACACAAGAAATGGATGAAGAAATGCCGATGGGAGTGTTGTATGATGTTTTTGACATCCCAGTTCCTCTAGCCACACCAATGCCAAAAGTATCAGTTCCTCTAACCCCACTAATTAAGGAAATAGCAGCTTCTTGAAACCCACTAATACCACAACTACCACCAGCACAGAAATTGATGAGATGTGAGAGTATTAAAGAGAAGAAAAAAAGTGAAATGGATGTATTACAACCCAAAAATGAAAAGATATTGAGCAGAATTTCATTAGAAATTAGCTAAGGGGAAGGTGTTATAATAATATATCCTACATCCCCTTTTCCCTGTGGGGACTTACTAATACGGAGAATTATATATAGTGAGCGCAGCATTCACCGGCGTCTTACTTCTGAGATTAGTAATGTCTTAATAATCTCTGTCTATTCACGACATTGTACTCTCTATTGCAATCACCCTTTATTCTTTCCATCTACTATCGTGTTGATTGTTCTTTCCCCTCGAGTAACAACGTTGTATATTGTAACCCTTTCTTAAGAATACAACAATGACAAATTTTTCTATTATATGTGTGTGTGTGTGTGTGTGTGTATGTGTGTGTGTGTGTGTGTGTGTTTAGAATTAATATGGAAAAAATTGTCACTTAACTAATCAGTGTAACTTCTGTCATGCCAACTTTGAAGTTTGGTGAACATATAATAGTTTTTGTTTATGATTTTTGATAGTTTACTGTGTTTGAGGAAATGATCTTCAGTTATATTCAAGAATAGTTTTCCTATATACACAACACCTACAACTATGCTGGTATGTATGCGCATATGTACGTAAACACACAGTTGGAAAAACAGTGCGTGTTTCTTCAAGGGATGGCAAAGAAAAGATAAGAGATAGATGGGAATCAAGTAGATAGAAAATGGCAATTGACATTGCTTTTAATCTTTTGGAGATTGTAGCTATCAGGGAAGCATGCAAATGGTTGGTAGTTTCATAAACGAGAAGTGCAAGAAAAGAAACTCTTAGACTAGAAGAGTCAATTGCCTTTAACAATTTTGAGGGTAAAAGGGTGGAATCTAGATGGCAATCTAGTAGCACAAAAAATAAGAATAAGAATAAAAAAGATAACCAGATAACACAGCATTTGTCAAGAGAAGAAAAAACCACAGACATACCCACAAAAGGTAACAAATGACACCAGTTCCACAACACTAGATAAATGCACAAATATTTAGAAAATATCAGCACTGCCCAATGAGTTCTAATATACTCGCCAAACTTTGGACTCGGCATGATGGAAGTGATGCCAATCAATTAAGTAACAAATTTTTCTAAATTAATTCTATTAATGCTCTGTTTCAGTGGTTCTCAACCCTGAGGTGTCCATGTAACATTGCAGTAACATTGCTGAGATTCCACACAAAAAATAATAAATTGTGGGTCCATCTGGATGTTTTAGTGGTCCATACATTAATTCTACATTCTACTTTTTAATGGTTGGTATTGCTGAGAATGGAATTTCTATAATAATTTTTGCCATAATTAAAATAATGAAAGTAGAAATATTTACATACCTTTTTTTCTTTATCACAGTGTCATAAATTTAAGGTTACCAACAATGCCTTCCCAATAATAAAGCCTCAGATCTTGTTAGATGATATTTTTTATAATTAGGATTTGTTTTTTCTGATTTCCTTTAACTATCATTCACTATCTGCTTCACACCTAGGCTTTATTTCTTTTATATTTCTTTTTGACCTGGCTATTCACTCATTGGCCAGTGACAGAAACAAACAGAAAGGTCCATGTGAACCTCTGTTGGGAACCTTATGATCTAATGGATATTGAGGTTCACCAAAAATATTCAAAAAAAGGGGTCTATAGGTAAGAAAAAGTTTGAGATCTACTGCCCTCATCTCTCTCTCTCTCTCTCTCTCTCTCTCTCTCTCTCTCTCTCTCTCTCTTTGATATCAAGCACTTTATTGCAAAGCCAACTTGCCATAAATGCATTTTTGTGGAACTGCCTCCCAAGAGAATGCTTCCTCCATTATGACAATCTTTACCTATTTAAAGTCTAGAGTTAACTATCTTTCCCACATATCCCCCATAAACTGTGTTTTTTTACCCCATAACCCTCCACAGCTCATGCTTCCTATGCCTTGTACAGGCTGAACATCATTGTAAAAAATATATATATAATTGAGAGTTGGTATTATGGGCTGTTGTTGGATCATGAAGTTTAAACAATCAAACCCTTGAAGATGGTCTTGTAAAGATTGAAAGTACTTGGGACTATAAAAATAAAACTAATGAGAATATATACAATGGCTTTCTTGCTGTTTTTAATCACCAAACCAGAAAACGTATTTGTGACTATGATAGGACTAAAATAAAAATAAAGAGGCATAATATGTATAAATTAACCAAACATGCTTGAAGATATGCTGCCTAAATATGCATTATATATATATATATATATATATATATATATATAGAGAGAGAGAGAGAGAGAGAGAGAGAGACCATAGAAAAATATATTTAACACAAAACCTTTCATAGCTAAATATTTTAACATCATCTTCTTGACATCCACTGACCTTCATTAGTCTGCCAACCATTGATTTATCATATTTTTCCATGGTTTTAACCTTAACATAATTGGCAACAGTTTTCATTGCTTCCCAGAGTTCTTCTTTGTTTTTCATATACATCTCTCTTCATAGTGAACCAGAAATTTTTTATTAGATTAATATCTGAAGAATTTGTAAGGGACGTGCATCCCATTAATTTGGCATCTTTGAAACCACGCATAGTGGGCAATAGTCAGCAAATGACTTAAACTTTCTTACTTTTGACCTGTGCCACTCAAAGAAGACCTTAGACTAATACTACTAATAATACTAATAGTACTGTAATATTCATCGCACCTCACTTAGACATTAGAATAATTCTCTTTATTTATTTTGAAGGTGTTATAAAATTTGAAGCAACTTATTGCTTATGATACTAAACAGAAAACATCACACCACCTTCCTTTGGAAGAATCCAATATTCAACCCAATCCTTTCAATGTAGCTTTAGATTCATCATTAATAATTACTTGTGAGAAATCAGTGTTCATGTACTTCTTCACCCAATTTAGAAATTTCTCTTGGTGATATTTACTTAAAGAAACAGTTTCTTCATTTTCATATGTTCAACTATTGTTTTACTCTTGAACTAACTAAATGCAACCATAAGTTCTATTCTAACAGAGTCTTTTCTCACACTTTTCACCTTTGGAAAGAAGTTCCTTCTAATTTCTTGCTTCCCTGCTCACAACAATCTTTAAAAATTTGAATGTAATGCCAATTATGATCTTCTGTCTTCCTGAAACCTGCTCCTTTATTGTCTTTTCTCTTCACTAACATTTTCTCATTCTTTTCTGCTCCCTTGCATCTTAGTGGCATTATCACCTTACTTGAGATGAAAGGATTAAACAAAAAAATGTACATTATTTACATTGTTTGAACTGTTGTCCTCATCTTTATTGCCATGTTTCAGCCATTGTATGCTTTAGCCTTCTTTAGGTGCTAGGAATTTTAAACCAAACCTTTTATTTTAATCACTGGGATATATTGTTCTTATTCCATGTGCAATACCACTTCTGGTAGACATGTAGTTATCTCCATTTAATTTAACTCTGTAAGTTATTTGATCACCACTGCTGAAACTTGGCAACCTACTAAGGGAAAGTTTTCTGCCCAGTCAATCATGTCACTTTCGAGATTGTATCATGTCTAGCACTTAACTGAATGACTGACTGAATATAATAGAAATATAAGTAAAGCTTCTACTGAGCATAAAGTGGGGGATCTGTTTTATATTGTCATGAAGTAATAAATTGATCCCTATAGAATAAATACAAATTAATGTAATTGGAAACAAATACAATTAAACCTTGTGTTGTACCTAAATGGGGATCTGTTTTCTATTGTTACAAAGTAATAAAATGATCCCCCACTGATTACTACTCATTAATATAATAACATCTCTTCTCCCTCGAGCTATGGGTTAAATAACAGGATAGATTGGGTTCTATAGCTTTGGTTTGCAACCTGTCTACTGCAGACAGTAATAGCAACCTACCTTAGTAGGTTGCTATTACTTAATCTTCTGTTTCTTCAGTCTTGTCTCTTTCAAGACATGATCGCCCAAGTGTGTATCATGTATGGCACTTAACTGACTAAATTCTTCCCAAATCTCTTTTTACAACATTCTTAAGTTCAGGTTTTTTGTTGTAAGGTTTCTAATATTCATTATTCATTGACGTTACAATATCTTGTTTCTCTCTTGAGCTCATGCCTTCCTTATGACCTTGTTGTAGTCACTGCTACTAGCTTAACTAAAAGCAGAAGCAACCCAAATTTTCACATGTGAATGACGCACAAATAAATTTCATTGTCTAAAATTAAAACAAAGTATTTTCACAAAAATTATCCACAGACCGTTTCTCACAGAAGAAATATCACAAGCTTCTTGCAGTTCTATGGCTATTTCCATGGGAAGTGCTCAGGCAAAGTATATTCTTTAGTTCTACCAGTTTTAAGCTGCATGGCTAAGACCCACCAAGCCATATATATTGCTGCAAACCACCTTCATTCTCTTTGTATTCCATTAGTGAGTGCATTGTGATGCAGTGGGTAATGGCTCGGAATGAGAAATTGGTTCCACTTGAGCAGCTTCTTCCTATGAACGAGTGTTTTGTGAAACTGACTCCCAACAAGATGCTTCCCTGATCACTATAATGTTAAACTGTTCAAGTCTTGGGTTATCTGCCATCTTCACCATATATCCCAATAAATAGTGCATTTTACTCTGTAATCCACTACATTAAGTGTCTCTTGGGCCTTGTACAAGAAGAACATCATTGTAAAAACAACAAAAGACAATTGTGTGTATGAATTTTTGTAAGTTCTTGGTAGTTGTGGCAAAATTACTTACACTCTGAGCATCAGCTGTTCAAGGAAGAGAAAAGGGTTAAAAGCAAAAGATTTTGATACTTATACCATGTGACTGAGGTCATGTGACTAAGAAAGGTAATTTGATTTTTGCCACTTTATATATTTCTCACTTTTTCTGATGGTCTTCATTCCTACAACCTCTTGCTAACATGATACCTAAACACTGTATCACAAGCTAATTAAATAACAAAATGGAAGAAGTTCTTCAAAAATATGCCAATAATTCTGTCAGTAAGAACTTCATTTTAGTCTGAAGACATTCATTTAAAGCCCAAAACAAGTTGCATAGAACATTTTCATCTTCTCATTCAATTACCCACCATATCTGAAATCATATCAATAACTATATTAGCATAGTTATATTTATTTACAATATGATGAACAATCCTTAAGATGAATACTAAAATTTTACAATGCCAAATAAGTTATTTTAAGTATTCCTAGTAAAACAGACATTTAGAAGCTGAAATTAATATTTGTCATAAAAATACACCTTAAAAATTTTATCTACATCAGTTGATTAATATAAATTTCAGTGTGAAATTAAAGGTATAATAAAATCCAACATAATGTATGTATCAACCTACCTCAGTCTGTTCATATCTATTGCAGGATTTTCATATCTGTTTGTATACATGCAGACATATAGCAAATCATATACAGATGTGTGTTTAATATAAAAAATTTTAAAATTTCAGTTTCACCATTTTTATGATGTCATTTTGAGTGACTTAAAATTGATTTCATCAAACATGAGAATGTTGGAATTGAAAATAATTACACACAGTACAATTTTTGGAAATGAATAGATCAACATTTGAAAGTACTTTGAAAAAGATAAAATATAAAATAAAAGTCAACATGAATTTTGTCAAATTTACTGATTTAACAAAACAACTTATTCAGAAATTTGAAAAAAATTTAATAAAAAATTGATAGACAGAACTAGTCCATATTATTTAACAAAACACGTTTGAGAGAAATCTTGGTGCCAAAATATACCTATGTGTGTGTGTGTGTGTGTGTGTGTGTGTGTGTGTGTGTGTGTGTGTGTGTGTGTGTCTTTCCAGAAACCTTATATAATAATTTAAAGGCAAAGAAAACAAAGTTAACTTCTAGAATAACACATCTATCTTAGTCGGTACATATCTGTGAGTACACACAGTTTACGCTGTCATCTCTCATTATTAGCAATGTCATGTTTTATGGATATGCAAAATAAATAATTATTGAACTCAAAATGTTTATCTGCTGAACGATGACAACATTCATCTGTGCAGTTCGGATGAAAGCCAATTCGTTCTAAGCTAAATGTAAATAAATGTCTGCTATTTGTGTGAAATATCCTGAATTTTGAATTCTCTAATTATTATTTATTGTTGCCCATTTGAAGCTTTAAAATGGATTCTAAGGTCAATGTTGATGCTCATGATTAAAAGAAAAAAAAAAAGAAATATTTGTTTAGTTCAAGTGTCATCAACATGATCCAAACAGGACTTATTCAGAATGGAAGATGATTCTTGAACATCCAATGCCAAAAAATTTCAGGAGATCATTCTGACACAGGATACCTGCTCACCATTTGCACTCCTTCTCCCATTGTTTGCCACTTCTGGTTTTTTTCAACATATTAAATAAATATTTATTGCTAATTAATATCCACTGCCTTACACTGATAGGAAGTGAGGATTAAGAAGATGAAGAGAATAGATAATAATTTAATCTTGATTTGAATAAATCAAAATTAAAGTATTTAAAGAATCACTCACTTGAGGGATAGTCACTTTGCAGAACAATTTGTTAGGTTTTATGAAGGTCTGATAAGGACAAGTGAAGGATTAAATGGACTGATGTTTTAACCACTCTATTCACCATGAGTACTGCACTACTCTCAGGGTCAAACGCTTAGAACACAGGCTATAGCATTACTGATAAAAACCGCACTCACAGGTGGAAATGCTAACAAGGCAGATATGGTATATCATTTTCAAATTGGATTATAGGTTATAAAGTGGTTAACCCATGTCCAGTTTTAAGATAGTAGCACAGATATACATTGATTTTTTGAAGGCACATGTAGAGCCATGTTTTAAGAAGACAAACACTTTATTAAAGAAGATTAATCTTATACACAGCAGTGCTCCATCATCTTGGAAGGGGAAAATCATTAGCATCTGAATTAAATAGTTCTTGAAGACGCTTACTTTTATACTGTTGTCCACCCAATTCAAATACTCAAGGTTGTTGTAGAGTGTAAAAAGAGGAAGTAAGATAAGCATATTATGAGGACATGTGGAATATATAATAGCTTGAGGAGCCCAGAATTCCATTTAGAGGTCAGGGATTCTAAAATCAAGCAGGATCAGAAAGTTAAATACCTAGGAAGTGTTCTAACAGAGAATAGAAAGTGCAACACTGAGATCTAAAGTCGTATTGGGATGGCCAAGTATACATTGCATTAGCTAAGCTGAGTATTGAGAGATGGGAAAATTTGGAAACAAAGAATAAAGTACTAGACTGTTATGTAATATCTGTTCTTCTATAAGGCAGTGAAATATTGATATTCTCAAAGATGAAGTAAAGGCATGAAGCAACAAAAACGTGGTTCTACAGAAGGATGCTGAGGATATCATGAATCAAACATGTGAGCAACAACAAGGTTTTGGAAAGGATAGAAGAAAAAAGGACACTTATAGTTAACATCAGGAAGAGACAGTTGAAGTTTCTGGGACATTTAATTAGGAAGGAGGGCTAGGAGAATCTGATACTCACAGGATGGATAGAGAGAAAGAGAAACAGGAGAAAGCAACATTCGACAAATTTTATGGGTATGAGCAAGTAGTTGGCAGATTGGAGGATGTGGAAAGTCATGATCACCAACACCCTGAAGGGACATGGCACATAATAGAATGGTTAACTTGAAAAGGTTAAAATCATAGCGACTGAGGATGCATCTTTTCAGGAATCTGTTCCACAAATTAACTGTTCTGGGAAAGAAGCTGTCAAACTGAAACTTCCTCTTTACCAAAGGAATATGAAAGGAATGTGGAATAGTTAACCATGTGTGCATGGCATGGTGGGTTCTAGGTGTGAAGGTCTGAACTGGCAGATCTAAAGATATGTAGTTCATTTGAACAAGAAAGTAACAGTAGAGTAGTGAGATGCTAGCAACCTTTTATTTGTGGGGAAAGGGTTGTAGGCTGGAAATCATCACCCACACAGCAACATAATTCTTTTGAAGTTTATCACATTTGCAAAGTAAGGATTGGACAGCCTCAGTCCAGATATGGCAGTAGTACTGTGTTTTTGGTTCACTGATTGAAAACTTGTGAAGCCTTATGAAGAGGTTGGTTTACATTGGTCAAGCAATAATTGACCACCAAAGAGGAACTTTGAAATGATATTCTGGATATTCTGTAGTTTGTTTTATATAAAGTTGACAAAATCAATGGATGAACAACTTCTGAAATTACTTTCAGAATATGAAATATTCATTTTATGTTGCTTTTAAAACATTTTCTTTGTAAACTTACTTTGTAATTATGATTTTCTAATTATGTCAAAATATATCTCTGTTTTAATAACCTGGTTAAAATATATTAATGTTTATCAGACTGCTCTCTCTCTCTCTCTCTCTCTCTCTCTCTCTCTCTCTCTCTCTCTCTCTCTCTGTAACACTTTTTTAAATAATTTCACTCCAAGCAAGGCAGAACTGCCATTGGTGTGCAGGGGATTACATAAGAGGCAAGTGTTGAGAAAGTAGAACAAGTTACAGTGGGTGTCAGAGAATGGATAAGAGAAGGATGAAAACACTAGTGTGACGAGAGCTGCATGAGAGTAGAGTGAAAAAGAAGAAGAATATGATACAAGGGTTGTCAGGGAAAGGATGTGAGTCAAGGAAATAAAAGATGGCAATTAACATTGCATTTAAATTCTTGGAAATTGTAGCTGTCAGTTTAACCTTATCCAAATACTATTGGTCTTTAAAGGAAAAAGACAAAACACCCACTGTTAAATGGAAAATCCTTACAAAGGCCTGAACTTGTAACTCCCTCCGTGCAACTTGCTAGCTTTATCTCAACGAAAAATTAGAAATTATCAAATTTAGGGACAAGGTTAAACTGTTAAACCAGAGGAATGAGCTCACAGTTCATTGGAAGCATAGTTCAGCATTTACATTAAAATCCGGGTTGTAATATTGAAAAATTAAAGAAAATATCCTTAACTACCTTTTTGATGGGTGTTTTTATTCGGGTTGGGCATTCTGGTTGATCTTTACTGGATGCATTGTTCGCCATGTGTTATACTATTTTTGCCAGCCGTTCGACCTGATATTGATCAATGGGTTGTATGGTTATGTGGTGCTCTACCCAACATTGGTTTTCACGGGGCTGGGGATTTATAGATAGTTAAGAAACTATGTGGGATGTGGGCCTTGAGTATCATGGTTATTAGTTGGTGCTATGGGGAAGCGTGTTGGGCTTTGGCTGAATGATTTGTATTGGTGTGGGCTCTGCCGTGTATTGACATGATAATCGATGTCGGATTAGATGCCTCATGGCGTTCGGTGCTGGGTTCGGTGCTTGCAAAGTGTTATTGTGTTTATATGTACCAGATTGTGTACCTGGAGAAGAATTTGTTGGGGCGTCCAAGTCGGGTGAGGGTACCCATCAGATAAAGGCAAATTAATGTCTAAATATTAATATATATATATATATATATATATATATATATATATATATATGTGTATGTTTGTGTATATATGTGTGCATGTGTGTATATATGAGTGTACATCTGTCCTTTTGTACTAGTAGAAATTGATATTTGCTTTACTTACTGATACGTATTTGTATTCATTTACTTGTACCTGTGTGTATGTCTTACATGTATGTCTGTATGCTTTTGTATGGGTATATGTGTGTATATATATGTATATATATGTGTGTGTATATGCGTATGTATGTATATGTGTGTATATGTGTATATATTCATACTTGTATGTATGGATGTATGTTCAGATGTCCATGTATGCACGTCTCTATCTATATATATGTATGTTTGCGTATGTGTGTATATGCATGTGTATGTATATATATATATACATATATATACGTATGTATTTACGTGTGTGTTTATATGTGTATGTGTGTATGTATATATGTATAATTGTATATTTGTGTGTATAATATATATATATATATATATATATATATATATAGGTGTATATGTATTTATGTATGTACGTATGTATGTGTATAGATAGATAGATAGATAGATAGATAGATAGATAGATAGATAGATAGATAGATGTTGTCTTGGGTTTCATGCTTTTTTGATCGTCTAACAAACTGTTTTAATTTTTATTTAAAATACTGTATATATGCAGAGATGCGTATATTGATGAATTTTTGTGAAGGTGGGATAAACTTTGGGAGGAATATTGTCATGACGCCTTTTATACAAACACAGACATAAATTAACACTTGTACAACCATTGACGTGTGCAGTGACACACACACACGCGAGCTAAAAAACTGGAGCCCACAGTCATAACTTCATATGAACGATATGGAGCTTAGTATATATGTATATGTATGACATTTTGCACATGCATACGCATTTAACTTTAGCTTGTGTTTTTGCGTAAGTATATATTTAATTCTGTTTATATGTTCATGCATTGAAATATGATTATGCCTATCCCGACCCCATTCATCCAAGGCCGGTAACGTTATAAATTCCCCTTGACTGTATCCAATATGTAGCAATTTAGTCTGTTTAAAAGTTAACGGACAAACTGACAAGTCGATAAAGGCTAAATTTTGTAATTTGTGTATGTATATATGCATGGGTGTATTAATCTGTATATGTGTCTGTTTGCTAGTGTTTGTGAATATACTCGTCTATTTTTTCATGTGTGGATGTTTGTAGATTTATTTATGTATGCGTTCTTTCTTTTCCTCATTTAATATATGAATAACTTTCTAAATCTACTAAATTGTTAAACTAAAAAATATGTTTTTAAAATTTCGCAACAAAAATAAAGTAGATATAATAGTTAATTAATAATGCTGATCTCAATTTAATCAAATTTTAATACCAATGCCTACCAAGATTAATTTTAAGTCTGCCCACATATTCTCCAAATTAAAAGTTGCTTTACTCTGATTGGTCCACATTGTACATACAATAATGCCTCCCTGATTAAAGGGGTCTTGCTTGTTTTTAACCTTTTAAAACCATTCATTTTAAAATAACCACATCAGCTGACAAGAGACAAGAAGTCTTGAAACAAAATAACTACTTTTGTAATGATAGTGTAACATATCCATGTTATAATTTCCGAATAAATATTATTAGCTCTACTTTGTATTGAGCACTTTTTTAAAAATAGCGTTTCTTTGGATAAGGAATATTATATATATATATATATATATATATATATATATATATATAAAATAATCCTCTCAAGTATTTTGGCTTCATTTTTCATGGCAGGGGTACACTTGTATATATATATATATATATATATATATATCCAAAACACTGATCTTCCTGCAACCAGTTTCTACCAAGATGAATTCATCAGGCAACTTGACATATGTATACACAAAAATTATTATAAGTCTGCATATATTTTAAATCAGGTTTAATTTGGGAGTAAATTTTCCTTTAAATTAGTTAAGTGCTATACATGATGCACACTTAGAAAGACATGACTGACTGGGCAGAAGATTTTCCTCCAGGAGGTTGCCATTACTTTCTGCAGTAGACTTGTTGCCAATCAAGGCCATAGAACCCAATTTGTCCTGCTATTTAACCTATAACTGGAGGGAGAAGAGACAGATTAACACCTCTAACTGAATACAATGAATTCAACTGGAATTCGAAATTCTGCAGTTATCATATTTTAAAATATTTTTCTCAAGTTAATGGATTAATTTCTTCATGTTATGAATGAAATGTTTACAATTCATGCCTGTTAATTAATTTGAAACATAATAGATATATTTGTTTGTTTTATTTGAGAAAATTCTGCTTGCAATGAAAGTTGATTCAGTGTTGGACTATACTTTTTCTCACCAGAGTCTATCTTACACATTTATAAGTCTACCATTCATCCTTGGTTTGAATTTTGCTGCTCTACAAAGTCTGGTCTTCTTGCTTTATATTTAGATATTCCTGATAAAATCCAAAGAATCTGCTATGTTAGGAGTCGTGACATTGCCTCTTGGCTCCAGCATATTTCCCAGTGCCATAATGTAGCTTCCCTATACCTTTTATATAAATATTTTCATTGTAATTATTCTGGTGAGCTTTCCTCTTTGGTATATAGACTTTATGAATTTAAGCACAGTACAAGATTGGCAACAAGGTCTCATCATCTTATAGTTGAAACGGTTAAATGTAACTGTAAGTTACAGCTTCTTCTTTCTTACTTTTCACTTGTGGAACTCTCTTCCATCTTCTTGCTTCCTAGTCAACTTTGATCTTCAATAATTTAAATGCTTTGCCAATCATTATTTTCTGTCTTCTTAATTCATGTTCTTTTGATGTTTTCACTAGTTAATAATTATTTTTTCCTTATACTGCGTCTTTGTGGCTTCATTGCCTTGCTTAGAGTGAAATGATAATACAAAACAATTTAGAAATTTGTATCTAAATTTGTGAGAAAAAATATTGCACAGCTTATAAAAATTATAATTGCTTTCCACTGACACCATTGTTGGCAATCTGTTTCTAAACAATTTAAGTAATTTCAATTGACGAATGACATGGCAGTTTTTATTCAAATGATGGTACAATGACGCCATTGCTGTCAGTTAGTATTAAGAATTAAAAGTAATTTTGCCCTGACATCATCTTATTTCCACAAATGCTTTCTGGGATTTACTCTCACTATATAAATAATTGTGAGAATGAACAAAAGTATTTTTTTCATAAATCCCACACAGGATGTTACACATTACATGGAGAGCTAATATTCTTTTTTAATACTGCATGTCTTCAGGAAATAGGTGATTGTAGCTCTCCACACATTTTTTTTTATTATTATCAGGGAATTGCCACAACTTTTTGTTTTCTCATTGAATTGTCCTTCTCAGCTAACCAAGGTTAGAGAGCCCACACTACACTACTATTTAAACTGTAAATGAGAGAAAAATACATCAACTTATAATTTTTTTTTTTTTGTTCACCTAATGAGTCAGTCAGTCAGTTAAGTTCCATGCATGATACATGTTTAGGAGATCATATCTCAAAAGAGACATGACTGACTAGGCAGAAGATTTTCTCAAAGTAGCTTTCTGCAATAGCCTGGTTGCCAACCAAGGCTATAGAACCCAATCTGTCCTGCTATTCAACCCATAGCTGGAGGGAAAAAAGATGGATTAACACCATTCCAAAGGGTATTTGAGCATAAATGATTGTAACAAATTCAACTGGAATTCAAACTCAGCTCTCCAATTTCTCATTCCAAGCTGATATTCATTGCACCACCACACACATCCAACCCAAGGCCCTAAAGTCAATCAAGATAGGAAGTTACTAAATGAGGTTGTTGCAAGGGTGTACAAAGATTGAGTAAGTGAGGATATGTAGGGTAATTGCTAAGACTAAGTAAGTTGGTTCAATCTGTTGCACAAGACAATTTTTCTCAACAGAACCTATCTTACATATTTATAAGTACCATTTTTTCGTGCTTTGAATATTGTTGCCTCATATGGTCTGGTGCTCTGGCTATATATTTAGAGATTCTTGATAAAACCCAAGAAGGAATCTGCAATATTTCTCTTCAGAATCTGTCTTACATATTTGTAAGTCAACCATTCATCCTTGCTTTGAATATTGCTGCCACATATGATCTGGTGCTCCTGTTATACATTTATAGATTCTTGACAAAATCTAAAGAAGAATCTATGTCATTGGTCTTGACCTGGCATCTCAGTTTCATTCACTTTCCAACTGCTGTAATGTAACTTTCTTGTATTTTTCCATAAATACTTTCACAGTCATTGTTTTGATGTAACCTAAACTTCATGAATTTTCATCCTGGGTTTGACGATAAACTACATCCAGCAGCTGAGGCCAAATTTTATAAAAGTATAAAAAATGATATTTTAGTAAGAATACCAGCAATACATTTTCACAGTAAGAAAAATAATACCCTCCAGATATTATTGGAAAAGGAAGAGAAAAATTACCAGCAATACATGTTAGAAAAGAATTACTAAATCTTTCGAGAAAATTAATTTAAATAACCCATAAGATGTTGATATGCAATTAAAAAAAAAACACTTTATGAATTTAAGCACAGTACTAGATTGGTAACAAGTCTCATTTTACATTTGAAATGTTTATATATAGCTGTAATTTATATGCTAACAGTTTCTTCTATCGCACTTTTAACTTGTGAAAATTTCTTCTGGCTTCTTACTTTCCAGTCAATTTTGATCTTCAAATTTAAATGCAATGTCAATCATTATCTTCTCTCTTCCTAACTCCTCTTTTTATTTATTTTTTTTTTAATCATATCACCCCGAGCAAGGCGGTAATGCCACTGATGTGCAGGGGGCTACATAAGAGTAAAAGGATTAGAGAAGAATGAGGAGAAAGACGAACCAGTTAGAAAGGAGTAAGAGAAGGATGGGAATACAGGTGTGATGATAGTTGCGAAGGTGAAGAGAACAGTGTGGAAAGAAGTAGGGTCAAGTAGTTAAGAGATGAGAATTGACCTTGCATTTAAATTCCTGGAGGTTGTAGCCGTCAGGAAAGCAAGAATAAGGAAGCGAGTTCCACAGGCAGGAAGTGCGAGAACAGAAGCTGCAGGAGTAGAATTGTTGTCTGCATCTGGTTGATCTAACTTTAAATGGGTGAGACCCAGTTGCCAGTCTGGATTCACAAATGAGCGCCTGTTGCAGAGGCATCAGTGACTCAAGCTCGTTAGAACACAAGCCATGGAAGTATTTATAGAACATTATATTTATAGAACAAAGGGAAGCTACATCTCATCAGTGGGAAAGTGGCTGTAGTCGAGCCGCCAAGTCGGTACCTATCACATTACTGATTCTCCTTTGGAGCCTGTCAAGAACACGGAGATGAACAGCAAGGACACCTGACCATATATGGCAGCAGTACTCCATGCACGGATGAATGGTTGATTTTTATATATGCAGGACGGTTTCAGGTGGGAAAAACTTCCTGGCCCGACACAGTGACCCAACTTTCTTAGCAGTGGATTTAGCTATTGACTCGATGTAGTGGTTCCACTTGAGATCAGAGGAAAGGGTAAGGCCGAGGAGGCACTGAGTATTGCTTTCAGGGAGACTCGCTTGGTCCATGCTTATGGGAGGCAGGAGAGGTTGCCTGTGATGATTGATACACAGTAGATTGGTCTTAGACGCATTAAAATTTACAAGCCACTTCTTACCCCAATTCACTACAGAGTGTAGATCCCTCTCAAGATCAGCAGCAAGATTATGTTTGTCCATCACGCCTGGATTCTTACTGATGCGGGAGTAAATTGTGGTGTCATCTGCGTAGATGCCTACTTGGCTCTTGATCTCATCTGGGAGGTCATTTATGAAAATAAGGACAAGCGTCGGGCCTAGGATAGAGCCCTGAGGGACACCAGCGTTTGTACAGTCGGATGTGGAGGCATGCCCATTCTGGACGACCTTTGTTATGCGGTTATGTAGGAAAGATTGGATCAGATCATGCAATCGTCCGGTAATACCGTAACCCCGTAGATTGCATAGAAGGCCAGCGTGTCAAACCCTGTCAAACACCTTGGAGATGTCCAGAGCAACAGCACGAGCTTCACCGGACTCCTCGAGGGCCTGAAACATGTACTCCGTAATGGTCGTTAGCATGTCGGCCGTGGACCTGGCAAAGCGAAAGCCATACTACCTGTCGGAGAAGAGTTTATGGGCAGTAAAATGCTGAACTATTTCAGCATTAACAATGACATCGAGCACCTTCCCGAAAATAGGTAGAAGACTGATAAGGCGATAGTTGGATGGGTCCGAGGGTTCACCAGAGTTCTTAAATACAGGAACGACAGAAGAGGACATCCAGCATACAGGAAAACAGGAAGCAGAGAGGCAGTAGTTACAGAGTTTAGAGAGGACAGAGGAGAGTTCAGGGGTACATTTCTTAAGGACAATCATTGGGATTCCATCACCGCCGCTAGCCTTGTGGGGGTCCAGATTTGATATTACACGGGATACTACTGTCGGGGTAATGTATATATCAGACAGTTTAACATCAGTTCTGATAGGGAAGTCGGGTGAGTGTACTCCAGATGAGTCAAGTGTGGAGTTGGATGAGAATCTGCGAGCAAAGCACTCAGCCTTGTCCGCTGATGACGTAAGGACCTCGAATTCGTTGATTAAAGGAGGGATAGAGGATTTGCTGTTGTTCAGCATCCGTTTGCATAACCGCCAATAGTCTTTGGAGCCGAACTTGCCGTCAGCTATGCGCTGTCTCATTCTCTCAGCAAACAACCGCTTGGCGTCATTCAGGATTCTCTTGCACGCATTACAAGCAAACGTGAGTAGGCGCCTGTTGTGGTCAGATGACTGTCTCCAAAAAAGTCGAAAGTACTGATTCCTGTGGGTAATGGTGGCCGAACAGGCAGGAGAGAACCAAGGGGATGAATGAGGTTTGAAATGAAACTTCCTGGTAGGTATGAAGGCATCAATGCCAGCTTTCACCCAGGATGAAATCTCAGAGGCACAGTCATCAACCAGGGGATCGAACACTTTCCCCCAAGAGACGTCGCAAAGGAAGTCGTGGAAGGCGTCCCAGTCAGCTCTTTGGTAGCAGTAGGAGGTCCTATAAGTAGGAGGCTCCTGGGTGGAGTGATAGTGGAGAGAAATATTAAGAGACAACAGCATGGTCGGAGTTGCCGAGAGGGCAAAGCTGCGAGACCTGGCAGGAATCAGGTGCAGAGGTAAAGCATATATCCAGTAGAGGCATGTCCAGAGGGAGTGCTTACTAGCGGTATCATCATCATCATCATCATCATCCTGCGGCCTCGGCCGAGATAGAACTCACTACACCCTTCCAGTATTTCCTATCTGTCATAGCTCCTGTAAGGTCTTCCTTGGCGATAGATGTATCTCTATGTATTCTCTCTGGAAAGGTTAACTAACGAGATCGATTGTGAGATGATGGGTGCCTTCATAATACAAACGATGAAACAAGTTCATCTGTGGCACATGCACAATGCCTAGCAAACTGGACACGTCTCTTTTGAACTAAGGTTGATACTCTTGGTAGGTCTCCATATATCATTTCTAGAGTTGGGTAGTTTCGCCATGAAAGATCAAGTACTCTTCTGAGAAGACGAGTGTAACATCCATCTAAACGGTGCTGTTGTTTTGCTGAAAGAGTCCAAGTTTCAAATCCATACAGTAAGATTGGTTCAATAAGTGCGCGAAAAACTTGGATTTTGATCTTATGATCATGATTGGATTTCCAGATCTTATCCATTTTGTTACAAGCAGTCCATGCTATGCCTTTTCTGATATCGGAGTCTTTTTCAGAATTCTTGATGTGTTATCCTAGATATTTGTAGTCTTCAACGCGTTTAAGGATGTTATTCGAGAGAGTGCTAATTTCATGATTGCTGCGAATGTTAATTGGCATCCACTCAGTTTTGGTTTCATTCAGGTGAAGCCCTGAACAGTTTGCTGCTGATTCAAGAGAAGATAGGAGTGACTGAGCACTAAGGAGGTTGTCTGACAACAGCGCAATGTCATCAGCAAAATCACCATCGGTAATATAAAGTGCAGGATAACGTGAACTTCTTCTGGTTTGATACATGAGTTCATTTTCTTTTATTGTATCCACAGAGATGTGCATAATGTGGTCTATTACAATGATGAAAAGGAAAGGTGCAAATGCATCACCTTGGAGAATACCAGCTAGAATAGCAAAAGGCTCTGTTTCACCATCTGGAGTCAGGACTGTGGCTTGTGTGTTTGTATACAATACTTTAATGGCTTCAATGATTTCTACTGGTATGCCATAAAGTCCAAGAATTTCAAACATAGTCTCGCGGTTGACTGAGTCGAAAGCTTTACTAAAGTCTACAAAGATAAGAGCTGCAATTTTATTGCAGAATGGGATTTTCTCAATTATTCTACGCTGAGTGAGAATTTGTCCAAGACTGGGCGGAAACCATTTTGGTTGTTTCGTAGAATGGGCTCTATTTTTGAGCGAATACGATTTAGAAGTAGCTTGTTATAAGTTTTCGCAGCTATAGGCAGCAACGAAATACCGCGATAGTTGGTTGGCAGTGTCAAATCACCCTTTTGGGGAGTGGGAATGATTTGTGACCATAGCCAGATGGTTGGTGAAACATGGCTGACCTTTGCATAGTTACATAGGTCAAGAAGTAATTGGTGAAAAATAGGGTCTTTCCACAAGATGGCTGGAATTTTGTCCGGACCAAGAGCTTTGTTCATTGTCCTCTTTAGAACAAAACCTAACTCTGCAATGGTGTACTCTTCTGTTGGTATGTTCAAAGCATTACTAATTTGAACTTTTGGCACGGATTTGTTTTCTGGTAGGTTTGCAGGATTATCAAGGAGGTTTTTAAAGTGAGAAAGCCAGTTACTGTTACATTATACGTGATCCATTCATGCTGATGGATTCGATATTAAGAAGGAAGGCAGGGACTCCGGATCTGACATGTTTTATTCATGCTCGGTCATTCCAGGAAGTGCCAAAACCAAGGGCAGATTATAAGCCCTTGTCTTAAGGGATCATGCTAAGGGGAACAACTTATCTGCTTATCATGACATCTCCCTTTCTCAATTGAGAGTGGGCTCATTTAATAATTCTTTTTTTTTTTAATTTCTCTTCTTTTTTTTTTTTACTTCTAGTTTTTTAAGATTGCTACTGGGGGCTAGAGTCTATATATTTGTAGGGGGAATCTTTAGAGGTCTAGCCTCTGAGGAGTCTTTACACACCGCATGGATCGTCTCGGCTTTGGGACGGGTCTGTAGTGCCTGCTGATGGGGGGTTCAGAGGTTGGCTGTTTTACCAACATGGGTTGTGCTCGTTCCTCTGGTAATATTCTTTGCTTGGGTTCTGTCACTGGTGAACTCTGCTGAGTATACTGAAGTAGTGGAGTACTGACACTATTATGTGCTCCTTTTGCTTCAGTTGTAGGCGGTTGGTCATCATTGTTCCTTATTGGGTCTCCCTTAGCTGGTCTGATATATTGTCGATTTCTTCTGTGGATATTACCACTTTCAGACTCAACTATGTACGACCTTGGATGGGTATCATGATGACGGATCATCCCAGGCTCCCATAGCCTTGTTTTCTCATGCTGGACATAAACTTTTTGTCCAGCGTATAGACGTGAATGCTGTCTACTATTCTGCCTGTTGTAATATTCTTTTGATTTTTCTTTTTGCTTTAGAATTTCCATTCTTGTTTTTTCCTCACCCAGCTGTTGTTTTGACACCAGTGGGGTCCGTATCTGTCGACCATTCAGCAACTCCGCTGGTGAGCCAAGGTTTGCTGATATTGGTGTGGCTCTATAAGCCATCATCGCTAGATAACTGTCTTGTCCAGTTTCACGCGCCTTCAGCAGTATTTTCTTACACACTCCAACCATCCTTTCTGCAAAGCCGTTGGATTTCGGGTAGTGCGGTGAGGATGTCTTGTGCAAGAAACTGTAAGTTGCTGAGAAGTTTCTGAACTCCCAGCTTGTGAACTGTGTGCCGTTATCTGTGTATACGATTTCCGGTACGCCCCTCTCCTCGAATATCGCTTTTATGTGTTTAATAATAGCTGCTGATGAAGTGGATCTGAGTCGACGTATGAATGGGCTTCGGCTGTACTGATCTGCTACTAACAGGTACTCATTCCCTGCCATTGTGAACAGATCTGCACTGATGTATTGCCATGGGTAAGTAGGGCTTTCGTGCTGATGCATAGCTTCAGCTGGAATACTTGTCTGATATTTTTGGCAGGTTCTGCAGCTATTGATAAAGTCTTCAATGTCTTTATTCATCCCTGCCCAGTATATTACTGTACGGGCTCTCAGTCTTGTCTTCGCTACCCCTTGATGTGCTGCATGGAGTTCTTCCAGTATCCCTTTTTGTAGAGATGCTGGTATTATGATTTTGCTACTCTTGAGCAAAATGCCATCCTCAATTCCTATCTCATCTCTGAAGTTCCAGAAAGGTAGGAGGCGGCTTGGGCAGCTAGCTCGATTGGCTGGCCACCCTGACATCACTATACGTGCAAGTTCTATTAATAATGGGTCCTGTAATGTTTCGACCCTAATGTTCTCTATCCTAGTTGGTGAGAAGTTGAAACATTTCATCGTGGCGTGTACATTGAGATCAATTCCTTCGATGTGTTTGCTGGGTCTTGGTGATACTCGTGATAGGCAGTCTGCAATTGGTACTGCTTTTCCTGGGGTATATTTTACAATAAAGTCATATCCCTCCACTTTCAGTAACATTCTTGCGAGTCTTGGAGGTGCTTGCGCTATGTTTTTGAGTGCTATGGATTCTAAGGGTTTATGATCTGTTTGGATTGTTATCTTGTGACCCCAGACATAGTGGTGAAATCTCTCCAAACCAAAAATGATGGCTAACATTTCTCTTTCTATGTTTGAATATCGAGTCCCTGGACCCGACAGTGTTTTGCTTGCAAATGCGACTGGCATCTCTTTTTGAAGAAGTGCTACACCAATACCTGCTGTAGATGCATCGACTTGTAATATTATTGGTTCTTTTGGATCGAAATACCTAAGTATTGTAGCTTTCCGGATCTCTTCCTTGACTTTTTCGAATGCCCCTTGTTGTTGAGATGACCATTTAAAATCATTTTTTGTGGATATTAAATCCCGAAGGGGTTTGGTCAATGTTGCGAGTCGCGGTGAGAACTTGTTTAGGTAATTCACTAGACCCAGAAAACTGGTGAGTTGTTTTTCGTCCTCAGGAGGTTGCATTTGTTCGATAGCTTCCACTTTCTTAGGGTCTGGTTTGATACCATCTTTTGAGATAATGTGGCCATAGAAGGGTATCTCAGATGTCTTTACAACAAATTTCTCCGGGTTGAATTTGCAGTTTATCTCCCTTGCTCTTAGCATCAGCTTTCTTAGTGCTTTGTCATGGTCACTGCCATCCTCTTCGAATCCATATACAATCATATCATCGCATATGGATAGTACATTTCTTATGTCGCCAAAATTTTCTTCCATAGCCCTTTGAAATTCATCTTGGGCACATTTTATTCCCATTGGGAATCTGTTAAACATGTATCTACCATGTGGGGTTATAAAAGTTGTGAGCTTTCTTGACTTGTGATCTAAGTTCAAATGCCAGTATCCCGACTTTATATCTACAGTAGTAAACCATCTTGCACCGTGTAGCTTTGCTGTGATATCTTCAAATGTTGGGGTGACATAATGGGGTCTGCGTATCGCCTTGTTTAAGTCCCGAGGGTCCAAACATAGTCTGACTGCGCCATTGGCCTTAGTCACACAAACAATTGAATTAACCCATGGTATTGGTTCTGTCACCGGAGATATTATACCTTGGGTTACCAGGGAGTCTAGTTCAGCCTTAACTTTTCCTTTGAGAGCTATTGGGATCCGTCGAGGTGGATGGACAACTGGTTGTACAGTTGGGTCCACATGAATCGTGTATTCACCAGGTAGACAGCCTATGGAATCGAATACATCGGGAAATTCCCGAATTATCTTGTTCCTTTCTTGTATGTTTCCTTTGAGGCTTGATCTTGGCACTGGAATGGGTTTTGTCTTGTGTTGGGGTCGTTGAGCATCCCCTGACTGTACTGCTGTAGCTGGAGTGTCTGATTTCACAGCTAAATTTAGGGTTACTAACCCCAAATCCCGTGAAGATTTCAGTCCTATTAACATTGGTCCCTGAGAATTTACAACATGGAATGTTGTGATGATGTGTCTGTCTCGGAACCTTACCCCTAATCGACATGTCCCTTCCTGATTGATTACTGATCCACCGAAAGCAATCAATCGGACTGGAGACTTTTCCAGTTGAATGCCCGTCAGTTTTTTATACAGCGTCTTTGGTAGCAGGTTGCTCATTGCTCCTGTGTCTATTTTCGCTTTTACAATTATTTGTCCTTGCTTGTTGCCGATTTTTAGTTTGGCATATGCCTCCGCAGCGTTTGTTGGTAAATTTCGGATTGAGTGAAAGTAGTACTCTTCATTCGAGTCACTATTTTCGTCCTGAGTTGCTGTGTGGATTCTTCTGTTTTTATTCCACTGTTGTTTTGTTCTTATATTTTTCCCTTGCTTCTTGGTTCGGCAAACGTTCGCAAAATGTCCTTTGTTGTTGCATAAGACGCATGTTTTCCCTTTTGCAGGGCACTCTCCACGAGGGTGTTGTCTGCCACAGCATCCACATTGCGTCTGTCTATTTTTTGCTCGTATCATGTGCGTGCTACTGTCTTCCAACGGGATACGGATAGCCTCAACTTGTTTACAAGTCACTTCCTCCGTCTCTGCTATGCGTAGAGCTTTTGCGACGGTCAGGTCGCTCCCTTCCTTGATTAAGGATTTCTGTGCCGACTTTGAATAAATGCCGAATATGAAAAGGTCAACCACGAGTGTGTCTTCTACCACTTGCTCGTATTCACATTGTTTGGCTATTTGACGAAGTCGTTTCAAAAATGAGTGTGCAGACTCGTCTGGGCTTTGGCGACATTGTAGTAATTCGTGTCTGGCCACGCGAAAATTCGAACGAGGGCTTACATACTGCTTAAAATGTGTAATATATGCTTCGGCAGTTCTTTCCTCGTCGTCCCTAAAAGAGAATGTGTCACTTATCTCTTGTCCTTCGACGCCAGTCCACAGAAGGAGATACCGTAACTTGATATCATCATCCACGTCTCGCATCGGACCATCAAAGTGAAGCCTGACTTGCCGGATAAATCTATCCATTGCCTTGGATAGGTTCGCACTAAACCAATCTATCGTTGGTGGAGGTATTTGGAATGAAGCTGCCATGATAGTTCCGTTGTTTCTCTTATTTTCTTTGAAATTATAGAGAAAATTCTCTTACCTTCGTTGGCGAATGCGCATGTGTTGACGCTCCCTTTTTTATTTTTTTAAGGGTTGTCCCAAAATTGGGCTAAATAATCCTTTTTCCTCCGTAATATCCAAGTCTGTTTCCCGTGTGGGTATTTGTAATCCCTTTTTCTGACACCATGTTACATTATACGTGATCCATTCATGCTGATGGATTCGATATTAAGAAGGAAGGCAGGGACTCCGGATCTGACATGTTTTATTCATGCTCGGTCATTCCAGGAAGTGCCAAAACCAAGGGCAGATTATAAGCCCTTGTCTTAAGGGATCATGCTAAGGGGAACAACTTATCTGCTTATCATGACAGTTACCAAGACGTTGCTCACGGCTTCAACCTTTGGTAGAAATTTTAATCTCTTCCCCGATAGGTCATTTATAGTTTTCCAAGCTGCAGAGTGTTGTTGGTAGATATGAAGATAGGAAATGTCATTTATTTTCCCATTAACGAAAGTTACTTCTCCCTCAACATATGAATGATCGAGGGATTTTTTAGCAGCTGTTAACTTGTCCTTATTTATTCAAGAAGGGTGACAGTGGTAGATATACGAGATTTTCTTGAGATTTTCTCGAGCTTCTGAGACTCTGGTGTCTGAACTAACTGGGTTTTTTCGTAATTTTGTTTTTTTGGGAAGATAGAGACACTTCCTCATTAGCTTTAATCAAGTTTCCATAGATCAAGTCTATGTTACTTGAATCTAACTGAGGGTTTTCTACGTCATAATGAGAGAGTTCTTGGAATCGGTTAAATACACTCACCGCATACTGAGAAGATAGATTTCTATCACAGGAGACTGCTTTCCAGTCAATAGCTTTCATGGGATCTACAGTTGGTTTTTTCGAAACTCTCAAACTCAGATTAACTGTATCAGAGACAATACAATGATCGGATCCCACAGAAGAAAAAGATGAGTATGCTCGACAATCCCTGATACTGTTCTGCCACTTCTTACGGACCAGTATGGAGTTCAATTAGGCTCTGCTGCCATTTGGATACTCAAAGGTCCACAGCTGATGGTTGGACTTCATAAACCTAGTGTTAGCCGGATGGAGATTAAATTCCTCCATTAAGTCAACCAGATTTTCTGTATGGAAGGTGAATTTAGCAGCATCCGGTCCCAGCCTGGCATTGAAGTCGCCTGGTACTAGAAGAAAATTGTGAGCTGGAACATTTTCGAGAGTAGAGCGTATAGTGTTGTAAAACTGATTGATTTCTTCCTCGCTACTACCGTTGTGAGGACTGTAGCAAGATATGATTGTTGTTTTAGGATTACCCTTGAAATTGGCAATGATGACTCTTGGTGATATCTTTTTGATATCTGATAAATTCTCCATGGCTTTTGTTGAAAGCAGGAGGCCTACAACCCCTACGGACGAGTTGGAAGAATTTTTCACACAAGAGGCTGTAACTAGATGATAGTCTTCAATTTTTTGGTATTTAATATCAGTGTCAGGATGAAAGATACGATGTTCTTGAATGGCAATGATATCGATGTTCTGATCTATTGCATTTTTTACAAGTTTTATTTCCTGAACGCTTTTTGGCAGTCGTCCGTCCAATTCCACTTTACGTCGTTTTTAAGTAAACGATTCAACGGAGCTGTTAATATATGCATATTTGGTATATAGCTATTGTAGTAGTTAGCTAGACACAAAAAGTGATAGTAATGATATGTAACGTTAGTCGATGCAGGCATGTATTTTGTCGCGTCCGCCCAATTAGGATCCGGAGTTTCGCCGTTTTCATCAATTAATTGTCCCTAATATTTGATTTTCGGCATAAACAATTCACATTTATTTTTCCATACTCAATTTAAAACCAAATTCTTTTCTTCTTTTTCTTCTTTCTTTTTTTTTTTTTTTTTTTTTTTTTTTGAACACTTCCATTATATGTTTCGCGAGGTTGTAAAAATACCAGGTTGGGAAACTGGCGCGGCATATCCTTCTCTCATTGAGGGTGAATGGGCCTCTCCTAAGCCGTGGTAGGCAACCCATCTAGTGATGGTGTCACGATAAAAACATCCTTGGTAGCTCTAGCGAAGCATCAAGTATTCAGCTACTGACAAGATTTTGAATTACACTACAAACTGCACTAGGGTTCCAAATACACAGGGAACTCGTCAATCTGGTTCAACTGTTGACTTTGGTCCAGCCCCAGCCATTCTTGTCAACTTCCCGATTCTGTTTTATTTATTGAAACCCATGACGGAACAGCTCTAAACCCTTTGGGGCGGGCTGCTCCAGACAATGAAGGAATGAGATCAAAACTTGTTTCGTGTAGATACCGTACTCTTATCAGCACATTCAACACCAGGACACTGAATCCACCATCTCGTCGTCTTAACTAGCAGTATAGCCCGGCATTGCTCGGGTGTAATGAAAGCTTTAAAACAAATCCAGTGTCTTGGAGCTCAGACTCTTTGGACTTTTGCACAAAAGACTAAAAAGCAATAGTTGTTCCCAGTCAAAGTGAAACCGTAGATTGAAAGAAAAATGAATTGATGTAACTCAAATTATGATTTCCAGTATCGATGTCAAATAAGTTTTTCATCGCAAACTGAATTCTGAAGGCTAAATAAGTCCTCTGAGTAAATGGTATCATGGCTGGGACTAAGAACTACAATATACCTACTTAGAGCAAAACCCGAAGCAAAAACCAAAATAAAAGGGCTGAAAACCTGATTTTGATCAGACCTGATAGGATATCAGGGTATCGATTTCCAATATCGAAGTCAAATAAGTCATCCAAGGATAAACTAACCTAAGTAAGTCCATGAAAACTTACCGTACCCATCGGGAGTAAAATTGGAGAAAATGAGCCATATTGATAGCTGAATATCGGTTTTTGATCAGATTCGAATAATATCGGATATATCGATTTCGGGGAAAATGAGTCATGTGAGAAAATCTACTAATATTTGAGACTAAAAGCTATAATTTTACCAAGTTAGAGCAAATTCTGCAGCAAGAACAACGATAAAAGGGCTGAAATCCTGATCTTGATCAGACCTGATCGGATATCAGGGTATCGATTTCCAATATCTGGAGGAAATCGGGAAAAAATAAGTAGCCCATGATCTAACCGGAAGCCTAAAGAATATTTGTGTGAAGTTTGGTGAGAATCAGGTAAAAATTGTGGATTTGTATAAAGGATATACAGACAGACACACACAGACACACACAAACATCTTCCTTTTATATATATAGATATCGGGGGGGGGGGTCACAAAAATAGGTAGCCCATGACCTGACCGGAAGCCTAAAAAATATTTGTGTGAAGTTTGGTGAGAATCGGATAAAAATTGTGGATTTGTATAAAGAACATACAGACAGACAGACAGACAGACAGACAGACAGACAGACAGACAGACACACACACACACACACACACACACACACACAAATATCTTGCCTTTTATATATATATATATAGACTAGCATCATAGCCCGGTGTTGCCCGGTGTTGCCCGTGCAACTCAGAACATTTTAGTAGTAGGACTTGGTTATATAAAAAAATAATTATGTAAAAATTGTTGTTTAAAAATTGTTAAAAAATTCCATTAAAAAAATCTGTTTTCTTTTGTTTTGCGTAAACGTGATTTGATGTGTGGTCTGACATTGTAAACAATATTGCATTTGTTTTTGTTTCAAAATTATGGGGAAAAATATTTACATTTTTTGTTGACTAAATGAATTTAACATAAAAATAAAAATTATTTATTTTGTTTTTCTGAAATTAAAACTATATAAACTATTACGCTCTCAGTTAAGAAATATTTGAGAAATATAGACATTTAATTTTAGAGGAAAAAGTTACATTAATGCCACACAAATTACAAACAGTTGATTCCTGCATAAAATATTTAGCAAAAAAAAAGCTTTATTTTTTTAAATTTTATTTTCTGAAGTATGAAATATTAAATCTGAAAAAAAAAGATTTAAATAATTAAATTAACCATTGGCACTTTTTTTTTTTTTTACATATTTTGTTTTTGTTTGAAAAAACACTTTTTTTAATATTTCTTTTGTTTCAAAATTACAGGAAAAATATTTATATTTTTTGTTGACCAAATGAATTTTTAAAATGTCAGAATAAAAATTAAATATAAAGGCTCATTTTTTTTAATAAAAAATATTTTAGTCACGTTTGACATGTGTGATTTGGTTTCTGTGACGTAATTTATCAACCATCTTAGATCTTAGATGTTTTACAGAGCAAATGTAAAGAATCGGCTCCATTGGCCAAAAAGTGCAAAAGAGAAAATTGCTGAACTTTAACTCCAAAAGTATGTGTTGACCTGGCTTCCTTGTAGATATATGTCCCTAGAAAGTTTGAATGGCGTAGCTTAAAAAATGTAGGCGTAGCTTAAAAAATGTAGGCGTGCATAGGGAACAGTCACACACAGACTCACAGATTGCCTTTTATATATATATAGATATCAGGGGAAAAACGGAAAAAATAAATAGCCCATGACCTGACTGGAAGCCAAAAGAAGTTTTTTGTGTGAAGTTTAGTGAGAATCGGATAAAAATTGGGGATTTGTATAAAGGACATACAGACAGACAGATACGCACACAAACATCTTGCCTTTTATATATATAGATTTTGACTCTTTAATAATGTTTCTCTTTTTTTTATTCTTTTATATTCGATATCTCATTGGGTCTTTGTGGCTTTATTGCTATACTTGGAGTGAAATGATTAAAAAAAGATTATAATTAACTCTAAACTTGAAGAGGTGAAGTTTTAGTTATCAGGAAAGTATCCTTTCAGTAGTTTCTCACACAAAGTAACAATCTTGAAAAAGGAGACATCCAAATGGAACTTCTTTCAATGGAACACAAATGGAATAGAGATTAGTTTTCTATGTACATGGTATAGTGGGTTCTAGTTTTGAAGATCAGGACTAGTGGAACTAATGAATGTAGTATCCCGCACCAGTAAGAAACCTGTCTCGACGGATAGACATAATCTCGCTGCTGACCTTGAACGGGATCTACACTCTGTGGTGAATTGGGGCAAGAAGTGGCTTGTCAACTTCAATGCATCTAAGATCAAGCTGTTGTCTGTCAACCATCACAGGCAACCTCTCCTGCCTCCCATAAGCATGGACCAAGCGATTCTCCCTGAGAGCAATGCACTGCACCTCCTCGGCCTTACCCTCTCTTCAGACCTCAAATGGAACCACTATATTGAATCCATAGCTAAATCCACTGCTAAAAATTATGTCAATCCAGGATGTTTTTTCCACCTGAATCCATCCTGCATATATAGAAGTCAACCATCCGTATGGAGTACTGCTGTCATTTATGGTCAGGCACCCCTACCGTTCACCTCAGTGTTCTCGACAGGCTCCAAAGGAGAGTCTGTAATGTGATAGGTACCGACTTGGCGGCTCAACTGCAGCCACTTCCCCACCGATGAAATGTGGCCTCCCTTTGTCTGTTCTATAAATACTTTCATGGCTTCTGCTCAAACGAACTTAAGTCACTGGTGCCTCCACAACAGGTGTTTACTCGTGCAACCAGATTGGCAACTGGGTCCCACCCATTCACAGTTAGGTTAGCCAAATGCAGACGACAATTCTACTCCTGCAGATTCTTCTCTCGCACTTCCCACCTGTGGAACTCGCTCCCATATTCTTGCTTTCCTGATGGCTACAACCTCCAAGAATTTAAATGCAACGTCAATACTCATCTATTAACCACTAGACTCTAGCTCTCTCCCCACCCCGTATATCCTTCCCTTTCCCTCCACCTATGTAACTGTCAGCACACCTGCATTCTCATCTTTCTATTGCTCCTTACTTACTGGTTTGTACTCCTCACTCTCTTCTAATTAATCTTTTTACAGTTATGTAGCCCCCCACACATCAGTGGCATTTCTGCCTTGCTTTGGGTGAAATGATTAAAAAAACAAAAAAAAATATCTGTTATAAAAAATAGCAATAGAAGTATGAGAGGCTAGCAACATTTTGTCTGTGGGTAAAGTGATTGTATGATGGAAGATAATTCACTCATAAAAGCACTTTTCAACTCTGTCAATGCTATATCCACTTGGTCTCTTCCTTGTCTCTTCTAATACAACTATGCTCAAACATGATCTCATTCCTCTGTTGTTCTCTCACCATTTGTGTCTTCTAGTTCTTTCCCTTGTCCTTAAAAAAGAAGCCAGTCTTTGTCTTAAGTTTTATATTTCTGTTCTCTTTCTCTCTCTCTCTCTCTCTCTCTCTCTCTATATATATATATATATATATATTCCTTTCACCTAGTTTTCTTTTTCTTTTTCTCTATGTCTTATCTTTCTTCTTTCATACTCTCTTTCTCATTTGTTTTTCTCTCACCTTCTTACCTCTCACCTTTCCTCCTTCACATCCTCAATACCCTCCATCTTTCTCTAGTACTATCTCCTCCTACTTTTCCCCCTTCACATCTTCAATTAATCTCCTCCTTTCTATAGTATTCATACCTCCTACTTTTTCTCCTCCTCTTCTCATTCCTTTCCCACTTAATAAATCTTCTCATGCAAAAAATGCAACTGATTCCAGCTCGGAAGTGCCGACCAGCACTTATACAGATACTACACTGAAATTTGTTTTATACAACCAAGCAGAATGATAAACCTTAGCACCTATTGATATTTATGGTTGAAAAACCCGATAAGGTTAAAATCATATTAAATTCCCAAAGGCCAGAAAACATTAAAAGATTCATTTACCAAAAGAAAGCAAAATTCCTATCAAAATTGGCACAAATGGAAAAAAAGAACATTTTTATATGTTATTTAATACAGACAAAAATAAATTTTGTAGAATTCTAATTTTTAGAGTTTAGTGGGTGTCTGTTCTTTCAAGGTTTCTCAAATTCACATGATCTGTAATTTGTAATGGTAGAGGAATGATGTAATTGTTAACTGAAATCCTCACATGAAGAAGCATTTTAATTTTATCTTTAATTCGAATTTGTATCCGTATAATACCAGGCCCTCTATGAACAATGTCACCAGCACCGTTCTCTTGAGCAACCTGTGGGAGATTTCTTCCAAACAACTATCAGTGTTAGACAGGCAGGTATATTCTCTCCAACCCAATGCTCTTCAACAGTTTCTGGAAATAATTATGCAGGAAACCTTCCAGAACCACAGCACTTATGATATTATTTATAAAAAATTAAAGTCCAATTAAAGGTTCCTACCTATAAACTCCTATAACAATAATGCTTCACTGAATTTTCTACTGGGAGAACAAAACCAATGATTATGTATAGAGAAAGTCATTTGAGTCTTGTGGGCAGATAGAAATCTTTTCTCACTACTATTATGTTATAGATGTTGTGGTTTAAGTAGGGAGAGAGTTTGTCTATAGGAGGTTATTTGTTTTTTTTCTGCCTTTAGATCCCTCTTCCAATTGAAGCAGTCAGGGGACTAATGATGATGATGAAGGTGGATGCAAGAAGGAAGAATAATGCAAAGGCAAGTCAGAAAATATCAAAGAATGGACAGACATGACAATGCCAGAACTCCTGAGATCAACAGCCAACTGATCATCCTAGAGGAGGTTGTCGGTTTCTTCTGCCATTAGGTCCCTCCCATGATTGAAGCAATCAGAGGACTAATGATGATGATGATCTATGTAATTTTTCTTTGAAGATTATTTCACTTATAATATATATATAATAAGTCTAGCAATTCACAGATAATAAAGAAAAAGGAATCTGAAAATGTAACAGGACTACTCTGAATTGAAAATCTCAGTGAAGGCAATGGGAAACCACTCCACTATTTTTCCCAAGAATACATGGTAATTCTCAGATAATAAAGAAAAGGGAATCTGCAGAGAACCATGATCACCTAGATTCTGAAAGGATTTGACATTAAAAAGAAAATGAGGAAAGTCTAAGAGAAGGACTACACTGAATTGAAAATCTTGGAGAAGGCAATAGGAAACCACTTCACTATATTTCCCAAGAATACAGGGCAATTCAAAGATAGAAAAGCAAATGTGTGGAGAGCCATGATCTTCTAGATCTTGTAAGGACATGACATTAAATAAATGAGGAAAATCTATAGAGAAGGACTGCTCTAAATTCCAAACCTTGGAGAAGGCAATGGGAAACAACTCCTCTGTCTTTCCCAACAATGCATGGCAATTTACAAATAATAAAGAAAAGAGAAACTGTGAAGAGCCATGATCACTTAGATCCTGTAAGGCATGGCATTAAAAGGAAAATGAGGAAAGTCTAAGAGAAGGACTACTCTAAATTCAACACCTTGGCAAGTGCACCTTTAATTAAGTAATATGCAATAAAAATGTAATAAAGAAACTAACACAGACAACTGTTTTAGTAATAAAAAAGAATAAGAATTTTATAAAGTCATTGACACACTAACAGTTACTTGAGTCAAATGTGGGAGAGCATTCTCACTGCTAAAGATCATAAAAACAAGGTCAAGAAATTCACTGTCTGAGGAGAGTTTGGAATCATTGCTATCAAGGAATTGTTAAATTGGATACAGAAGAAATTATTGGTAGATTCCTAATTTCCTACATTTATTTGATGTCATGTCCTTACAAGATCTAGAAGATCATGGCTCTCCATATATTTGCTTTTCTATCTTTGAATTGCCCTGTATTCTTGGGAAATATAGTGAAGTGGTTTCCTATTGCCTTCTCCAAGATTTTCAATTCAGAGTAGTCCTTCTTTTAGACTTTCCTCATTTTCCTTTTAATGCCAAGTCCTTTCAGAATCTAGGTGATCATGGTTCTCCACAGATTCCTTTTCTTCATTATCTGAGAATTGCCATGTATTCTTGGGAAAAATAGTAGAGTGGCTTCCCATTGCCTTCTCCAAGAGTTTTAATTGTTAAATTTGCTACAAAAAAATTATTGGCAGATTCGAACAATCATTATATTGAACACAAACGGTTACTATTAATATAGTAGACTTCATGCAATGCTCTAATTGACTTTTGAACTTTCCACGAATACATAAACTGTGCAGTAAACTATTTCAAAATATCAACCAATTTATTAAAAATTTAAAAAAATAAAATAAATTATAACATATTGTATTTACATTTGGTATTGACTGTAGTATGTAAATACCTGTACACAGTAATTACTAAGAAATGCACAATTTTTTCACAAAGATTTTAATTCTATCCTTTTTTTCCGTATGTATTTATGGAAAATTGTATTTTTTCATTATGAAAATTAAATGGTAGCATTGTAGTTGTGGATGAGCCACCCTTTTGTCCTGACAACCAATATTTTTAGAGCCACTTCACTACTTATGTCTGTGTCTGGATAAAGTCCCACATGAGTGTAGTGCTTAGATTCTGTGTATCTTATAATGACAGCCAAATCAAAGCACTGATAAAATGAATTCATTGATTTTCATTTGATTCAACTTATTTTATTTGGGTTTTTAATCATTTCACCCTAAGCAAGGTGAGACCACCACTAGTGCACAGCGGATTACAATGAAAGAAAAAACTGGGTAAGAGGGGGATATTGAAAATGGAATAAAAGATGAACAGGATTCAGAAAGAAAAAAGATGATAACTGAAAATGCATTTAAGTTTTTTTAGGTTGTAGCTATCAGAGAAGCTAGTAAATGGAAGGGAGTTCCACAGGCAGGAATTACAAGAAAATAAACTGTTGGAGTAGATGTGGCGGTTACATTTATATGTTTCAACAATAAAAAGGTGGGACCTAGATATTACTATAGGAATGCACTTAAATTTACATGGTCAGGGCATCAAGAAAAAATGCTTGTCAGAGCCGTTGCCATGAAAATATTTGTAGTAAAGATAGAAGCCACATCATGTCAGTGAGAAAGTGACTGAAGTCAAGATGCTAAGTCAAGATTGATTACATTAGAGATCCTTCTTTGAATATTATTCTCTTGATATACATATACTAGCAAAATATCTAATAATTTTACAGTTAAACATAATTGCACAGCAACAGGCCCAATGATGGAACTTTTCAACTCGAATTTCTACTGTGAGTTTAAATCTCTAACTTTTTCTCTGAGGGCAAAATCTAACAACCATGGGCATATCAATTAACAGTGAAATTAATCAGCTGTATAAAGTCACAAATGAAAATATTTGTAATTATCAGGTTGGAATGAAAGTTCTGTCCAATTTTTTAGGTGAAAATGATGAACAAAACTAATTAAAAGTATTGCCTCTTTATGTTGTTTAATAATACTAATACTAATAGTAATACTAATAGGAGCCATTTATATCTTTTCCTTTCAGATTATAAGAATATTGTTCATAATTTAGTTTGGAATTTGACCCTGTATTCATTCCGGCTGAAGAATAAATTAAAAATGTTGTACTCAAGAATGTTTCATAAAGGTAACAATGCAAGTGCAACTGCAAAATCCATCCAGTGTGCTTATGGAGTTTACCCATCAAGTGTAAGAAATCGTAGATCCTTTTTCCCATTTTAAAAAAGAGAATTTTAGTCTAGAGGATGAACCAAGTGAGGATAATTCAAAAGGACTCATTTTAGATAATCCAATATTTGTCTATACTTCTGAGATGATATAGTATTTACATTATTTACATTGTTTGGACTGTTGTCTTCCTTTTATTGCAATGTTTATGATGTTTCAGGTTTTGTAGGCTCCAGCCTTCTTCAGATGCCAGGAACATTAATACATGATATGACATCAAAAGTGGCATCACACATTTAATTTCCTTATCTACATATATTACCAAATAAATTAACCACATTTTACTGCCTGATGATGGTGCTTTAACACTGACACTTTATAGCTATTGAGTTGCAGTATGCTATTGTTATTGTTATAATTACCATATATATAATATATATATATATATATATATATATATATATATATATATATAGTACCCACCATAAGTAATAAGAATACCAAACAATACATCAACATATTTATTAATTATTCAAATACAGTATATCCATTGTTTTTAACAAATGTCTCTGATCTTTCTACAAGTTTGTTGATATCATTTTCCTAGAAACTTTGTGTTTTTTGTTGGAAAAAGGTTGTGAGTTTTCAAGTAATTGAACAGAATCAAATTTTTTTGTAATTTCTGTAGAGACCAGAAGAAATGAAAATACGAGCCAAGTCAGACGAATACATTGGGTGCTTGTGTGCTTCCCATTTCACCTCTTTAAGCTTTTGCAAGATGTTTTGCAACATCTCGTCTTACATTGTCATAGTGGAAAATGACCTTTTCAATTTGATAGAATTGATCATTTTTCTTGAATAGTCTCATTAAGATTAGTGAGTCAGTCATAATGCTTCTTTACAGTTATTATTTCTGGAAGAAAGTCAAAGTGACTTATTCATTGGCAGTCTTAGCAAATAGACAGTAGCACCTTTATTGGATTAGAGTTTGCTTTAGTCTGCTTTCTGCACATTCATAAGCTCATTTCCAGCACTGTTTGCATTGGACATTATTATAAAGGATGCATTTTCATTGTTTGTAACAATTCTATCCAAGAATGATTCATTTTCAGGGCCTAAAAACAAAGAAAATATCACAAAAATATGAACGAGATTGTTCTGTTCTATCACAGAAAATGGCGTTCACATTATGAATTTGGAAACGAAGCCAAGACTCTATAAATGGTGAAAGACAATTGTGATATCAATATTCAAACTCTTCCTCGGAATCTTCAGTTTATACATGTGACAGAGCATCTTCATTGACATTGAAAGATTGCTTGGAATGCGGTTGAACATTTAGGTTAAAATCACCTTGATAGAATCTGTCAAACCATTTTTTAACCCCCAGAAGTGTTGAAACTCAATCCAAAGAAGCCTCATGAATGTTTCTGTCAGTTTTCAAAATTCGTGTATCTATATATATTCTAATTCAGAAGGTCAGTGAATTACACTACCTTGGTTTCAACCTTTCAGTATCCTCAGGCTTTTTATATTAACTAATCATCTCGTGCTTTTTTGAACAGATAACAGGAACTTCCAGAACACATAACCAGAAGTTTAAAATAAGGGAGAAGCTGGTCAAGATTTGTAAACATTTTCATCAGGGTTTGTACAATCCTATTTTCTGAAGTGTTTACATCCGGACATTCGAACCTTTCATTTAATAATCTTTCTTGTTCTGGAAATAATACTATGTCTAGCTTCTCTTCTTGGCCCAATCTGCAGGCATCGCCACCGTTGCAAGGTTTGGCCTTTTTTTATATGCTTCAAGTTACATAAGGGTCTTTGTCCTTTTCTTTTCTTTTCATTTCCATACATTTTTAAGGCTTTCTGGCTTGAATGTTGATTTACTATCATTTTTTAAAATTCCCTTCAGCACAGCCTACATATATTTTTCTTAATCCATTTATATCTTGTACTTCTGCTTTGTAAATAACTCCTGTTTTACAAACTCTGTCAAGTAGGCATTTGCTTTTATCTCTGCAGTTACACTTTTCATTAACGATATTTTACTGCACATTACATTTTAAATTCTTATATATATGATGGACTCTCCTGTCGATTTCGACATATGAGGTCTAGACAACTGTTCAATTCGATGTAGCATGCCTGCACTTACTCAATCGTAAATGGCATTTGAGTCCTGCAAGAGATTTGCAAACAAGCCCACAATGGAGGCAAGAAGGAAGATTGCACGAATGATCGGCTGGGACACTTGCAGATGCTTTGGTTCTCTCACGTCTTATGCGCAGTTGGTCAATCTCAGTCTCAGAGAACTGCTTAATGCCCCTCTGGCAGGCAGATCTCCATTCATTTTGTTGAGAGGCAATTTGTTCAAAATCATGGTGAGGAATATTTGTACATGTCAAATTCATTTTCAGCTTATCCTTAAAGCGAAGCAGAGGTCTAACCACATTCCGCTGTCCACTGCTGAGCTCACCGTACATCATTTGCTTTGGTATCCGGTCATCTTCCATACATAAGACATGTCCTGCCCAATGCAGCTGTGATTGCATCAAGAAGCTTTCAATTCTGCTAATACCACAGTGCGTGAACAGGCCCGCATTAGACATCCGATTGTTTAGGGTAAGACCACAAATTGTTCTAAGGCAATTTTTGTGGAAGACATCAAGCTTCTGGATGTGATTATGATAGACTGTCCATGATTCCGATCCATAAAGCAGTGTCGTTAGCACAATTGCTTTATACACAAGTACTTTAGTCCTTAGGCTAATCCCCCTATCATCCCATAACCGATGGAGCAGTTTCCCAAAAGCACTAGTTGCTTTCACAATTCGATTAATGATTTCATCATCAAGAGAAGCATTCCAATTAACCTTACTTCCAAGATAGGTAAAGTTTTTCACATATTTCAGGTCTTTACCATCTACTCGGATTGGTATACCAGGAAAGCTGTGTACTGGTTGCCGCTGCTTTACACCCAGAACTTGCTTTGGTGTGGGGCGAGGTTGGTGAATCACTTCTATTTTCTTGATGCTGATTGTCAGACCAAAAGCCTTGCAAGCAGAGGAAAACCTATCTACAAGCAGTTGTGCTTCCTTCTGAGAGGTTGCACAGAGTGCAGCGTCATCTGCAAACAAAAGATCCCTAATGATAGTTTGTCGAATGAGGGTCTTAGCTTTGAATCGCTGCTGGTTGAAGAGACCACCACTTGTTCTGAATTTGAATTCTACACTTGTACCAATATCAGTAAAAGCATACTTCAGCATAACTGAAAAGAACAAAGCAAACAGCACAGGTGCCATTACGCATCCCTGTTTGGTACCATTTGTCACATTGAAAGGTTCTGAAGACTCCCCATTTGAAACAACAGATGCCTTCATTTCATCATGAAAAGACATGATTATATTCAGCATGTATTCCCAGTTTTTTCAAAACCTTCCAGAGAGCTGCACAGTTAACTGTGTCAAAGGTCTTTGTAAGGTCAATGAAAACCATATACAGCTCCTCGTTCTTCTCTTGAACTTTCTCAGTAACCTGGCAGAGGGAAAAGATCATATCGACAGTACCTCGACCAGCACGGAAACTGCACTGAGATTCGGGGTAGATATCATCAACAAGGTGTTTGATTATTCTGTTGAGAATAAGCCTTGCCAAGATCTTCCCTGCAATTGATAAAAGTAAGATGCCACGATGGTTGTCACAGATGTTCCTATTGCCCTTGTTTTTATACAGGTGTTGAATTAGTGCATCTTTGAAATCCTGAGGGACATTTCCAGTTAGCCAGATCTTCACAAAGAGGCTATGCAACTTCTTCACCAGTTTCTGACCACCATACTTAAAAACCTCAAGAGGTAAGGCGTCTTTCCCAGATTTTTTGCCTGAAGAAATTTGCTTGATAGCAACAAAAACCTCATGTATTGCTGAAAGGAAAGAGAGTTCAGGAATTTCAAGTCACTCAGTGATAGATGAAATTATTTCTTTGTCAGTTGTAGAAGCATTGTTTAGAACTGCTTCAAAATGCTCCTTCCAGCGATTCAAAATATCTGCTCTGTCAGTCAGCAGTGTGCCATCACTTGCAAATATGGGAGAAACACCAGATTTGTGTGGCCCAAAAACTTTCTTAATACCTTCATAAAAGGCTTTCGAGTCCTTCCTATCAAATGCTTCTTGCACTGATTTGGCATGTGACGACCACCATGCCTCTTTCATCTGCCGTAGTGTTTTCTGGACCTTGCTTTGCATGCATTGTACTCTTTCTTCTTTAATGTGGAGTTCTTATCCTCAATCCAGATTTTGTGATCGTTGTGCATTTCATTGATCAATGTGCCTCAACATTTTGATCATCAAACCAGTCCTGATTCTTACGGATAGGTAAGCCCAGAACTTCCAATGCAGATGTGTGAATTATGTCGCGTAATGATTTCCATGAAGATTCAATATCATCAGTTATTTCAACAGAATCTAATGAATGATGAAGGTGGGCCGACAGTGCCGCTTGTTGACCGGTGCTCTTTAATGGAAGGACGGTAATTTGTTTGGGGATAGAGGAGCGTTTCATTCGTCTGTATTGTAGATGCAACGTGGTTTTACTTCAGAGCAATGCATGGTCGGAAAGATAGCAACTTGTATGGAATGAACGAGTGATATGAAAGTCTTTAATGTCACGTTTTTTGGTGATGATGTAGTCAAGCAAGTGCCAATCCCTTGAACGAGGGTGCATCCATGTAGTCTTGTGGGAGTTTTTCTGTTGGAATACCGTGTTGGTAATACACAGGTTAAACTCCCTACAAAGTGACAACAAAAGAAGACCATTATCATTCATACGACCAACACCATGATGACCCAAAACACCACCCCATGATGTGCTATCCACACCCACACAAGCATTAAAATCACCCATTAATACAAGTTTGTCCTTGTGTCGCACATTCGCAACAATTTCTCTCAGTTGTTGGTAAAATTCATTCTTCTCCGGCTCCGGTCTGTCTAACGTGGAAGCATAACAACTAATTAATATGACACAGGTATTGCATTCTAGATTGAGGGTTAATGTCATTAGGCGATCCGAAAACCCCTTTGGAAGGGTTGGTAATGACTTGGCAACGTTGGACTTGATAGCAAATCCTACTCCGGAATGACGAGGCTCTTCTGGGCCTTTGCCGCTCCAGAAAAAGGTATACCCGCTTTTCTCTTCAGTCAGTTGCGAGTTGCCAGCCAGGTGTGTTTCACTAAGGGCTGCAATATCAATCCCAAACTTTTTCAGCTCAAGTGCAACAGGAGCTGTCTTACGTTTTGGCTGATTATCATTGTCAAGTAGAGTGTGAACATTCCAAGATCCAAAATGAAAGTTTTTGCTTCTTCTATTGTTGGGACTGCATACTGGATACCTAGGCAGCTGCAGTTCACTGTCAAGGGTGGTTTTGAGCAAGAATTTGTTTAGCGCTCCTTTTATCGCCCCCTCCCCAGCATGGGGAAAGCAGTGCTGTCCCTAAATAGGGCTGCTTTGTCACCGATGGAGGACACAAACTGCACAATTGCTCAGGTATTTGTGCAGAACGGCCATCACCCACCAGTCGCCATAGTGTAGAGATCCAGCTAGGAACTTCCAGTGATATCCTTCACCTGTTCCCATCGTTTCACCCTATTGCCTGTGGACTTTTGTGTGTGTGGGACTTTTGAATAGACTTAAGTTGTCAAGAAACCCACACAAATGATTTGATTATAGTGGAGAAAGCCTGTGCAAATACTATCCACACTTTTTGGATCCATTCATAAACTCAAGTCGGTGCAAAAAATTACCACAGATTAAGCAAGAAAAGACCTCAGGTTTTACATCAGAGTTTCCTTCTCCTAGATAACTGTCTTAACAAAGACTAAGGATGGTATCTTGCCCAGTGGTATAAAATGTGCTCCCAGATACCAACCTGGGAATTTCCATGTCCCGGCGCATATATATATATTAAGTGAATTAATAAATATACATATGAGGGTACATACATATATAATATTCAGGTGTTAATAAAACAGTGCTCAGTGTAGTATGAACAGTGCTATTTTATATATAAGTTAATGAATATGGATATTGTCCTTTGTCGATAGCACGAAAAAAAAACATTAAAAAATTACTGTTTTCTACAAGCAGAAGTTTATGTATAATATCTTTTTTTACTGCAAGGTTGTAAATAACACCAGGTTGGGAAACTGGCGCGGGATATCCTTCTCTTAATGAGGGTGAATGGGCCATGGTAGGCAACCCATCTAATGATGGTGTCACAATAAAAACACCCTTGGTAGCTCTGGTGAAGCATCAAGTATTCAGCTACTGACAAGATTTTGAATCTCGGCTCTGGCCACAAAATGATGAAATGATGATGATGAATACTTCAAATAGGTAAATAATTTAACTTATATATATATATATATATATATATATATATATATATATATATATTTAAATTTATTTATTTTGAACATTATTTTTAATGAAATTTTTTTTTCTATAATTAAATAGTACATTTTAATCATACACCAGCCTAAATGTTTGAGAAATCTTGTTTGAAAAGTATCTATCTTCTGGAAAGATTCAAACCTGCATACTCCAATATAATGGAGAGATGCCACCACTAGAACAGGTGTGTTTTACTACTCAACTACAGAAGATATCATGATAGCCAAAGTCTGAATTAAGCATTTTAAATACATATTCTCCTGATTTCTTTTAGAAACATCTATCACTGCTGGAAATTATATCCTAATGTAAAAGAATTTATACTTACACAAAAATGACTCTTAAAAACAGATAATGATATCTTTTTACTGAAAAAGTGTTTGGATAAGAACAGACATACTGTTTGGTAATTCTATTCAATAAAGTATCCTTCAAATTTGATAATGGCTTCTGTGCAACATCTGAATCACCTACATGCTAAGATAAAGTATTCTTTGTCCATATTGGTCACTACTCTGACTATAGAGGCTTTTAGGGATTGTTTAGATTGTTTAGCTCATTAACTGTGCCCTATACATAGTAGTCCAACAGATTGAGATCTAGGGAGCAAGGAAGGAAGGGAGCTAGGGGTTATGGGATCTTCTCAGATAAAACAAATGACATCTTTCTCTAGCGGAGTTTTAAGTTTGTTTAGGAGCCTCTTAGATGAAATTAAGCAATTTTCCTTTACCTTTTTCATCATAAAATGTCCTTTTCTCATCACATAAGATTTCTATCTGATATCTTCATGGACAACATTTCAGATTGTTTCTTTTGACACATGGTGTTTATTTTCAAATGGACATCATGGATCTTCTGGGGTTGCCATCAGTGGTTTGCTGTGCTTGTCAAATAAATTCAGGTGTTCTAATGGCATCAGTGCATCTGCAATGTTTCTTACATTTTCATACTGACAATATATTTCTATCTTTGGCATCTGTGAAATCTGTAGATGAAGGACCAACCAATTTTTTAAATCAAAATATATTATAAATTACTATGTTCCACTTTTATAGCCATGATAATTGTGTGCCTTTTCATTTCTTGTTTAACCCTAGGGTTTGCCATTGATAATTCTGAAATATAGAAAATATACAGTCAAATAATATGCTGCTATAGTAAATCTAACATATATCCTCAAATACTCTACATACTCTGTATATATATATATATATATATATATATATAAAATAAATTTCAAAGTTCAAAATCGTTGTATGATCATTTCTACATAAAATCCCTAAGAGAGATTTCACATTTCATCGGCAACCTTTATACTCAAAATTAAACAAGATATTACCGGCAGAAGTTCAAAATTTACATCACAGACAAACTGGAGGGGTTGGGATTGATAAGATTATAGCAATCAATGTCTATTTTTAGATTTTGGATAACTTTACTTTTAGATTGAGTTGTAAGTGAAAAATTTAAAATTTGGCTATGTCTAGCTCTAAAAACTGAATTCTAAAACTCTCAATAGAAAACCACAACATATCTGCAACAACTGAATATTGAAAGAAATCAACCAATACTGAACAATATTTATTATGAGGATTGTAGCAATGTTTTAAAATGTTTTTGAGTTGATCAATATTTAACACCATGTTGCAATTTACCATCTCTGGCTACCCATCTTCCATTGGGAACACTTGTTTACAAAACAGCATAACCACAACAATTAATTTTAAAACAATTATAACGGAGCACATTTGCAAAAATGCACCATCACAAAGATTACAATTACATTAAGTTAGTTTTCCAAATTCAATACTAAGGATGATCTCAAAGGAGAAAGAAAGTACTTGGGTTAACAAGAACTACAGCACATGAAGATAATTAGAGAACTAGAATGAATTATTATAGAAATAAATAGACATATGTGTGTGTGTGTGTGTGCATAAATATATGTGTGTGTATGTATATATATGTGTGTGTGTGTAGGTATATGCATATATATGTGTGTATGTATATATGTATACATACATGTGTGTGTACATACACACACACACACACACACACACACACACACACACATATATATATATATATATTTTTTTTTTGTCTGTTTAAAGACAAAAAAAGACCAACAAAATTTCATTAAGATTTTTTTGTTTATTTTTTACTTCTATACTGAAAAAAAAATTAATGAAATATTTTGATACCTCCTGACCATTAGTGAACAGTTAACCCTTGAATAAAAGATACTTTATTAAATATATGTTTGTTGAAAATTTTTTACCTATCTAGGTTATTTGTCTATATTTCTGAGATGAGGTAGTATTTATAATATTTACATTATTTGAACTGCTATCCTCATCTTTGTTGCCATTTGTATGACGTCTTGGCTGTTATAAACTCTAGCCTTCTTCAGGTGCTAAGAAGATGTTGAAAACAATCTGAAGACAATTCATATTCAAAAGATAATAATCTGATCTGTGCAAAGTGCTTGTTGAGCAAGTTGAAACATTAACAGTCTGGACTATTTTTTTTTTTTTGTTTAATACCATATCAACTCCTTATGGGCCATTTAATGCTGAAATGCTATTTTCTTGAGAGCTTTGGTAATTTTATTTTCATTACTGTATTACTAGTAAATATTTTATAAAAATGTATTGCTGGCATTTTTTCTAATGTATTTTCATGTTTGACCCTGTTTAAGGGTTCACTACTTGCTCATAGCTTGAACTCTAAAAGATGCTATACTCCTCAAAACCTCACAATCCTTGCTGCCAGATGTAGTTTATCATCATAGTCAGAAGGAAAAATGCATTGGTTTCTGAGAGAATCTTTGTTCCAGATTTAAAGTTTAACTGATGAAGTGAAAGATGATTACGCAGGGACTCTAAGGATGTTTCAAAGTTTATGCATAGAAAGTTTCTGGCAACTGATGGTTCTGAGAGTCATGAGCAACAATAAAAATATCATGTCTAATCACTTATTTATTCATGGCATATGCTGCAGACTATATGTTATAACACTAAAAGATTACTGTGTGAGTAATCACCAAAATGGAGGTTGGGAATAATAGTATATCAAAAAATACAAGACTCACACACTGCATGAATAAGATACACTGCTAGTTAACTGCTAGTTAGTATAATCACTCTACTCTACTCTACCCTTTACTCTAATAGTGTCCACATATTTAAGTTGATAGGAACATGTCACTACTGTTTATAGATAGGTATACAACACTATATTGTTGGAGAAGATTATGAGGCTTTAGAGAAAATGAGCAAAAAAAAAAAAACATACACCTATGAACAAAATCCTGCACCATCTCATAAAACCTTGATAACCTCAAAAAGGATCAGTTACTATCTCCACATTTACATTGCCCAAACATATGGTGTCTTATCTCTCCAGACCTGAACTTGTTGGACTATTATGTATAAATAATAGCCATAATTTGCACAATGTCCAAAATAGATAAAAATCCCCTGATTTGGGCTTGTCAATATTTCCAACTTCATATTGAAGCAGTCATCAATGCTAATGGTGGATTCATTAAATAGATACATCAAGAACAGTTTCAAGATTATTCCTTTGAAATTTTCCTCAAATAAATCTCTTCTTTCATGACTTATTTGTTTTTTACTAAAGTTACGCAAGTGTCCTCAAAGAACTGTAAAGTATGATGATAAACTACATGAAGACATCTGACTAGGAGATTAGAGGTTTTGAGGAGTATAGAGCCAGTTTTTAATTCCTACTGTTCACAGGTCTACCCTGACCCTGGGTGGTAGCACCTGTTAGGGTCCCAGCTACAAACAAAAAACAACCCCCCAAACAAAACAAAACCACTATAAAAGTATATAAAAAATTATTGTAAAAATACTAGCAATACAGTTTTATCTATAAATTGACCAACAATACATTTTTAATGCAAAATGACTAGTATTTATCAACAATACATTTACAGTAGAATTATCAACAATATATTTTATATCAAAATTACCAACAACACATTTTCATAATAGATATAATAGAATTACCAACAATACAATTTTATAGCAAAATGACCAGCAATACATTTTAATTGTAATTGAAAGCATACAATTGCATTCAAAATATATTTAGTTGAAGCCATAAAATTTTGTTCAAAATATTTAGATTTCAGCATTAAATAACCAATAGAGGCTGATATGCCACTAAACAAAATCAACTAACCAACCAACAGGAAGGCACTCTTTCATGACATTAATCCATATAATATCCAACAATTTCTTAAATCAAATTGTATTCCAAATTATAACTTCAACAAAACTACAACATAATACACATCTATCATCACCTCTAGTAATTATGTCTACTCAAACATGTATATTGCATGGAAGCACAGTGGAGTAATGGATAGCAGCTCAAATTGAGGAATTAGAGAGTCAAGTTTCAATTCCAGCTGAATTCATTACATTCACTTATGTGCTAATAACCTTGGGAAAGGTATGAATCTAGCTCTTCTCTCGCCATCTATGGGTAAATAGCAGAACAGACTAGGTTCTATAGCAAATAGTCTATCACAGTAAGAATTAACAACCTACTGCAGAAAAATCTTCACACCACATGCAGTTGGGAACAGTTTGTAGATCCAAAAAATTCCAGTGAAACTTCTAGAAAAGAAGCTAGACCTAAGGTGAATGTTGCAACATGTAAGTAAACATGAATATACACAAAAGCTATGTATCATCTACCATGTATTCAATTGTGAAAGCAGAATAACATATATCATATTTTTATTACTTGAAAGCTCCCAAGAATATTAAAGTTTGGCATTACATTGGCTCATAAGGAGTTGATATACCATTAAACAGACAAACAAAAACTGAGCAACCCTGTATATAAATGAACTCCCTTGTTTTACAACTGATGTTCCTAATGGAAAGTATGATCTCACTACAAGCCAGTATTTAAGATATAGCCTGTGCCAAATTTTTCTTATCTACACCATACCAAAAATAAAAACTTGGCACCCCTACTTGGAAGATTTTGCCCACAAAGGTCAGAGGTCAGTTGTTTCCAAATCTATTATACCTCAAATGTTATATTCTTGGCACTACAGACAAACTAAACATTTTATGTAAGTGATATTAATCAACAAAGAACAGAAAGTTAAAAACTTTCACCTGTGTATTCTTGACTGTGGTTTAAGAAAAAAGGAGAAAACCTTTTTTAGGAAAAGAAAACTTTGAACATCTATTTTCAACACTCCATTTCAGCCAATATATTCTTTGGCCTTCTTATATGATCTGAAATTCTCATATGAGGTATGTTAACTATTCCAAAAATAATTTGATCTATTATCTTCATCTTTGTTGTGTTATTCTATTCTATTCATTTCTGAATAGTAAAATCTGTAATTTATTATTTTAGAACTGCCCAAGCTTAATGTTTCTGTAAATGGTCAGATCTTATGATTCAGCAATTCAATTTTATATGATAATTTGATGAATTATCAATTAACGTTATGAATTGTTGTACTCGCAATTAGGCTTCATACTTTAATCATCTGTTGTGACCCATTCACCCCCAGATCTCAAGTGGATCTCGTATATACAATCTATTGGGAAAGATGCTTGAAAAATGTTCAGTTTTTTGTACCCTTGCAGAAAGTATCGGTCTTTTCTGTTCCTGCTTATTTTTACAAGAATTAGATCAAACTAAAAGGATCTAACATTAGTTATTTTTAGTTTTAATGTTTTGTAATATTATTTTATTTTGTTTTGGGTAATCCCTCTCATATCATATATTTTTAGATGTATTTTTGTAAAAAAGAAAATAAAAAAAATGTAAAATAAAAAATATTGTATATATAACAAGTTTTTACATAATGATTTTTCCCCCTTTTTTAGGTCCCCCTGAAAATATGTGGCATTATGGTATATGTAGGATTGTGTGTTGATGAACAAGTTCTTGTGGTGAATTAACATATTGCAATGAGTGATTCTGTCATGAATCTGATTAGCTAGGTATAGGATAGAAAGTGTTAACCACTTCACCCCCTCCCCTTTTGGCCATGGGTCAAAATTAATGTATTCTACATTAATTAATATTCATTCTTTGTCAAGGCTGAAATCAACAGTTGTGATTTCTATAGTTTTGAATGCTGGGTAATCTTTCTCCTAGACTGGTTGATAACCAAGGCTAATAGTTCAGGCAACCTTAATTCTTAATACATGGCTGAATAAGAAGAGATAAATTCATTAATCAGTTAGTATATTTTTGTTTAACTTTGACTTTAAAAATGGAAGGTGATTTTTTAATCTAGATATGCTGAGAATATTATTTTTTTTTATTTTCATTAAAAATAAAAATAAAAACACAATTCAAACCCAAAAAGCAATAGATACAGTTTATGGAGAAGGTTTTGTGGATAATAGAACATACAAAAGGGGTTTGAAAAATCCAGAATACAGTACAGAGACAATATAAATGCTGAAAGTCATTTTCCATCTAGACTATGTTATTTGCTTTGATGTGTGGCTTCCACATGCATTAAAATAATTTGCTGTTAACATTATTACTATTGTTCTTATCTTTGTTTTTATTATCACAACATTTTGGCTATTGTGCCGTCCAGCCTTCATCAGGTTGTTGTTGATCCAGGTAACCTTCAGAGAACTTTAAACTAAACCCATTATTTAATCAAATTCTACAGAAGGATGCTGAAGATACCATGAACCAAACATGTGAGTAATAATGAGGTTTTGGAGAAAATGGAAACAAAAAAGAAATATATTTAATATCAGGAAAGACAGTTGAAATTTCTGGGATACATAATGAGGAAGGAGGGCTTGGAAAACCTGATACTCACAGGATAGATTGAGGTAAAGAAGAAAGCAGTGTATAACATACTTGATGTGCTTGCATAAATGGATGATAGAACAGGGTCTGGGAGAAATATGAAATAGACAAAACTTATTAAGAGTGACAATTAACAGGAAGATGTGGAGGAACATGATCTTCTACATCTTGAAAAAATATGGCCCATAAAAGAAAATTAATCAAAGTGGTCTGATTGTTCTCATTCCACTGACCATGTCTTGAGATATTCCATCTTGTTCTTATTTAGTACTGCTCAGTTATTGCTTGTCCTGTTCTCACTGAGTCTACGTACACACTGCTTGGTTTAAGGATTGAACTCAAAATTATTATGCTTTTAATCCACAAGCCTCTTTTCTTGTAGAAAAATTCTAAGTAGAAAACGGAGCCTTAAACAAGGTGAGAACAAACTGACAAGGATGAAATAAGAACTAGACAACGTATTTCTTGACATGGTCAGCAGAATAACAAACTAGCCCATTTATTAAATAAAAAGCTTAATTTGAATGTTGCTAATGTGCCTTTGAATTTCAGTGTGGCATTTTCTATCCTCTTTTAAAATTCTTCCCAGATATTTAAATTGTTGTACTAGTTTGATTTTGGTATTCTCAATTTGTAATTTTCATATTGGGTTGTCCATTTTGCTGACAACCATGAATTTTGTGTTTTAACAAGTAATGAGTGATTCTGTCATGAATCTGATTAGCTAGATATAGGATAGAAAGTGTTAACCACTTCACCCCCTCCCCTTTTGGCCATGGATCTCCATTAATAAATATTCTTTCCTCCACTACCTTCTGTAGTGTAGTCCTAGGTATGATGATAAAATACACCTGGCATCAAGGACACTGATCAAGAGATTGGAGGTTTTGAGGAGCATGGAACCAGTTTTTAATTGCAATTGTTCTCAGGACCACCCTGAATTGGGGTGGTAGCACTTATTAGGGTCCCAGCTATGGGCAAATAATGAACTTCCAAAAAAAAAAGAAAAAACAAACACTATGAAATACATTTATATATAAAAAAATTACCAAAAATACATATTTATAGCAAAATGACCAACAATATATTTTATAGCAAAATCAACAAGAAAACATTTTATCTGTTGTTGAAGCTATAAAACTGTGTTCAAAATATTTGGATTACAGTATTAAATAACCCTTGTAGGTTGATTTAACGCTAAACAAAATCAACCAACCAATCTTCTTTAGGAGTTTCTGTACTTCTGTTTCAGCATCTGCTATCAACACTGTAACATCTACACATCTAATGCAGTTAAGATTGTGTCTGTCAATAATGAATCCTTTTAATTCTTTTAGGAACACCTCACTGTATAAACTAGAATCTTGAAAAGCAAGGTGGCTATCATTAGCATTCAAACTACCCAGGGTACTGTAGGTACCACAGACTGTTTTTAGAAAGCAACAGAAAACTGTAATATCAAGAATGATTTATTTCTCTGAATATATTTCAGCTTATTGCCCCTATCTCACATTGAAGCTGTCCTTCACCTAAAAATTTTAGATCTTTTCTAGGAATGACTGTATAAACCATTGGATTATCATCCAATCAAAAATGTTGAAAGATAATTCAAATTTTATTCTAAGATATCAGCCAATCAGTAATTAGCAAGCAAGAAATAGAAAGAAATTGCTAACCAGTGGATTGTTCTGAAGAGAGAGGAAATAATTAAATATGGAATCAATAATTTTGTCATATTTATAAAATTATCTTCCTTTGGCTGAGGTAATAAAATAATTTGGAAAAATTTATTTTCGTATTAAATTATACAGGTTATATTTTCTATTTCGCAATACTGATTCATGTTTATGAAATACATGAGGCTATAATTAATCTAGCTACAATCATCAACCGTGTTGTTTTAACCACTTTCTATTTGTGTTTTCTCTGAGCTACCAACACACACACACACACACACACACACACACACACACACACACACACATATCAGAATAATACGGAGAGAAAAGAAAATGCTATTTCGAATTTTAGATGTTAGAAGCTCAGAGAATACTCAACTATATATATATATATATATATATATATATATATATATATGTATATATATATATATGTACAGAGAAAGAGAGAGAGAGAGATTGACAAAGGATATAAATTTTTCTTTAATAAGATTGTTCAAACTTTCAGGCATGTAGATGAAAATAAATAAATATACAGATTAATAAATACAAGTATCCACTAAAAATACCATTTAAATTGATAAAAATCTGTTGGATTAATAACAAAAAAGTATTCTAAGATAGATAGATAGATAGATATAATATATATATTAATAAATATATACATTATCCTACATTGGTAGCACGGCATAAGATAATATGATAATAGTAGGATAATATTCCACAATAATCTTCACACAGTAAAAACTACTATGTAGTGCAATACACAGAGAGCAATTATACAGAATACAACATACTTGAGAATGGCTAAAGCACTAACCAAAAATGCTGGGGACAGTAAAAACTATGGACAATTTTTATTTTCTTTAACTCCTGAAAAATGAAAAAAAATTTAAAAATCAGGAAAAACTTAACAAATTGATTAAATCATCTTTATTGGACATATTCAATAAAAGATGCTCTAAAGGCAGGTTGCTGCCCAACTTATTATTTAAAAAGTATTTAAAATAGATATCCCATTTTTATCTATTAAACATAATGTATTTTATTTATATATATATATATATATATATATATATAAGAGATAAAAGAAAAAACTGTACTTAGCCAACACATTTCATCCTCTGCAGGACTTTTATCAAAGCAATAACTGCCTTGATAGAGTCTCTCAGAGGACAAAATGTGTTGGCTAACTACAATTTTTCCTCTTGTCTCTTTTTTATTCATTTTGTCTTTTCTACGGATGCACTTTATCATATATATATATATATATATATATATATATATATATACATATATATATATATGTATTCTCCCGTTGTTTTCAACATATAAGGAAAATTCAACTCAGTTCTTAGAACCAAACATCCAGACTATTCGCATGTATGATCTGATTAGAGTAGTGAAATCTTGTGCAGAACTGATCACACTTTTTGGAAGAGCCAAATACAGATTTGAAGAGTTTGTCTAAAAACTGCACCTCTCATAGATACTCTTCAACTTTGAGAATGACCTATTCGATATTATAAACAATATCACCTTCTACAAACATAAAAGTAAATTCCTAAAACACCTAGATACACTGGTCAGTAGCATAAATGAATCCAACAAGGTCTTTGCAAAATCAGATAAAACCTCAAAATTTTATAAGATGGACCCTAAATAGTACAAAGACCTAATAAAGAAAAACCTAACAAAAAACTACAGAAAAATCAACACAGAGCACTCAAACCACATAGATAGAATTAGCTACTCAGACAAACAAATCACTGACAAAACTGAAAATCAGTGACAGAGTCCCTAAAATTACAACAAAGGAGGCTTATATACTTTTAAAAGACCACAAACCGGAATTCTAATGAAAATTACCCACTAGAATTATCAGAGATCGGTAGAATTAGTAAGGTAGAATTAGTAAGGTAATACTAGAAAGAGTTAACCGAGAAATAAAAATCAACTCCAACTCATACAATGGAGTGGTACATTGAAGGTAATCGACTGGTTTGAGAACTTTGAAGAAAAAATAACTCTACTTTCCTACAATTCAACATCATGGATTTTTACCCAACTGTATCTGAGAGCCTCTTCAACCTTGCCCCAGAATTTGCAGAATTTTATTCATACATCTCAAAAGAGGAAATAAAAATAATCTTGAACTGCAGAAAATCAGTTCTCATCCATAACAAAGAACAGTGGTCAAAAAACTCAATGGATAATTTTGATTTATCTATGGGAGTTCTGGATTCAGCAAAATCTTCAGATCTAGTTGGATTATTTCTCCTGTAAAACCTCACTGCGTATAAAGAAATTGACATTAAAAATATAGGACTTTATAGAGATGACAGACTCATGATAGTAAATAAATCCACTGGAGGTAAGTTTGGTAGACTCAGAAAATTAATTCATAGAGTTTTTAAATCTTTTGGTTTTAGCGTGGTAATTAACCCTAATATCAAACGAGTTAACTTCTTAGACATGATATTAGATTTAGTCTGTAACACTTTTCAACCTTACATGAAAAATAATGCTCACCCAATCTATATAAACCCCAACTCTAATTACCCACTATCCGTTATCAAACATATTCCATCATCAGTTGAACGCCGCATAAGCATACACTCCTCAAATAAAGAAATATTCGATAAGCACAAAACAATTCATGATAAAATTCTTACAGACAGCAGCTATCGATCCTCCAAGATTAACTTTGTGGAAAAAGTTAGTAGCCCAAAAAGAAAAAATAGAAACAGGAAAATCATTTGTTATAACCCTCCATTTAATCAGATAGTTAATTTTAAACTGGGACATAAATTTCTTAAGCTAAGAAATAAACATTTCCCCAAAAATAAACATTTAAGAAAAATTTTCAATAGAAATATCACTCAGTTATAGTTGATCCAACAATTTAGAAAAAATAATTAAATTACATAACAATAAAATATTGAAATCATACAACAAAAATAACTCTAACACTCATGTCAGTTTGCCTCATAATAACAACTTTTGTAATTGTAGAAAACCGAATCAATGCCCCATACCTAATAAATGCTTAACAAACTCCCTGGTATATGTGTGTGCGATTTGATCTATGGAAAATCCTAAGAATGATAAAATTTATATTGGAAACCCTATGAATGTTTTTAAAAGTGCTTTTATGATCACCTCTCATCCTTCAATAACATGGGCAAACAAAATATAACATCACATTCTAAATATTTTTGGAAATTAAAAAACGAAAATAAAACACCTAAAGTTAAATGGAAAATCTTCAAACAGGCAGAACATCTAAATTGGTAAAGGAACCATGTTTCCTTTGTCTTCAAGAAAAAATGGAAATCATTAAATACATGAGGAGTATTATATTACTAAACCAGAGGCATGTAACCACAGTAAACTGCAAACGCATTAAAGAACTAAACTTACAATCATGCCAAAATTACAAAAGCTAAAGTTAGGATCTCTAAAAACGATAAACCTTTATAGTATTAACAACACTCTTACCTCAAATTTTACCTTTATTTCATACTACAAACTGTGATCTAATCAAAGTTTAATATAAAAAAGAGATTTCCTAAATTTTAAATTAAGGTTAAATATATAAAAAAATATTTTAATTATAAAAACTCAATTTAAATACAAAAATATTTGTAGTCATATACTTCACAAATACAAATATGTTTACCAAATAGAAATCCCTGTTCCCTTTTTAGTGCATCCTCTCCTACTCCCCCCACCCCATATACATTTCCTTATTTTTTCTCTTTGTTAAACCCAAAGGACTGGCCATAAAGGCTGTAAAGGACCATACCTTATCTCTACTATTAAATCTGTCTATAAAATTTTCAACATATCCATTAATCACCTCTCTCTTCTACCTCTTCTCTCTTTTCATTCAAATTCTAACTTACAACTCTGATTTCCCATTTTCCACCCCACCTACCTCTCACACATAATTCGCCAATATAAGGTAAAGAATTTTCCATTTTCTTTTCACACTACCTGATGAGACATTGTCATTGTCTTTTTAATGTCAAAACAAAATGTACACTTTGTAGTAGATGATAATTTGTACATGTTCTAAACTATAATTTATAATATATATATATATATATATATATATATATATATACAGTACTGTACAAAAGTATTAGGACAAGAACTATTTTATCTTTTATGAGTCATCAAAATAAAGTTTAAAATTACCCCTGTCCTAACACTTTTGCACACTACCAGTAGCATGCAAAAGTATTAAGACAGGGGTGATTTTCCTAAAAACCTCACTGAAATTCAAATACAGGATGAAAAGCCAAACAGGTGTAAAAGAAATGTATTAAAAAGAATTTATATTTAATTTTTCCTATTTTCTATTAAACAAGTTATTTTGAAACTACTCATTATTCTGTTATTCTTGGATATGACTGACTTTTTTCTTATTCCCCACTCTCAAATTGATAAATCTAATGTTACTTTGCAAGACACACTTTGGGAACAAATACAAGCTGCTTGGCAGGAGATACCATTAGATACATTGAAAAAGCTTGTGATGTCAGAATGAAGGCTGTGATTAAAGCAAAAGTCTATTATACTAAATATTAAATTTATTTTGTAACAAGTATTTTTTCTTCTTAAGCATTTGTTGAATAAATCAAATAAATTTACTTTAATTAAATTGTTTATTTTCTGTCAGTATACCTCATAAAAGATAAAATAGTTCTTGTCCTAATACTTTTGCACAGTACTGTATATATTCATCATCCACATACAAGCCTGTTTTGCTGTATCACAGCTCATCAATGTGGCTAGCATTCCACTTGCCTCCGGCCAGGATCAAAACTCGACCAATTTGGTATCAGTCGGAGTCACTATCCCTTAAGCTATGAGCACATGGAATCAGAGAAGAGAAATTTTAGCAAGTTATATATAAGCAGCTTATACACATGACAATCACTGAAAGAACTCAATTCATTGCTGAAGAGTTATGCATATATCACCAAAGTGGTAACTGTTTTTTTTTTCAAATTTTCCTCTCTATATATATGTATTAGTGTTGAGTATTTTGGTAAGCAAGGTTTTTGTCATAAAGTGCTTGATGGGTTTCATATGAGGAAGTTTGTCACTTAACAGAGCAGAGTTATGCTAGCTTTGAAGTTTTGTGAAGAAACAAGCATATTAAAACACACCAAATTCCACAGAAATAGGAAAAAGCAACAAATGAAGAAAAAAAACTTGAGGAGTGAGGATATCACAATTGTGCTTTCAAGAAACTTGGAAGTCAGCAAGTGACTAACTTCCTCACATTAATCCTTATATATATATATTGTTGGGTTATCGCCCCTATTTACACACTCTATGGACTCTTCCATAGTATACAAATAATCCTGCCTACAGAGAACAGTGTGTTGTGCGGAAGCAGTTGAGTGAGTTGAATTAAATTGAGTTGTTAATCAGAGCACTTGAACCGCTGCTCGTTGGTCAGCAAGAAATATAGACTTATTATGCGACTTACTTCTTTGTATACATTTGACTTCCACTAACCAGTATTCCTGAATCTACTCTAACCGTGTACAGGTTGTATATCTTTTGTTCAATACACTTACCTTTTTTTTCCTTTCATATCTTTTTTGTGTTATTATTATATTGTGTGGTTTTCTAAACAAGAATCCACAACATATATATATATATATATAAAAACAAAAGAAAAATTTATCTCGATCAATGTATTTCGTCCTCTCATAAACTTTATCAAGACAAATGTAAGGATTTAATTTTGCAACATTTATAAACAGAAATGTTGTTAGTTTTTCAGAATTTTAAAATTTAAGAATGTTCATATATTTCAGGCTAAGTGAAAGTTAAGGTAAACTATGAAGGATGCTAAGCCTTTTGGCTTTTTTCATTAAGGTAGTCAATGTGCACCTTGAAGTTAAGTTTGCTATCTAATATGATTCCTAGATATTTTATTTATTGGGTTATGGAAATTGTGTGTTCATTTAATTTTAATTCTGGATCAAGGGTGTAGGGTCATTTTTTGCAGAAAATATAAACAGTTTTTATTTTTCATTTCCATTTGTCCATTTTTCTATCTTGCTTAAACATAGTTGTACATATCTTTCAAGGGAAAGCATGTTTGGTAATGAATACATATAAGGATTTTTTAATTCCTGTATTAATGCTTTCAATAATACTGTTTATTTTGAGAATAAAAAATGTAACTGATAAAATGCTACCTTGAGGTACTCCTGCTTTCTGCTTGTGTGTCTGATGTTGTGTTTCCATTTTGTACTTTGAATTTTCAGTTTGATAGGAAGTTTTGGATGAATATAGCCATTTTTCTTTTTATTCCCATCTTGTGCATGTCTCTTAGGATACCATTTCTATCTGGTATCATAGGCATTTTTATTGATACCACATGATGATCACGAACAAAGCCATCACAAATAAAGGATTCTAGCCATACAAGTTGGTCCTTGTCTTTACAGAAACTACTTTGGTAATTAGATAAGAAATTCTTTCTTTCCAGGTACCACATTAGTTGAGCATTTACCATTCTCTCCAACATCTTACAAATGCAACTTGTTAGGGCAATGTATCAATAGTTTGTTAGGTTGGAATGGTCTTTGCTGGGTTTAGATGTTGGAATGATGACAGATTCAAGCTACAATTTTGCTAATTTGTTTGAACACCATATATGACTGCGAGATCTGGAGAAGTATTAAAAGAGACTTTTCTGGCAGGTGTTTTAAAAATTGGTAATGAATTTCATCTGGATGAGTTGCAGAGCTTTTACTTTTGTATATGGAGTCTTTTAGTTCTGTCATAATAAAGAGAATATTGTATTCTTTATTATTTGAAGTGAATGCAAGTTTTTCTTGTTCCATAATGTTTTATATTTTTAAAATTTAGGAGTGTACTGATTTGTTGAGGAGTTTCTTTGAAGTTCTGTTATTATCAGGTTAGCAATTTCTTTTTTTTTTTCCAGTGCATTTATCTCCTTTTGTTTTTCCATTAATTTTCCTTATTTTCCATGTTTTATTTATTAGGCTTTTGTTGTTTGGTCTGGAGATGTAGTTTTGCCAAGATTCTCTTTTGAAGTTTTTAATTATACAGCTTGCTTTTGATCAAACTTGCTTGCAGTTTTGTAGCTTGATTGTGGTTGGATTGTACAAGAATAACTATAGCAATTTTTTTCCTGCTTTTAACAGCTTCTCTGCATTCTGCTGTAAACTAGGGTTTAGATTTGGTATTGTTTGTCTTGCTATTTGTGTTAGTATGTTTGTAAAGAAGACTGTTGTTTCTGGTTCATTGAGAATTTCCATGTTAATTTATGATGAACAGAGTTCATTGAATGTTAGTCAGTCAGCTTTGTGTAGTTACCATTTTGGATTAATTTTTTCAAATGTATGCTTGCTTATATATTGGAAAATAGGTGAATGGTCACTATCACATTCGTCATCATAAACTTTTGATTGAAAGTTCATAAAAATTGATGGGAAGCCTTTGGTTAGATCAATAACTGATGTTGATCTGCTACCTGGATGTAGGTATGTATGAATTTGGTTATTAAGAATAAGATTAGATGATTATACTAGAGATTCTATTAGGACCTGCATGCATGTAGTTTCAGATGGTAATGCATCTATAAGAAAGTACTATAAGCAAGCTTGAAATTCAGTATATATCATTTTCACCAAAGTGCAAACAACTTTGTTATAGCATTAAACATGTCAGATTTTGAGCCAAAGAAAGTTTATTTGTGGGTAATTTTATTACACTACTCTATTCAAAAGAAATCTAAAGCTGAAGCATACAGAATTCGTGTTGAGACTTACAGCAACCATGATTTGTCAGAAATAACATGCACAAGTTGGTTTACATGCATCAAAAATATTGATTTTAAGGTTGAAGATAAAAAACGCTCTGGTGCACAAAAAAAATTTGAAGACAAAGAAGTGGAGGCATTGCTTCCTGAAAACTCATGTCATGTGCAAGCTGAACTTGCAGAATCATTAGGAGTTGATTACACAACAGTTTTGAAATGTTTGAAAGCATTAGGAATAATTCAAAAGCAACGACATTGGGTACCATACAAGTTAAAGCCGAGAGACGTTGAATGATGTCTTGTCATGTGTTCTTCAATGGCAGAAAAGAAAGACTTTTGCATTGTACCATGACTGGTGATGAAAGTAGATACACTATGATAATCTTAAGTGTAGAAGTTCTTGGGGTAAGCTCAACCATGTAAGGTTTGAAGCTTCTGCTCTGTATTTGGTGGGATCAGATGAGTGTAGTTTATTATGAGCTGCTCAAACCAAATGGAATCATCACTGGTGATCTATATCAACAACAATTAAGCCAAGCATTGAAGAAAGAATGGCTGCTATATGAGCAGAGACATGACTAAGTGGTTTTTCAACATGATGATGCTAGGCTACATACTGCGAAATGGGTGAAAACCTACTTGGAAACACTTGAATGGGAAGTCCTATTTGCACAGCTATATTCATCAGATATTGCTCCATCTGATTATCACTTGTTCCAATCGATGGTACATGGCCTGGCTGAGCAGTACTTTCATTCTTATGAAGATGCTAAAAAATGAGTCAACTCATGGTTAGCCTTAAAAGACATATCATCTTTGCAACATGGAATTCAAATGTTGCCAGAAAGATGGGAAAAGTAGTGGCTAGCAATGGACGATACTTTTAATGATGTGTTTCTTACTAATTTTTATAAATAAAACATTACTTTTCATGAAAAATCAGTGAGAATTTCTAATATAATTTCTAATATAATATATTATTCTAATATAATTTTACCAGTTTGAGTTTAAAATCTCCCATTATGAGAAGGAGAGTAGAAAGTTGACCAGTTAGCCATTCTATTTTAGTCTGTCTTTTGGAATATAAATTGAACATAGAGCTATTGTTTGATGATGGATGTAGTTTTGTGTTTAATTGTAGTTTTTCATGGAGTATTGATTTTTTAACCAACATTGAAGCACCCCTACTTTGCCTATTCTCTTTTGTTGATACATTTATGTTGTGGTAAGCTCCATATCCTTTAAAAGAGATATCATTTTTTTAAGAAAGGTCTCCTGCATGAAAACTATATTTGGATTGTAGTCTAAGGAGTTGTTTGATCAAGCATCTCTACAGTTCCATTTGAGTAGTAATTATTTTATTTTAGTAAGATGATTTTAGGGATTCTATAACCTATGTTATAAGTTTCCATATATTCCATACTTTCTATACTGCTTGTTTTCCTTGTTTGTGAATTTGTTCTTTGTTAAGTATTCATATGTTCTTGATTATTTAGGTTCTTTTCATTTGGCTTTTTATTGTGAGTTGTTGTCCTGTTTATTTGCTTTTAATTCTGTTTCTTCTAATTTGGGGATTTTAAATTTGTTCTGGGTTTTGATTGATTTTTGTTCTGTCAGTTTTCTGTTTGTAGAATTTTTCATTTGAGAAGTTTTGAGTTTTGTCATTGAGTAGTTGTTGTCAGAGAATTTTGTGTTGGGTTTAAATTGTTTGTGAATAGTTTTGATTCAATAGAAAGGGTTGTTTGCAAGTTTACAATTAGTTTTAATGCTTTCAATATGTTTTTTAATTCTTATGGTTCATGTAATTTGTTTGATATTAGATTTTTATAGGTATAGCTTGATGTTGCTTGGGTAATTTTTGTGTATGATGGTGTATTGGAATTTGTTTTGATGCTTTTCCTTGCTTCTGAGTTGAAAACTTTTTTGTGTGTTTAATTTTTAATAGTGCTTTTTCTTTTTTCCAGGTTACACAGTCCCTGGGAATTATCGCATGATTTTTTTTTTTTTACAATAAGAGCATTTGATCTTATTTGGATATGTTATCTCTGTGTGGTTAGGATAATTTTTCCAATATTTTCCACATACCAACTTCCTTGTACATTTATTCTTTTCATGTCCATATCTTTAGCAGTTAAAGCATCTTAATGGGTTTGGAATATATGTTTCTACTTTGGAAACTGTATATCCAATTTTTATTTCCTGTGGTGGTTCTGGTGAATCAAAAGTATAAGTGTTGTATTTATAATTTTATCATTTTATTTAGTAGATATTCTTTTTATGTCTGTAATGTTTTGTTTTTTGACAGAATTATTGTTCTTAATTTCCTCCAGTGCACACAGTGAGAATTCAGTGCTTAGAGGAATTTTAAAATTGGCGTTAGTAGACCTTCACATTTATATCATGAAATTTGGTCATTCTGGTCTAGTTTCAGCATCATGTTTTCCTTTGACTTCTATCAGTAACATTATTTATAGTTTCTTTTTTAACTGCTTTTTGGAACTATCTAAGATGCTAAGATTTTTTCTATGACAGAACAACTTCATTATTAGTTTGTCATCTATTGGTTTTATTTCTATGAATTAAAAAAAAATTCCTTTCATCAATTTTCTATCAATGTGCAGTCTCTTGGGGTTCTTTTGTGCTCATATTTTATTATTATTATTCATCAGCCAGCTGGGAAATTCCATTTGCCTCATTCCTCCAGGGGTACATGACTGGTATACTCAAATGTGGGGAGGGTTCCAAGCACCAGTTATATTAGGGACCGTCCATGGCTTTCCTTGGAGGTTGAAACAGCCATGTCACATTCCTTGTTTCTAGTCTGAGTGACTCTACAGCCACTGCTTACTAAGTCAGTTTAATGTTTGATATGGTAAATATGAGCGCATTTTGTTTATTTTGATAGTCTGACTTAAGGCTTGACATGACTATCAGATTGATTAGATTGGGCCTCTACAACTACGCATCTAGCTCAAGTAAGGGCCAAAGTGGTGTGTTGGATTTTAAGAATATATGTATAGCCCAACTCCTAAAACACTCAACCATCAGAATCCCATACTTAAGTATCAAGGGTTGCCACCCATGTCAAACAAGTAGCCCACTTGGGAAATTTTTACCCCCTGCATAGGTGCAGTCAGCATAAACTGAAGCCCCACCAACAAGGCAATTGAGGATGCATATCTTAATATCAAAGAATACGATAATGATAATTCCTCATCTTAAAGATTTTGACAAACCTTGTGAGTACATTAACAAAGATGAGGATGTTGGTATGAATAGCAAAGAATATAACAATCCTTTGATTCAAATCTGCACAAAAGGGATATTTTGGAAGAAAGATTAAAACATGTGCTTATTTTGGATTGAATTTATTTATGAAAAGCAAATTTTGTATGCAAAATCTCTGAAAATTTTAATAATCTGCCTTTAATATTTTGAAATCCTTTATTTGAATTCTCAGGTTTCCAAAACTATCCAATTAATTTAATTTTAAGTTTCATAAAATTATACAATAGAATATTTTTTTGTTTTGAGTGTTTTCGATTACTTTTTGAATAAAATATTCTGTAATATTTTGTTAAAAAGATTGCCAATAATTTTATAAGATTTATTTTCATTTATTTAATGTTTTTTCATATTTTAAATTATTGGTTCTAAACAGTTCAATAATTTTGCTTTAATAATTGAGAAATATAATGTTCCCATTATAATCTTTTATTTTGTATATGTATTCAGAGTGGGGGCATTATTCTGCATTTTTACTAATTAAAAACAGAAAGATATTCACTGATTAGAAAAACATGAGTTTTATAATATTTATCATTACAAATAGAAATTGAAATCTCTTGTGTGGAGGAGGAAAGGGTTTCATATTTTTTCTTAGATTTTCTTCAGTATTAAAAGGATTCAATTGTTCCTGTTGACTTTTTATGGAAGAGGAGAGGGCCATATACATAGTCAGTGATACAATGAATATTTACAAAGAAGACTTGCCTTACAGAGTTTAGTGTCTAACTCTATATACTGCTATAAATTTTAAACCTTGAGGGAAAAGTACATTAATGCCATTCACAAGGGTACTGTAAGGATTGATGTAGGAAAAGGAATATTCCATCCAACAATTCTTAATATCCAGTTGGCTGTACTAAGATTGAATAGAATGGTATGAAGAGAGAAGAGGACTCCATTTTACATCAGAGATATAAAATCTTTCTACAAATATAAAATAAGAGAGTGTTAGTTGAAAGTAATAAAAATTAAATTGTCAATTAAATTATCACAAACAAACTGGCTTATAATATTCAATGCCTCTAAAATGAAAGCTAGTAATGTTACATCATCACCAAGAAGATTCTGTATTTCCTCCTGTCCTGATAAGTATTTTGTACTCTTAAAGAGGTTCGTTGCATTGGACGTTCATTGCGGATTCAAGTTCACCTCAAATTTCAAGTGGAACTCATACAAACAGGTAATAAGATGGTCTGAAAGAATAATCCCTGTTTCATTTCTATTCCAGTCTTAAGGAGGAAGCTCTCTTTGGTCAGGGACCTCTCAATTTTGGCTTGTAATATTCAATACCTCTAAAAAACAAAGCTAGTGATGTATTAACATCACCAAGTTGACTCTGTCCTGATAAAATACTTGTACTCTCAGGGAGGTTCATTGCTTTGGACGTCTACTGGGATTCATATTCATCTCTGATCTCAAATGAAAGTGATAAGAATGTTGTATTAGTAAAGATTCAGGTAAAATGATCAGAATGAACAATACCTATTCCATTTTTATACCATTAGTAAGGACTCTTTTGTCAGGGTACTCCAAATCTTAGCTTGTAATATTCAATGCCTCCAAAACCAAAGCTAGTAACTTTTCAGCATCACCAAAAAGATTCTGTATTTTCTCCTGTCTTGATAAATGTTTTGTGCTCTCAAGGAAATCTGTTGCTTTGGACGTCTATTGGGACTCAAGTTCAAGTGAGGATCATATATATGATCGATCACTAAAGGGGCTGGCAAGAGGGTTAGGTCTTTGCATTTGTTTCCTTTTGTCTGGTCAGTAACTAAATGGGTGAATACTGGAAATACCAGTTGTTGTAAGCTTAGATGTGCAGTTGGTGTAATGGATAAGGTCTTGAAATTGCTAATTGGAGGATCAAGTTCCAATTCCTGTTGGTTTGCTTATATTCATTTACATGCAAATAGCCTCAAAAGTATGAAACAACCTCTTATCTCCCTATCTATGGGTTAATTAGCAAGCATTGAATCAATAAAACCATTATTATCTCAAAAAATAAAATTGTGTATGAAATAGCTCATAGATGTTGATATGCTGCTAAACAAAATCAAGCAACCAAGCTAAAGAGAATGTAAACTACCATAGCTGGAGTTTGAACTTGGTTTGCCAGTTCCATTCTATTTAGTAACCGGTATCTTTGTAAAATGACTAGAATGTATTATATTTGGTGCTTAGAGCTTAAAAGCTGATCATTCCTTCTGTTCAGAGGAACACACTGGAGGAATCTTTAGTAAGAGTTTCCTACTTGACATGCCATAACGTTTGAGGTAATTTAACTGAATTTGTTATCACAATAACAAAAAGCATAGCTCCTGATGGTTATAGGGACATAGCAGCAGTGGTGTGCCCAAAGCAACCAAGGCTATAGGGCCCAATCTGATCTGCTAATTATCCACAGCCAGTGAGGGAAGAGATGGAACCATACCTTTCCTCGTTAGCTGAACAATTCAGCAATTGACAGTTCATTTCACTTCAATTCACAAACAGGACAATTAGTTGACACTTTAAGTCTTTTCAAGTTCAAACTCTCATATTTTTTTTTTTTTTTTTTTGTGGGTCAATCTTTCTAAACCTTCAGTCATCATCATGGAGTTTGTCAAGACAGAACGAGGAGCCAGAAAGATTTTATTTAAAGGATATGCCTATATTGTTGAATCTATAAATTACTGGAGGTGCAAACAACAAAAATTATACAATGCAAGACTGACAACAATTGATGACACAATTAGCAGAACACATTGAGCATCTGCCAACACCAGGACAGTTCGCCAACAGTTTATAAAAAAACTGTCTGTGAATTGTCTTTTCGGTGAATGTCATGAACTCAACTGGAATTTGAACTCGACACTCCAATTCCTCAATCCAAACTGGTATCCATTACTCTACTGTGTCTTCATCTTCAAAATCAACTTTTGTAAAATTAATTATAAGTTTTTGACCAAGGAAATCAAAAGCCCACTAATATACTAGATAGACTGATATGATGAAAGCTGTTGACTTCTTTGTTTTGTTTTACAATGATTTTCATCCTGTACAAGACACAAGAGCCGCTCAAGGTAGATTTGGGAGTATGTGGGGAAGATAATGATTGTTGTATGCCACTCTCCTAATTAAGAAGGGCCTGCTAGGTGACTATAATGTTTGGCTTTTGAGAAAGATTTTAGTTGAAACTCTCTGTGAAATTCTTTTTTTTTTGTTCTGCTGCTGTCTCATTTTTTAAAGACTTTTTTAAGTACATTTTTAATACTTTTAAGCACATATTTTAAGACTTTCAAGAACATTTTAAGACTTTTTTAAAATACATGTTTTAAAACATGTTTAAGTACATTTAAGATGTTTTTATTTCATTTTTAAATACATTTTTAAAACTTTAAAAAATAAAAATCAATGATTTTTTTGATTTTTTTCAACTGTGACCTTGCATGAAATACAAATCAATAAAAAAATCTGAAATTTAAAAGTGAACTTTCTGACTTAATAGAAGACATTAAATGAGACTTTATCAGGTTCAATAAAAGAAGTCTCAAGATTTAAAAAATTTTAAAAAGTCAAAATTAGAATTTACAACTCAGATTACATCCTGGCAGAAATTTCCAAGTTAAAAAAAAAACAAAAAAACCTGTTATGCAAGGAATCTAATGCTACGGTCAGTACCTAGATTGGTAAATACCAAGTGCTGTAAGGTTAGATATGTGGATGGTATAATGGATAACAACTCAGAATTGAAAATCATATTGCCAAGTTCCATTGGGTTCATTATATTCATTAATGTACAAATACCCTCTTTCCCACTGCCTGCCTCCCAAACAAAAATAATTGGCACTGTTACTTTAAATGCATAGTGATCAACAGAAAAGAAAAAAATGGGGATTTAAGAAATAAATAATTCTATTGACAAAAATACATGAAATGGTAAATTGATGTAAATGTCTCTCAGTGAAAGAAAGAGATTAGTAGAATCATAAAATCATCTGCAAAGGTGTACGGTAGGAGAGGGAGAGTGAGTTGTGACTTACTGCAGCGACAATCTTTGACATGTAGTCTTTTGGAGATGGGAGGTCAGGCATTGCGAATCCTGACTGTTGTGCCAACCAACTGCCAAAGACATCCCTTTGATTGGCTTTTATGCCCTTTTCTTAGGCTCAGATTGGCTTCAATTTTTATTTTGTTTCTTTAGGCAGGAGTGGGTGCTATTTGGATTGTATTTTTCTTTGACTGTGTAAGTAAAATAGAAACTAAGTGCATGTGTGTGTGTGTATATATATATATATATAACACAAAGTTTATATAAATCTAACATGTTTCACTTTTATTAAAGCTTCATCAGAGATGTTTTTTCTCAATATCTGACAAAGCTTTAATAAAAGTGAAACATGTTAGATTTATATAAACTTTTTGTTTGTTCTATATTTTATCATCCTATCAAAATTACAATCCATATTTGAACTCTAACTCTTCCTCCCTGTCTCTCTCTCTCTCTCTCTCTCTCTCAATATATATATATATATATATATATATATATATATATATTATAAGCAGTGAGGTCAACATCCAGCAGCAACAAACTGTTTCATGCTTAACCACAATCTTCAGGCCACTTTTATATCTACATTTATATATGCTCTATTCCTGATATTGAGCACTTTAACCCATAAATATAACATAACTTCTAACTATATATATATATATATATATATATATATATATATGAATAGAATAAGTAAACAATAGGTAGGACTCTGAAGAAACTTATTAAAGTGAAACATGTTAGATTAAAGACATTTTTTCCTATCTGTTCTTTATTTATTCTGTTCATCTTGTCACATTTCAATCCATATATTCAACTCTTATATTGAAAACAGAAATAGGGATTGTTCTAATGAGAGAAATTGTTATAGGTAAAAAACGTGCGAAAAAGTATACATTTTCTTTAAAGTATAGATTTATTATTATTATTATTACTTGCTTTTTGAATAACAAATTAAGTGTCCATAATGGTATTTCTGTTGCTACACATGTTTCACGTCCTAAGTTCACTCACTTCAGGCAAATAAATTTGTGACTTTACATATTGAAATACGTTCTCAATATGTAAAGTCACAAATTTATTCACCTGAAGAATATAGTCAACTTTGGACTCGAAACACATTTAGCAACACAAATACCATTATGGACACATAATGTATTATACAAAAAGCAAGGTCATTGCTTTTCACCATTTTTCCCATATATATAAATCAATAATTCTTAGAATAATTTAAAATTTGAATATTCTCACCTATCCATTAACTATTATTATAACTCAATAAACCAGAAATCCTTAACCGTAACACTCCTAATATCTCATTGACCAGCATATATAGCCCACTTACTGCCCAGGAGACACAAAATGTAAACAAAACATTTTTTAAAGAAATAATGGATTTACTTTTAATCCAACTTTTTTATTACATTAAACATTTTTCAGTTAATACACACACATATATGTGCATAATAATGGCTGGCCACTTATATTTGAGGATACCTGCCTACCAGGGTGGCTAGCTAATCCCCATTGCAGACATTTTCTCAGCCACACTTGTGTTTGTTCAACACCCACATGGGCGCATGGCCGAGCAGTTAGAACATTTGCTTTCTGAACATGAACCTTGGATTCAAGTCTCACTATGCTCGATTTATCAGGAAGGTGACTACTTGATGTTATTCATCTGAAGAAGGCATTCTCAGCATGCAGAACCTTTAAAACGAATCTGAAAACCATACCACAGATTGACCCAAGAAGTCACAAGTCATCATGACCGAAGGTTTAAGCATCCTGGCCTTCTTCAGACTATTGTTCATGCTAGATCATGCACTCTCTCCTATAAACTGTAACTAAGGTCTACTCTGCATAGTTGCAGTATAAGACATAGGTGGCCTCTGTGGGTGTTGAACAAACACAAGTGTGCCTGAGCAAGCATCTCAAATGAGGATTAGCTAGCCACCTCATAGTCAAAAGTCATTAACTGAGGGTTTGAGCATCCTGGCCTTCTTCAGACTATTGTTCATGCTAGATAACGCACTCTCTCCTAGAATGTAACTAAGGTCTACTCTGCATAGTTGCAGTATAAGCCATAGGTGGCCTCTGTGAGTGTTGAACAAACACAAGTGTCTGAGCATATATATATATGTGTGTGTGTGTGTGTGTTTTGTGAGTAATTCTTCTTTTATACAAGTTTCATTAAAACAGTTTCTACATAATCTATGTCCAGAAAAGAAACAAATTATAAAAACACAAGAAAAAACTTAAATGCAGTACCTTTTCGAGTTGTTTTTTATGAAACACACACACACACACACACACACACATATTCTGGTGAGGAAAATTTTGTAGCATGACACAGTGAACAGACTTTCATCTCAAAAATTACTTCAGTATAATCTTTGCACTTCATTTCAGTGGAAAACATAACACAAAAGAAAAAGACTTTGATAATGGTGTATGAAAGCCAAAAGACATTCAACATTTTATATTTAAATGTGAATCAGAAATCATAAAAATGGTTTGAAATATTGCAAAAAAACTGAAAAAGAAATAAATAAGAATATATTCAACAAAGTATTTTGATTGGTTTTTAAATGAATTGCTGTCCAAATACACCCAATATATCGACACATTTATTTACAATCCTTTATTCAAAAATCTCTGGACTGGAAGAGCTCTTTTTATTATTTTGGAATACAGTCTATTGATTTGTACATAGCAACTATATACATTGTGGTGTAATGGATATAAGCTCAGAATGAGAAATCAGACAGCTGAGTTCAAATTCTAGTTGATCCAGCTATGGATGGAATAGCAGGACAGATTGGGTTCTGTAGCTTTGGTTGGCAACCAGTCTACCAAAGAAAGAAATGACAACCTACTGTGGGAAAAATTTTCTGCCACATCAGTCAGGTCTCTTTTGAGACATGATTTCCCAAACATCTATCCCATATGGCAATTAACTGACTGACTGATAGCATCTATACAATGGGACAGCTTGAAAATGGAACCCAAGCATAATGACAATATCCCTTTACATTTCATAACATAGTTTAAACATATAACCTGAAGATAGTTTTATATCAGCAGATGCTTAATCTTCACACCCCTTTCAATGTTTAAATCCATTCTATCAATATAAGACTGAGGTCATCATTGTTTTATCTGTGCAGTGTATTTTTCTATTTATCATTAACTTCTGTTTCCTTAGATTGTATATGGTGGTTGTTTCAACATTAAGCTCCCCAATGAGATGCTTCACACTTGCATCACCTGTCTAGTTTTTCCAACAGTTTGACTTTCAGTGATATTGAGAAAGATAAATGCTTTTTTGTTCTTTTCACTGCCCATATCAGTATTTTTTTAACATTTTAAACAATATCTTTATTGAGCATGAAACACCTGGTAAGTAATCCATGAATGAATGTGTTGCAGTGAAAATCACTAACAAAAAAACTGGCATCAATGTAGGGTACACAGCTGAGCTGGGGAACCTCTACCTAGGGCAGATGAGGTCACCTACAACAGTTGCACATCACTTAGGGACCACTTCATTGCTTTCTGAGATTTTTTCATTTATGGGAAATCATGTCAGCAGAGGAAAAAGTTTTGAATTTTGGAATTTTGGAATTTTGGATAAAGGATCTGTACAAGAATAAGAAACACAAGTTCTTTGTTTTTTGTTTTTTTTTGCTTTCTGTCATGATTTCTTTGAGTTTTTCTATCAAACAAATATTTAACAACAAAAATTCTTGTGAATGTCATGAAAAATCTCTTTAGGTTTTTCAACTCAGAAAAATTGTATCTTTTAACATTCTTTTATGGGTAAAGGCATTTTATTCTCTCAATACCATTTTATCAAAATAATGGTAAATGAAGTGAAAAAATATTTCTTTTCAATGAAAAAATCTTGATAAATGTATTATTCATGATTTGCCATTGGTTTTGGGCTGCATCAATCATTTTTAAATTAATTTACATTACTATATTGTTTATTCCATTATAAGAATTGTAATTCTGAAAATTTTAATGTTTTCATTAGAGAGTTTGAGATGAATTGTTATTTAATTCAATATCTGTCTATATCTCTGAGATGAGGTATTGTAATTATTTACACTATTTACATAGTTCAGACTATTGTCCTCTTCTTTGTTGCCATATTTACAAGGTTTTGACCTTGCATGCTCCGCCCTTCCTCAGGATCTGTCTATATCTCTAAAATGAGGTATTATAATTATTTACACCTTTTACATAGTTCTGATTGTTGTCCTCATCTTTGTTATTATATTCATATTTCAACAGTTGTATGCTCTGGCCTTCTTCAAGTGATTGGAATGTTGAACTGAACTCTTTATTTTGTCAATTATTCTAGTTTCACATGCCATGCTCATTCAAGATATTTCAGGGTCAACAATGTTACAGCAATCTACCTTACATATATGGTCTCCCCAAAAATTAACAAAGACAGTATCCAGCTCAGGCCAATTGTTAGCTGCCAAGGCTCTATGTGCCACTCTCTGAGTCGCTTACTTGTAGATATAATTGACCCATTAATAGGAAAGTCACCACTATATTTTCAAAACTCTGCTCACTTCATGAAATTAATCAAGATGCTCCCATCCAATCCCACCAGATGTTGACCCTGGACACAGTGAGTCTGTTCATCAAGGCACTAATATTCAGGGACATACTGGTTTCAGTTTCATCCCTACGAGTAAGTAGCAGTATCAGTTAAGTGCCATACATGATACACACTTTGGGCACTCATGTCTCTTTCGAGACATGGCAGAAGATTATCTCACAGTAGGTTGCCATTGCTTTCTGCAGTAGACTGGTTGCCAGCCAAGACTATAGAACCCAATCTATCCCATTATTTAACCCATAACTGGAGGGAAGAGATGGATTAATACTTTTCCCAAGGATATTTGTGCATAAGTGAATGCAAGGAATTCAACTGGAATTTGAACACAGCACCCCAATTTGTTGTTCCGAGTCAATATCCACTGCACCACAACAAAAGTGGTTCTACACTTGGCAGATACCTCTCCCAAATAAGACTTCTAATAAAGGAGAACATGACTAAAGACTGTGTGTACACCATTCCATGTAGCTGTGTATTTTGGACCAGCCTCATCTGCATTGTTGTTTTTGTTAGAGACTTTCAGGTGAGTTGCTGTTAATATTCATTGAATGTTTTAGACTATCCGCCTATTCATTGTTGTTTTTGTCAGAGACTTTCAGATAATTTTTTGTTATTATTCAATGAATGTTTTAGATTATCCTTGTTGTTTTTTAACAGACTTTCAGGTTTGTTGATAATATTCAATTAAATTTTCAGACTACTGACCCATAGTTTAATGGCTTATAAATGGACTTATTTAACAAATACATAAACCTGGAAGCTGTTTGAAAACTAATTGAACTGTACTTGGTTCAATAAGTTTCTGCATTTATCTTTGAATATTAATACTTTTTTCTAAATCTTAAAAATTATTTTTACTACACCCAATTAAAATGTATAAACCAACAGAATGTTGCTTTTATTTTAATCACATCAATGATTTTAAAAATATATTCATCAATATTTCACAGAAAAATCTATAAACTGTTGAAATTCATTACATAATAGTTTGAAAAAAGTAACTCAGTCGACCTTGACCATGAACTGCTTAACATTAGGAATGCCTAAAATAGAAAGTAGAAGAAAGTCTTGTTTCTTGGCACAAGAAATTATCAATGTTTTAGTAGAGAAAAGTAAATTTCTTCTTTTTAGTATTTTAATGGACAAGTCCTAAAATTGCTAGAGTAAAATACTTTTCTCTTTTTTTCTAAGTCAGTGGTTTCCAAATGGTGTGATGTGCCTCATAAGGTGGGCATGAAGAGCAGGTGAAGAGGAATGAGTGAAAGACACTCAAAGATTTAGAAACAGTTTCAAAAAATTCCTCTGCCAAAAATAAATATGATTTTAAAATTTAAAATAATTTTATGGATTACTTGTAGTTGCATGCATGAGTCTCAGTATAAATGGTTATAAGTTGTGAAATTTAGAAGTGATGGAAAAAAGGAGTATAGTTTGTTTGAGCACTTTCCATGGAAATAGTGATAAAGCAGCGAGAGGCTTGCAACATTTTGTCTGTGAGAAAGGTGTTGTTGGGCGAAAAATATTTTCTCACTCACAAGGATGTGGAGACAAAGACTGTGCAGCTCCTACACTATATGGCAAGAGTACCTCATTTTCAACATGATCTGGCTCTTGTAAAGTTAGAGAAATGCGTCAAGTACTTGCTAGAGTAGTACATAGAACTGATTATTTTCTCAGCATCTTTAGTGATAGTCTTATATACAAGTTCTACTTGAGGTCTAGGTTGAGCCTAAGTCTTAACAGGTACACAAGACACAGAGCTTCCCTGAGAGCAGCCATTCATCACTCACAACGATGTGGAGATGCTTTTAAACTCTATCAAGGCTGGAAATTGAAAATGGACAGCTTCTATTCATGTATGGCATCAGTACACAATTATGAAAGTGGAATTTTAGTGTAGTTGTCAGGTTGTTGTGCCCAAGTCTCTGTGAAGGATTTTCCAGTCCACTCAGTGACATTGTTGGCCCATTCTCTACCTCTGTTCATATAGTAAGACTTCAGGCAGAAGAACATTATGTAGAATGACAACAGAAACATTGTTGACTCATCACATTTTAAGTTTTATTTCTTGATGGTGGTTACATGTTCTTCGAGAATTATTCTTTGATGTTTATTGTACTTGTCTCATGCTGCAGCATTTGTAATCCTGTCTACGTAGGAGATGCCTAAAATGGTTTTGTTGCATCTCATTTCTAATGCTCAAATCCTTCATTGTAATTGTGTGATTAATGTCCAATATTAACAGGCATAGGGAAAGATGGTGAGCAACAGTCTGACCTTTGACTTCAAGCAGATGTTCTAGTCCTTTAAGATATAAAATATTGTCTTATTTTTTGTCTGAAGCTCTCTCTGTTGATAATCAAGACAAGATATTTGAATTGACTCACTGCTTTAAATTCCAAACCTTTGACTGCTTCTTGGTTGAGTGTCCTTTCTTATTGCTTGATTAGAATTCTCATTTTATCATTTCACTTCAATGAAGGTGATAATGCCACTAAGATGTGTAGGGGTTACTGACAGTGAAGGCAACCGAGAAAATGTTACTGAGGAGTAAGGGCAATAAAAAAGAACAGGATTCAAAATGTCATAAGTCAAAGACCCACCCTTATATATTGAAAAACAGACTGACAGCAGAAAGATATGAGTTTAGTAAAATACAAATTAGATTAATATTACTAAAATATATTACTAATATTACTTTTTAAAAAAAGTACAGTTTCTTTCCTATAATATTTGAATTATGCATTTTTTAAAAGTAAGACAGTAAAGCCACTTAGACAAATAGTTAATGGGTGTGGAAGAATCAGAAACATTACTAAAGAGCAAGAACAAAAGAAGAGTAATTAGGAGGACAGTCTTTAGCGATTGACATTGCATTTAAATTGCTGAAGATTAAAGTTGGCTGGAAAGCATGGAGCCGAAAGGGAGTTCTACAAGCAGGTAGTGTAAGAAAAAAAAATTATGGTTACATTTAGTCAGCACAACTGTAGATTGATGATGCCAGTCTATTATTGCACTCAAATTCATAAAGTCTAGGTATCTTGGAGAAGTGTTCATCTGAAAAGCTGCCATGAAAGTATTTATAGAAAAGACACAGGGTGATGGTGGCAAAAGTGACTGAAGCTGAGATGCCAGATCGTGACCAATGATATTGCTGATTCTATCATTGGATTTTATCAAGGAGATAAAGTAAATAGCAGAAGCAACAGATGTGTCAGCAATATTCTAAGCATGGATGAATGGTAGACTTATAGATAGGAAAGATATATTCTTGAGATACGTTATTTTATCTGCACACCAACCCCACAGGCCATTTCATGCTGAATGTGTAGTGTCAAGATTTTTATACTTATTTTGTGTCAGTTCTGAAGACAAATTATTTTACAAGACCTTATTATATAAGGGGTGGGGATTTTATTCAGATTTAGTCACATTTTGTAGCTGCTGTTAATTCGGTTTCCTTTGTATATTTTGGGGAAAAACTTTGTTATGTTTAAGAAGTCTAGAATGGCTTTTGGTCTGGCACTCTCTAAGAGAGCCCTAAGGTTGAGCTCGATGTAGAAGTATTTTCA